>CM045891.1:55700622-55725622 GCA_025169545.1 Anguilla japonica
GATCAGTGTGTAGGGGGCTGCAGTCCATTATAACTGATTCAGTGCAAAGTGAGCAGAGCTGATCCAGGATCAGTGTGTAGGGGGCTGTAGTCCATTATAACTGATTCAGTGCAAAGTGAGGGGGGCTGATCCAGGATCAGTGTGAAGGGGGCTGCAGTCCATTATAACTGATTCAGTGTAAAGTGAGGAGAGCTGATCCAGGATCAGTGTGTAGGGGGCTGTAGTCCATTATAACTGATTCAGTGCAAAGTGAGGGGAGCTGATCCAGGATCAGTGTGTAGGGGGCTGCAGTCCATTATAACTGATTCAGTGCAAAGTGAGGGGAGCTGATCCAGGATCAGTGTGTAGGGGGCTGCAGTCCATTATAACTGATTCAGTGCAAAGTGAGGAGAGCTGATCCAGGATCAGTGTGTAGGGGTCTGCAGTCCATTATAACTGATTCAGTGTAAAGTGAGCAGAGCTGATCCAGGATCAGTGTGTAGGGGGCTGTAGTCCATTATAACTGATTCAGTGCAAAGTGAGGAGAGCTGATCCAGGATCAGTGTGTAGGGGTCTGCAGTCCATTATAACTGATTCAGTGTAAAGTGAGCAGAGCTGATCCAGGATCAGTGTGTAGGGGGCTCACCCAGGCAGCTCTCTCCCTGGGCCTCGTAGCCCAGCGGGCAGGGGTTGAAGGCCTCGTTTCCCTCCACGGGCAGGCTGTGCTCTGATTGGCCGGCTGGCTCGGGCGCGGTCAGGACGGAGGCGGAGCGGGGCAGGCACAGGTACCCCCCGTAGTGATTGAAGCACTTCATCTCCCCCTTACAGGCCTCTGGGATGGTCTCACACTCGTCTATGTCTGAAAGGGATGGAGAGACACGTGGCTTCCATGAACACCAACACAGCACATTTCCTGGAGCCAAAATTCTGCCATTGAGGCAGTCAAAGTGAAATTGTTATGGATTCTGGAGTCATTGCGACACAGTGACAACATGACTCTCACCTTTGCAGTGTTGAGATTCTGCGTCCCATTGATATCCATCTGTGCATTCCTGAAAAGGACAAACACACGCACGCGCACACACACACACACACACACACATCAAGATCAGACACTGGCAGTCATGATATGTAAATTTAACATAAACAGAGAAATCTATGAACCAGAATGTAAAGTGCCTCACAGTGAAAGATGGAGAGGAATCCCTCTGAGATATATCCTAGGTGGTATGTCTAAGCAGATACGTCCTACCACATATGTCCTAACAGATATATCTTAGCAGATATGTCTTAGCAGATATGTCCCAGGAGATATGTCCTAGCAGATAGGTCTTAGAAGGTATGTCTTAGCAGATATGGCCAGCAGGCTTGTCCAAGCAGATATGTCTTAGCGGGTATGTCTTAGCAGATAAATCCTAGAAGGTTTGAGGAGTTTCTCTTGCCACTCTCACCCGTAGCCTGCTCATGGGGACCTGGGCCAGGGATGTGTGAGACATTTGCCCTTTGTACAAAAGCGCTGTAGGAATAACACTGAAATGAGCTGAAGTGATTACATCATCATAGCCTGCTCTGGTAACATTCCTTTGGTTCGTCCTGCCAATATAAACACAGCTCAACTCAACTGAACCAGAAAGGCTATTTAGAGACCAGGAGACGGTCTGCAAAAGCATAGAGACAGAGCTGGAAAGAGAGAGAGAAAATGACAGAACAAGAAAGGAGAGAGAGAGGGATGGATAGAAAGTGCCAGAGGTGCGGAGAGAGAGAAAGAGAGAGAGGGATGGAGGGAAAGAGCCAGAAGAGGGGAGGGAGAGGACAAGGAGAGAAGGATGAAGGGAAAGAGCCAGAAGGGCAGAGAGAGAGAAAAAGAGAGAGGGAGAGAGGGAGCGAGAGAAGGTGAGAGAGATGGACGGAGGGATGGAGGGAGGCCCTTACCGTGTATGTGTCATTGTAGGCGGGGTTTTGAGACTCTGCGCAGGGCAGGAGCCACACACACACGAGCAGAGAGAGCGATAAACACACACCCCGCATCCTCACACACACTTACACACACTCACACACACAGGCAGCTTGAGGGGGCAAGGTTCTGGAGCGTACACACAGGCCTGCAGGAAAGAGAGAGAAAAAAAAACCAGTCATAACTGAGACAGAGGGAAACCGAGAGAGAGAGAGCGAGCGAGAGAGCAAAAATACATTATTAAACAAACAACTGCTTCCTCTGTTCATACTGAATAAATAAACGAACACAGGACAATAAAATGTGGCCTTAGATTTAAAAAAAAACTCACAATGATAAAAACTCAAAATGAAACTCTAAACGAAAGAGAGAATAAACACAGTACCTAAAATGGCAGCAATAAACTGGCATTCACCACACACAGAGCGCCGCCTACAGGCCACGTGTGGACCAAGCCCTCCAGCTTCCCTGCCAGCCCATAATAAGCAACCTCCACCCTAAGGCATGCAGCTAACCCCCCCCCTTCATCATAAGAGAGAGGGCAGGGGCAGACAGAGAGAGAGGGAGGGAGGGGGAGGAAGAGAGGGGGGAAAGCCTTCTGTGACCCTGATTTGGCAATAATATTTGACAAGAAAAGGTGATTAGGAGAGAGAGAGAGAGAGAGAAAAAAAAGAGAGAGGGAGGGGGGGCAGAGAGAGGAGGGGAGGGGGGGCAGAGAGAGGAGGGGAGGGGAAGCGGAGTGAATGGAATTATTAGATATTTTAACACAGCACAGGAGAACAAGGGCTCTGTTGTACAGTATGATTTGCCCAGCGTGCATAATTCTGTGGAATGCAAGCTCTGCCAGAGCGCACGGTGAGACCTGGCTCCCCCCAGTGGCCAAAAGCAGGTACTAAAACCCATATCACCCAGGAAATTAACAGGAGAAGGGAAAGCGTTTCAGTAACCCTTAAAGGTATGAAGTTTATGTGATGTAACACAGCAACTATCAGGACGGGAATAACTTTACTTGCATCCTGTTTGTAGCTTAATAGTTTTTAAAAAGGGTGTGAAAAAGCTCACAGCAGAGACAGCCCCTCAGGTTCGTGAAAAAGGGACAAGGTCCTCAAGTATGGGGTCTTTTCTGCTGATGAATTAGACATAATTAATTCTTTGTCATGTTTTAACTTTAATTTAGTAAAATTTGCTGAAGTCTCAAAATATTACACCAGCTCACCCACGGGCCCCCCACACACACACACGCGCACACGCGCGCACACACACACACGCACACGCACACCTGGCATACCTTACTCCTTTAGATTAACTGGAGAGTAATTAAGCCACAGAGGCGGAGGTAAAGAGGGACAGAGGGAGGTCTGAGAGATAGAGAGAGATAGAGACGGAGAGAGAGAGTTGTCTGTCATGTCCCCGTAAGTCAGGTTTAGTGCTGCCCTTGATGTGTGTTCCAGAGTAAATAAGCCCAGGAGTGGGAAAGGACCGCAGTAATATCATTCCTGTGAGTCAGTGCTGCACAGCAAACTAACAATAACACCAACCGGGCCAAACACAACAGAGCTGCAGCACAGCACCCAAACACAGCCCGTCTGAGCTGAGAGAAACACACACACTGCACACACACACATACACGCACACTGTACACACACTGTACATACACACACACACATACACTCCTCATACACACACTGCACACACACACATACTGTACATACACACACACACATACACTCCTCATACACACACTGCACACACACATACACGCACACTGTACACACACTGTACATGCACACACACACACATACACACACCCACACACTATACATACACACACACATACACTCCTCATACACACACTGCATACACACACACACACTCCTCATACACACACTGCATACACACACACACACACTAATGAGCATAAGCACAATTACACACACACTGCATACACACACACACACACACTCCTCATACACACACACATACACACACACTGTACATACACACACACACATACACTCCTCATACACACACTGCATACACACACACTCCTCATACACACACTGCATACACACACACACACTCCTCATACACACACTGCATACACACACACTACCACATACATGCCTGCACTAGCAACTACACACACACACACACACATAAATGAGCATAACTACACAATTACACACACACCGCACACATGAGCAAATGTGCATGCCTGCACGTAGACACAACTACACACCCCGCTTAAAGACACACACACTCTCTCACAAACACACACGCATTTACACACACACATGCATGCAGACACACACACTCACCCGACTCACACAGACACACACATTCTCTCACAAACACACACGCATTTACACACATGCTCTTCTGTCCCAAATGGTGAACAGGTGGGGACGTAAAAACAACCTCCTGGGGAGGGACAACAGCAAATTGGGGACACCCCCCCCCCTCCACCCCCCACCTGCTCACACACACACAGACAATCACAGTCTGACACACACACACACACACACTCACCCCACTCACACACACACACACATGCGCACAGACACACACACATACACACACACACTCACCACACTCACACACACACACACATGCGCGCAGACACACACACACACTCACCCGACTCACACAGACACACTCACGCATGCACGCGCACTCACACACACACACACAGCAGTTTAGTCTGCGTTTAAAGTGAAACTCTGCAGTGCGTGCAGATGTATATACAGGAGTTAACAGGCTCCTTCGGTGGCCTGTGACAAAAGCCTTTCTGAAGATTTACACAAGTACTAGTGTGTCCTGGTAAAATCAGTGTGTGTGTGTGTGCGTGTGTGAGAGAGAGAGGGAGGGAGAGGGAGGGACAGAGAGAGAGAGGGAGAGAGAGGAGTGAAAGTATTTTCAGACCATGTGTTCTCCTACAGTAAGGAAGTACAGTAATCTGAGGGATGATGGGAGAACGCACTGTTCTGTCACAAAACCACTTCTGTCTGTTATTAAACTCTACTTGAGCACATACACACACACACACACACGAACATTCAAACACTAACACACAAACGCACAAACACACACACATGCAAGCACACACACAAGCACAAACATTCAAACACTAACTCACACACATGCACAAACACACACACGCATCATGCACGCACACATACATACAATCACACACACGGTCCACCACTTTTACACACACACACACGCACACTCTCTCAAACATACACACATACACAAACACTACCACACATGCAACACACACACATTACCTTTCCAGATTGTGCTAAAACGTCTCCCCGTCTTCTTCTCTCTCTCTGTGTCCTGTTTTTCCCTCTTTTCTTATCCTCCCTGCTGAGGTGCAGGACTCAGATCTCTCTCTCCTCCTGCGTGTGACGGCTGGTGTGCTGCGTGTGTTTCTCTGTCCCAGCGAGTGAGTGAGCGGTCGAGTCCACAGGAGCAGAATGAGTGTGTGTGAGAGAGAGAGAGAGAGAGAGAGAGAGAGAGAGAGAGAGAGAGAGAGAGAGAGAGAGAGAGAGAGAGAGAGAGAGAGAGAGAGAGAGAGAGAGAGAGAGAGTAGGCAGGCTCCCCCCGTTGCCCCCCCCCCCCCCTCCTCTCTCCAACCCCCCAGGATGCAAATTCCTGGTCTGCCGCCCAAATTCCAAAAAAAATCCAAGAGACAGGAGTGGAGCTCGCACTCCTGCAGGAGCTCCAGAGGTCACACTGCACCTGGTTTTATTTAACCTTGCCCCCACCCCCAGCACCCCAAAAACACACACCCCAAAACCCTCCACTGCCCCCGTCCCCTGAGACAAATCATCCCTCTTTACTTCTCCCATCCATTCATCTTTCTTTCTCTCTCTCTCTCTCACTCTCTCCCCCCCCCCCCTCCCTTTCTCACTTGAAATATTTATAGCCTTAGAGGGCAACAGGAGGAATGTGCACAGAATTAGAGAGAGAAAGAGAGAGAGAGAAAGCAAAGAAGAGAGAGACAGAGAAAGAGAGAAGAAGAGAGAGAGGGGGAGCGATAGAGAGGAAGAGAGAGAAAAAGAGAAAGAGCAAGAAACAGAGAGTGAAAGAGAGAGAGTCTGCAAGTGAAGGAGGGAGAAAGAGAAAGAAGGAGAAACAGAGAAAAAGAGAAAGTGAAAACTGGCTTGATTTGTAAACGCTGAAAGTGGAGGCAGAGCCTGCAGGATGTGGAGATCTCTGAGTGGGAATGTTGGATGCTGTGCTGTGGAAACCTTTCGCAGGCCTAAACGCTAGAGCAGGGCACCATGGGATACGTGTGAGCCACACGGTCAGCCGAACACAAGCGTGGGAACAACTGGCCGAGGAACTGGACCAAGCACACACAGAAAAAAAGAGAACAGAACGTTTGTTTTTGCAGAAAGAAAAAATATATACATTAGAAGTACACATACTGAATATGTTTATTTTTTGGTGAAATTTACTGGAAAGTTTCCATGGCCATTTGGGTGTGTGTGGGGGGGGGGTCACAGCTGTCACACCCAGGAGTTTTACAGGGCAATAAAAACCTCAACTCTGCCCCTCCCCCTCCAGGCAACCCTGCACCCCAATACTGCTACCTTCTGAGGCCACACACACACACACACACACACACACACACAAAGAGGAGATGGACAGAGACAAATGGAGAGAGAAAGAGAATGAGGAAAGGCTGAGGTAGTTAAATACATGTATCTAGAAGGACAGAATAGTCTCCAGAGGCTGATAATGGAAAGATGGAGGAACAGAGGGATGAAGGACGAGAGGGATGGAGGAAGAGAGGGATGGAGGAAGAGAGGGATGAAGGACGAGAGGGATGGAGGAAGAGAGGGATGAAGGAAGAGGGCGATGTGCCCTAATCATGGTACATTTTCAGGATGCAGCTCTTAATCACTCCCATGTACCTCTCCCAAATTCCCAAATACCTGCGAGGGAGAGAGAGAGAGAGAGAGAGAGAGAGAGAGAGAGAGAGAGAGAGAGAGAGAGAGAGAGAGAGAGAGAGAGAGAGAGAGAGAGAGAGGGAGTGAGAGAGAGACAGAGGGACAGAGAGAAAACAGGGAATGAGAAAGGTTATTTTCATTTTTTTTAAATGCTATTATTATTTATTACTATTATTTCATTATTTTTGTGTTGTCATTCCTTCTTATCCTTATTTGCTTGGTTTAGTTTTTCTAAACAAATTACACATTTACACTGTACATGTGAAATATGTGTGTGTTTTTGGAGACACACCTGAAGCAGAGCAGTGTGTGTGTGTGTTTACGGGGACACACCTGAAGCAGTGTGAGTGTGTGTGTGTGTGTGTGCGTGTGTTTAAGGGGA
Source organism: Anguilla japonica (assembly GCA_025169545.1). NCBI lineage: Eukaryota > Metazoa > Chordata > Actinopteri > Anguilliformes > Anguillidae > Anguilla > Anguilla japonica. The sequence goes on from CM045891.1 coordinate 55,707,899, forward strand.
CACAACTGAAGCAGTGCAGTGTGTGTGTGTGTGTGTTTACGGGGACACACCTGAAGCAGAGCAGTGTGTGTGTGTGTGTGTGTGTGTGTGTGTTGACGGGGACACACCTGAAGCAGTGTGTGTGTGTGTGTGTGTGTGTTCACGGGGACACACCTGAAGCAGTGCAGTGTGTGTGTGTGTGTGTGTGTGTGTGTGTGTGTGTGTTCATGGGGACACACCTGAAGCAGTGCAGTCTGTGTGTGTGTGTGTGTGTGTGTGTGTGTGTGTGTTCATGGGGACACACCTGAAGCAGTGCAGTCTGTGTGTGTGTGTGTGTGTGTGTGTGTGTGTGTTCATGGGGACACACCTGAAGCAGTGCAGTCTGTGTGTGTGTGTGTGTGTGTGTGTGTGTGTGTGTTCACGGGGACACACCTGAAGCAGAGCAGTGTGTGTGTGTGTGTGTGTGTGTGTTCACTGGGACACACCTGAAGCAGTGCAGTCTGTGTGTGTGTGTGTGTGTGTGTGTGTGTGTGTGTGTGTGTGTGTGTGTGTGTGTGTTCACGGGGACACACCTGAAGCAGTGCAGTCTGTGTGTGTGTGTGTGTGTGTGTGTGTGTGTTCATGGGGACACACCTGAAGCAGTGCAGTCTGTGTGTGTGTGTGTGTGTGTGTGTGTGTGTGTGTTCACGGGGACACACCTGAAGCAGTGCAGTCTGTGTGTGTGTGTGTGTGTGTGTGTGTGTGTGTTCACTGGGACACACCTGAAGCAGTGCAGTCTGTGTGTGTGTGTGTGTGTGTGTGTGTTCACGGGGACACACCTGAAGCAGAGCAGTGTGTGTGTGTGTGTGTGTTCACGGGGACACACCTGAAGCAGTGTGTGTGTGTGTGTGTGTGTGTTCACAGGCACACACCTGAAGCAGTGCAGTGTGTGTGTGTGTGTGTGTGTGTGTGTGTGTGTTGACGGGCACACACCTGAAGCAGTGCAGTGTGTGTGTGTGTGTGTGTGTGTGTGTGTGTTGACGGGGACACACCTGAAGCAGTGCAGTCTGTGTGCTGTGCTGGTGTAGTGAGTCAGGAACAGCCTCAGGTCTCTAATGCTCCACCTGTCTGAGCGACACGGCTCGATAAACTGAGCCGAAGACATACACCTGTTACACACTCACTAACACACCTGTTACACACCTGTTACACACTCACATACACACCTGTTACACACTCACTTACACACCTGTTACACACTCACATACACACCTGTTACACACTCACATACACACCTGTTACACACCTGTTACACACTCACATACACACCTGTTACACACCTGTTACACACTCACTTACACACCTGTTACACACTCACATACACACCTGTTATACACCTGTTACACACTCACATACACACCTGTTACACACCTGTTACACACTCACATACACACCTGTTACACACCCACTAACACACCTGTTACACACCTGTTACACACTCACTTACACACCAGTTACACACTCACTAACACACTTGTTACACACCTGTTACACACTCACATACACACCTGTTATACACCTGTTACACACTCACTAACACACCTGTTACACACCTGTTACACACTCACTTACACACCAGTTACACACCTGTTACACACTCACTAACAAACTTGTTACACACCTGTTACACACTCACCTACACACCTGTTACACACCTGTTACACACTCACATACACTCCTGTTATACACCTGTTACACACTCACTTACACACCTGTTACATACCTATTACACACTCACATACACACCTGTTACACACTCACTAACACACCAGTTACACACCTGTTACACACTCACTAACACACTTGTTACACACCTGTTACACACTCACCTACACACCTGTTACACACCTGTTACACACTCACTAACACACCTGTTACACACTCACTTACACACTTGTTACACACCTGTTACACACTCACTTACACACCTGTTACATACCTATTACACTCAGTGACACTCGGCTACACACAGCAGCTACACACTTGTTACACACGTGCCAGTTACACGCCACTAACACACTCACACACTAGTTACACACCAGTCAAACACACTCAGTTATTTACCAGCTACATACACATTAGACATTAGTTGCACAGGAGTAAGTCACATGAGTAACACTCACTGTAATGCACACCACTTACACAAATGGGGATACACTCAGTGAAGTACACACCAGTTACACACACTGTTACACTGATTTGCACACATTACAGAGGACTCCTGCAGCCCAAGCAAGATGCAGGAGTTACAGAGTCAGGCTGGAATCACACCAGGAGCAGAGCGCACTGTGGGGGAAGCTAAGCGTGCTAAACGAGTCGCGGCATGTTATACCGAAAGTGTTCTCCTACACGCTGCCCCCCCCAGCGGAGTCTCCTGGGCTGCCGAGATACTGCCTCTAGGAACACGCGTCACAATCCCGCCACATCAACATCCAAGAAACAGAATTTCCCTTAAACGTCAATCAATGCAAATATTTGCATTATTGCTAACACTGCACTTGTTGCTAGCATTTTTTGAAACAGTTCACAGCATCTTCAATGAACAAAACTATTTTTCTTAAGGGTAGTTTATTTCCTGTAGTTCGATGTTTTTTCTAAGGTGAAGTAACATGTTCTTTCTGAAACCACTCTTACAGTCTAGGAAACCACACAGTCCAGGACTATGGTTCTATGGTGTTATGATGCAAATCTGACTATGAGCAGTGAATTTCCACTGAGTATTTAAATTAAATCAGCGCACCAGGTGCAGAGGAATTCGGCTCGACACTGTAACTAGGCTACATCTCTGCGCGGGATTGTGGCTAGCATAGAGGCAGTAATCCGCTACGTCTCTGCGCGGGAGCGCGGCTAGCGTAGAGGCAGTAATCCGCTACGGGACCGCGGCTAGCGTAGAGGCAGTAATCCGCTACGGGACCGCGGCTAGCGTAGAGGCAGTAATCCGCTACGGGACCGCGGCTAGCGTAGAGGCAGTAATCCGCTACGGGACCGCGGCTAGCGTAGAGACAGTAATCCGCTACGGGACCGCGGCTAGCGTAGAGGCAGTAATCCGCTACGGGACCGCGGCTAGCGTAGAGGCAGTAATCCGCTATGGGACCGCGGCTAGCGTAGAGGCAGTAATCCGCTACGGGACCGCGGCTAGCGTAGAGGCAGTAATCCGCTACGGGACCGCGGCTAGCATAGAGGCAGTAATCCGCTACGGGACCGCGGCTAGCATAGAGGCAGTAATCCGCTACGTCTCTGCGCGGGACCGCGGCTAGCGTAGAGGCAGTAATCCGCTACGTCTCTGCGCGGGACCGCGGCTAGCGTAGAGGCAGTAATCCGCTACGTCTCTGCGCGGGACCGCGGCTAGCGTAGAGGCAGTAATCCGCTACGTCTCTGCGCGGGACCGCGGCTAGCGTAGAGGCAGTAATCCGCTACGTCTCTGCGCGGGACCGCGGCTAGCGTAGAGGCAGTAATCCGCTACGTCTCTGCGCGGGACCGCGGCTAGCGTAGAGGCAGTAATCCGCTACGTCTCTGCGCGGGACCGCGGCTAGCGTAGAGGCAGTAATCCGCTACGGGACCGCGGCTAGCATAGAGGCAGTAATCCGCTACGGGACCGCGGCTAGCATAGAGGCAGTAATCCGCTACGTCTCTGCGCGGGACCGCGGCTAGCGTAGAGGCAGTAATCCGCTACGTCTCTGCGCGGGACCGCGGCTAGCGTAGAGGCAGTAATCCGCTACGTCTCTGCGCGGGACCGCGGCTAGCGTAGAGGCAGTAATCCGCTACGTCTCTGCGCGGGACCGCGGCTAGCGTAGAGGCAGTAATCCGCTACGTCTCTGCGCGGGACCGCGGCTAGCGTAGAGGCAGTAATCCGCTACGTCTCTGCGCGGGACCGCGGCTAGCGTAGAGGCAGTAATCCGCTACGTCTCTGCGCGGGACTGCGGCTAGCGTAGAGGCAGTAATCCGCTACGTCTCTGCGCGGGACCGCGGCTAGCATAGAGGCAGTAATCCGCTACGTCTCTGCGGGGACCGCGGCTAGCATAGAGGCAGTAATCCGCTACGGGACCGCGGCTAGCGTAGAGGCAGTAATCCGCTACGTCTCTGCGCGGGACCGCGGCTAGCGTAGAGGCAGTAATCCGCTACGTCTCTGCGCGGGACCGCGGCTAGCGTAGAGGCAGTAATCCGCTACGTCTCTGCGCGGGACCGTGGCTAGTGCCGCTAACACGAGCAGCGAAAGGAAGCTTGCAGCGCGCCGCTCCGGCTGGAATTGCGGCCTGAAGCTCCGCTCCGGGCATGATCAGGGAAACCTGCCTTCTCCACGAGGTGGATGAACAGATCTCTGGCGTCCCGCGCGTGCGCCAGCTTGGCAGCGATGCTGACCAGAGCCCGAGACAGGCTCTACAGGAGAGAGAGCAGGAGGAGCCGTCAATCACTGTAGCACAGACACCACTGCACTCTCACACACACACACAAACAAATATACTCACACCTCGGCTAGGCTGTAGGGTGTGTGGAGCTGTGGAGTTTAGGGTGTGGTAGGGTGTATGTGTGGGGTGTTGGTTGTGGGGTAACAGGGTATCTAGGATTCTCACCTTGAAGTTTGCCTCCATTTCATTAAATACTTTGATCTTTCCCCTGAGAGCAGCGCACACCAGGCTGGGAGAGAAACAGGAGAGAAACAGGCAGAAAAGGAAAGAGAGGATGGACACACAGTGGACAACGATTAAGAGAGAGATCATGCTTACACATCTCTATGGCAACCTTGTCGACGTCCATAACCAAGTATAATTCCTGTAGCACACATGCATGCACAAACAACTAGGCAAACACATGGAAATTCACATAAATACACACAGGCACACACAACGTACGCACGCACACAGAAGCACCCATTCACACACCTCTTGTGTTGGCCCAGCAGGTCTTTGTCAGAGATTAAAATCTTCAGGTCTTTCAGATCATGGAGAAATTCCTTCTCCAGGTCCACATCCGTGTCCTCCGACATACTGCCTGGAGAAACAGAGCGCAAACATGCAGACTATCAATTACTGCAGAAAGAGCCACAACCAATCAGAATGTGTCTTACCACAATTACGCAAAACATGCAAAAAAAAAATAATACTGCAGCCATTCAGACCACAAACTGCAGCCGTTCGTTTCTGAACTGCTGAGAGAATGACTCCAGCTGAATGACTCCGGCTGAATGACTCCGGCTGAATGACTCCGGCTGAATGACTCCGGCTGAATGACTCCGGCTGAATGACTTTAGCTGAATGACTCTAGCTGAATGACTCCAGCTGAATGACTCCGGCTGAATGACTCCGGCTGAATGACTCTAGCTGAATGACTCCGGCTGAATGACTCTAGCTGAATGACTCCAGCTGAATGAGTCCAGCTGAATGAGTCCAGCGGAATGACTCCAGCGGAATGACTCCAGCGGAATGACTCCAGCGGAATGACCATAGCGGATAGCGGCACCGTAACGGTCCAGGGTCCCCGTAGCAGTCCGGGGCGGTCCGGGGCGGGCGGTCTTACCCCCAGCCCCCACGGTCCAGTCGTTGATGAGCTGCCGGGCGCAGAAGGCCAGGTCCTGGAAGGAGAGGTACTGCAGCTTCCTCTTCCCCGTCTCAAAGCGGTTACTCGCAAAAAACACCACCGCTGCGTAGTCCCTGCAGACAGGAGGAGGAGGAGGAGCAGGAGGAGGAGGAGGGGAGGAGGAGGAGGAGGCATGGAGGTGGGATGGAGAGGTAGCAGGATTAGCACAGTATCTCCCATGATCCTCCTCATCCCCTCCCAATTCTGTTCAATCCAGTAAAGCATTCAAAATGAAAACTAAATTAATTAAAGTGTATTTAATTTAGACATTAGTGAACAATGATAATAATAATAATAAGAACGTGTACAGGTAAGCTGTCTCTGTTCACCTGGCCAGCCGGTCTGGCAGTAGAAAATGATGCTGTATGTTCTCCACCAGGGGGCCCTTCAGCTCCTCCACCACTTTAAACACCCGCCTGAAGTTATCAAACTGGAGGGGGGGGGGGCAAGAGGGGGGCAGGGACATGAGGAATAAGGGACTTACACACCTCAGCAGGGCGGACACAATCCTGCACCTGTCCTTATCATCATACCCCTCCACAGTGAGCGTAGACACACTCTGAGCTGGAGGTAAATGATGAGCCGAGTCGCGGCGTTAGCCCCTCCCACCTGCCTCCGGCAGCTCCTCAGAGTCACCCCCGTCCTGGCGCTGATGTCATCCAGGTCCTTCTTGGTTCCTTTGGACAGTTTCTTCCCCAGTAAGTCCCGTGCCAATGCGCTATCAAATGCATAATACCTACAAAGAACAGAGAACAGAGAACAGAAGAGGAGAGCGAGAGAGACAGAGAGAGAGAGATGCAGGGAAACAGAGGAAAAGATGAGAGAGAGAGAGAGAGAGAGAGGGGAGGGAGGGAGAGAGGCAGACAAACTATGGTCTCATTCCGATCGATAATTTTTACTCCTTGCTTCCTTTCCTTGTGTCCTTTTTTCACTTCCACCCAACAGAGGACACAAGGAAAGGACACAAGGAAAGGACACGAGGAAAGGACAAAAGGAAAAGATCTAAGAGGATGGAGGAATCAAGGAAACATGTATTGGACAAATTGAACTTGCAAATGGAAATCACAGACATGGCAGATGGGGAGAGGTGAATCCACAGGTCGATCATTTATACGTCACGTGTTCCGAAAATAATACTTCAGCAAAGAATGAACGCGTGCGTCCTCGCTGAAGCCTCCTCTGGGAGCCTCCTGGCTCCACGCTCCTCCACAGAGTGCTTAACACGCAGGAACGTCCTCAGAGATGGATTTCCGGGTCGGGCGAGGGGTCGAGGAGACGAGGACGGATGAAATAAGCGACGGGAGCGAGCCTCAGACAGACAGACTGAGCCTTCCGAGCGGCCTACCTCTGGATGAGCGCGGCCCGGCGGTGGGCGGGGATCTGGAACAGCAGCTGATCGGCCAGCTTGGTGGGGCTGTGAAGGAGCCGCTCGCACATCTGGAAGGTCCTGTACTGGTCCGTGGTGTCGCTAAGCAACACCTCCGGACTGGGGTCCCACTGCCGCGGCACCCCGGCCTCTGCCCTCGCCTGCACTGCATCACTCACTGGGGGATGGGGGGGGGCATAATTAATCAATTAACCACCTGATCACATGGTTCACTCAGCACACCTGGTTACACTGAATGCTATATCCACACAAATACTAATTTGCTTGTCATAAACCAAACATTTTTGTATTTGAGAAGTGTTCAGCACAACATACAACATTCAAAAAAATTATAGTCACATATCTTCCTTGTCTGATAGAATTTATAGTAATCTTTGTACCTGCAATTACATTCAGTTGTTTGTATTTGGTATTCTGTAATACTGTCCTGTACAATTTATACTGCATCTGTTTTGTATATTTCCTTGCTCTTGTAATTTAAGAAACACCTGTGTAGCCGTCCAGCCATAGTTCGTAGACTTCGTCGTCCAGTAGAGTCGTATTCCCCACGAACACGTCCAGTTCCATCGACATCTACATCAACAAAAAGGCATATGACAATTTGTGGTTATTTTCTTATTATATTAAATTTAACCTATTATCCTATTATAAAATAGGCTATCAAAGTATATAATAAGGAAAGTCACTTCACTGCTGTTACAAGTCATTCGTGAATTTTCTCAGTACGGTGAATTTTCTCCCGTCAAGGTTTTTGCGGAAAAAAGATACAGTATCCATGAGTTCTTACTCCGCACGAGACCGTTCAGACGAAAAGGACCGCATCAGATTAGCCCGTTTCTAAATTTAGCAAACGGGCCAATCTACAATCGCCTCAGGGTTGACTGCATTGTAAAAGGATTATATCTCCTATAGTAACAGCTAGCTGTCAGAAAATCTGAGAGCAATCCAAAAAAGCACCAATATAGCAGGCTTATTATTGCACATGGTTGACTAACTCACTGGATAGTTGGCTACATTACTTACTATCATTGGGAATGCTGAGCAAGGCACCAGAAGTTAGATATACCGCTCTGTGATTTTTTCCCTTCAGGACAAAACGTTAAACTTACCTTTATAAATCAACTGATATTCCTCTCGCGAGTTCACACCAGGGGCACACCATAATATCTAGCTATGCCGCTTGCTAGCTAGCGAACTATAACTTGGTCAATATTAATGAAAAGCATCAGTAGAATACAGTTATTGCGCAGTTAAATAAAAAAAAACTAAGCTGTTGTGCCAGCCGACTGGCCCCGTGTGAATGACGGCCTATCGAATTGTGTACTTAAATCCGTCCACTTAATTTCAAACGGAACACTGTACTCCCGCTACATTGCTCTGCTTATTTCCGCCCTAAATCCCCGTTTTGCGTTTGGGGGAGGGGTTGTCAGCATGGTTGGCAGACTTTTCTCTGGCCAAGCTCCCGAATATGCTTCGCAGCGCACTACTGCCCCCTGCTGTATTGGATGTGGAATTGGCAATGAACAAGAATTGTTATGCAGAATTATTGTTCAGTAATATTTTCATTTAATGTAGGTTAATAAATGGGCTGCTGTATGTCAACACAACAAGCTGAACAAAACGACAGCAATTTTGCTGCAATTTAATAAGAAGAATAAGAAGATGGAGAAGAAGAAAAAGCATCATCTTCATCAGTAGCAGCAGCAGTAGCATCTTCAGCACCATCATCATTATTATCATCATCATCAACCTCGTCATCATCATCATATTAATAAGGTTATTGTGGCGTTATCACGTCTTCACATTGTGTGTGTGTGCGTGCGCGTGTGTGTGATGTTCCTACACTGAAAGATCACGTGGTGATTATGGGTTAATACCGTAAAAAAAAATCCCATTTTTAAAAAGCGTTTGTTTCAGTCACAGCATAATTAATAATTAATTACTAATCTCTTCTGAGCATAATATGCTTTTATTACGTCGAGCAATATAGATTCTTACCATTGAGGTAACCCACGCGGAGAGAGGGAGGGAGGGAGGGAACAGAAGAGAGGGAGGGAGACAGAGGGAGGGAGACACCACTGATGGTGTCATAAATACGGGCGATTCCCGCTATACTTGCGGAAATAGAAAATATTTATATAATTGCATAACCTATGGATTATTTACTGGGGCCTGGTTTTACATTGTAAAAAGATGATAGTCGAGATTCGCGGAACATCGTTGTTTTCTTTGTTCAGTCTGCATCGGTAAAAGATAGGGCTGGCACCGATATTGATTTCAACTGTCATCGATATCTAAGGTTCTTTATTTAATTCAAACAAGAAACAAGGGCTGTCCCGGTCTGGGTTATTTTGATCTGAACTAATTTTCTATGAATTTACGTAGGCCTGTGGTTTTGCATTATCCAAATATTTAGACGGATTTTGCCATAGAACCGAAAACGGTGACGGACTGAGAGGCATCGTTGGACCGAGATTATCTAGGCGAATGGGAAGACCGATCGCTGTTGTTTTTCATATGCCAAGGAACGGACATTGAAAGAAAAACACCTAGAGCGATGCCTGCATCTACTACAGCAAAAAGAAAAAGCTTTATTTTTTGCTTATGCTAGTTACAGTTCGCGTGTGTTCCCGTGCCAGTGGCCACATTTTCCACGCCAGCATAGGAAACGAGCACGAGGACCGATCGCGCGCGCGGATTTACAGCATTCGTAATTCCGAGAAATGTGTAGATTATCGAGATTTATTTTACTTGAATCCATTTCGCGTTCGTGTTACCGAGCCAGAGTGCTTTGAGAAGAAGAAAAAAAAATCCACGCACACGTGTAGCCTACATATGCGCGCACAGTATCAGCGTCCGCGAGGCTTCTACGTTCCCCGCGTTTCATCTTCCCCGGAGGGAGGACAGAATAAAGAGAGGTCGTTTGCTGTCCGAGAGTCCCACTCAACTGTAAAACTGCTCAGAGAGCGAGAGAGTCTGGAGCACAAGGAACAATCTTTAGGCCTGCATTACTAAGAGCCTTTATGCGCTGCACGAGACGGATCATCTGCTTATTGAAGGCGAATGGTTTTACTGCACTTCTAGTTCGAGCACAGCCTGGGCGATTGGCCCAAAACTGTGACTGGAGGTGTTGAACACTATATACACCACAGCATTAAACTACGGTCGGTTATTATCGCGATAATTAAAACCAAAATGGGCAGCGACTGTGAGATTTACAAGCGAGAGCTGTCGAAAATGTCCGACAAGGACTTGCTGGCCTTTTCCAAAGAGGAGCTGGTGGCCCGACTTCACAAGGAAGAGTCCGACAAAATGTCAGCTCTGATACAGCGCGGACGACTTATGAAAGAGGTCAACAAACAACTACAGGGACATCTGCTCGAAATCCGGGAACTGAAAGCCGTAAACCAGCAACTTCAGGAGGAAAACCAAGAGCTACGCGACTTGTGCTGCTTCCTGGACGACGACAGGCTCAAGGTAAAGGTGCTGTCTCGCGAGTGGCAGCATTTCGGCCGCCACGCGGCCAAAGTGATGCGCGAGGACCTGGGCGGCTATCTGAAGAAGCTGACCGAGCTGGAGCGTCTGCAGAGCGCGCTGGCGAAGGACAACATGGACCTGAAAGAGATGTGCCTGGTCCTGGAGGAGGAGTGCGCCAGCAGGAGCGACTGCAGTCCTGGCGGGTCCGCGGAGCTGCGGAGCCTCATGGGCATGGTGGTCCGTGACCTGGGCGACGGCAGCTCCAGCACCGGAAGCGTGGGTAGCCCGGACCAGCTCCACCTCGCGTGCTCACCTGACGACTGAACTTGAGGCTGGAAACCGGCGCACCTGTCCTCCGCTTGGAAGAGAGGATGCGGGAACGAGAGACGTTTGACACCAACACACACAGAAAAAATGTGAAGAACAAACCCCTTTTATAGACGATCAAGCACGATGTTCATTTTGAATGGCATGTTTACTATTGTATAGGCTACACTTGGACTTGCTATAAATGTGAACTAAAGAAACAGACATTTCAATAGTCTGAGAAAAAACGACAACACACATGGTTATTGTATTGGGCGCTCAACTGACATTTAGGAAGCTAGTGGATATAATTTTTTATAAGGTCTTTCGTAATTTTCTGTGATACAGCTTTTAGTCGATGAGGTTTAATTATGGAGGGGATGGGTTGATCTCTTAGGAACTCAAATTTAACTAAGATACCACACTGTTGCACTGCACTGTTCTGGACTTGCACGGACTCACTGTAATTTTGCAAGGGATTGCCAGATGCGCATGGCGAATGCGCGCGCTGTGAGCTGTGTGGGATTTGGTACGGGACCTGGCCGTGGTGCTGAAACGTTGACCGTGTCTGAGGAAAAACGTTCCTGTGTTCACGGTGGCGGTCTCGTCACATGGTACCAATGGAATCCCAGCGACACGGCGCGCGGAGCTCAGGCTTAATTCTCAGGCGTCGATTAAAAATAATAATAATACACGTGCCTGTATTGCTTTGATGACACGGGCGGCTATCTATTCTTTTGTATTTGACATAACGACAGATCCTCTGTGCCCTGAGTATTTTAGGAAGTTTCCCGCCATCCTTCTGTCAGTCAATCGCATTTCCCAGGACATTACCTTCGTGCACGACCCCCGAAGTCAGTAAAGCAACTGTCATGTCTCGCGCGAATAACGACATTTAACGAAAGCGGCTTTAACGTTTCTACGGGCATTAAATTCTGAATGAGCCTCAGGTTCCCACAACATACCCAGAGAAACTGTGTTAGAGAACTTTCTGCGGAAGGCCTTTTGTAATTTCTTTATTGTTTACATTTTTGTTGGATGGGCCATGGCTGTCACGTGGATCTGAAGCAGGCACGATAATAATGAAGCACACTGTCTTTTGACTACAGAACACCTCAAACTCAAGCGCATTTTCCTATAGTGTAATAAATTGGTGGGGTCTGAGGGGGGGCGTGCATACTCCACAGATGTCAACATGAATCGGACAAAGAGCCATGTAATTCATTTGGAGCCTTTGAAGTCTTTTAATAAATCGCGGCCCCAACGAAACTGATAGCAGCCATGTTTGCATGACACCAGTTTTTTAAGCAATCTCTGTATTTATGCTATTTATAATGTTTGCAAAAACAACGTAATTTTCCGACAAGTTCAATAAAACGGACCTCTCTACTTTTCGGTGTTGCTGTGCAATTGTTTGCCGCTAGGGGGACCCACACCAGTAGCGAGGGTGATTCCAGCCTTTTAAGGGCCTTCTGGCAGTTAGTTAACGGACTTTCCTCTGTGGGGTTTTCCAGAGCAGCCGAATTCAGTTGGTTTTATCCCCCTTATGGGTGGGATTGCGAGTGGGAGGTGCTGGAATGCACTCATTTACAGTGTTTTCAGTTGGCAGAACGTTACATTTATAAAGGAAGGTTCGTTTCCAGGGGTTTGTTCTGGTGTGCTTTCCTTTGTTGGCATCTAATGGGTTAAAGTTTTCCAGACAAATTTACAACTGGTCTGGTGCACACGACCCAGTCAGAAGAGTGAGGGAATTTTAACAGAGAGAGAAGGAAGTTTGTTAGGGAATTGCCTGTAGGTGTGTCAGTGTGAGTGCGTATGTGTGTGTTTGTACATGTGGTGCGTGTGTGTGCGCATATGTGCGAGTGTTTGCGCATGAGTATGTGTGTTTGTACGTGTGTATGTGCATGTGTGCTTGTGTGTATGTATGTATCTAAGCAAGTATGTCAAGATAAGCAAGCTGTCCCCCATTTTAAGGCCCAGAGCTCACTGGACTAACCACTAGTCCACACTGCTACCGAAAGGTCTCCATCAGATCCAAACACACGTGTGCTCTCCTACAGGGGAGAGGGGGCCTCAGACACACATTTAAATGTGCCCAAAAGGGGCCTGAAACACATTCATCTGCCCCCCGTCCCCCCACAGAGTGCAATACACAGACCACAAGCACAGTTTCACTGCCTTTATTGTTCCTTAAGCTGTTACAGTGCTCAGTGTACACTCACACACGTGCAATTCTGAGATCAGCAAACGTACAAGAAAATAAACAAATTCATCTGATCTATAAATATATATTTTACTGTTTTCCTTTTGTTCTCGAGGGTCCCGCCTTCGTTTCATTTGTCGGTAAAGTCATGCACTCTCAGAAATCTACTGACCGTTTGTTTGCATATACATTTTATACCATTATACCATACACCATCAGCAATCAACGGCTTGTGTATAGCTAGCACACAAGCATAGTCAACATACAATTCAATAGTCGTGTTTCTCTTTAATCTACATTTTATAGGTTCTCTTTGATCACCTAAGAAACAAAGGCACAGTATATTATTAACATTTCTGTCGGCACTTTACGTCTATACTCGGGTTTTGCGCACGCGACTTCTCCATGCACAGTTTCTACATTCCGCGCATGTGCGGGTCCATCGGGTCATTTGTCGTCATAATCAGCCTTCTTTTCGATTCCCCGCTTGCAGGGAATCACAAGCAATAACATAGACATGTCCTTTATTTATGCAAACGAATGGATACTATTGGTTCCTATTGAATAATTAGCATTCACATACTCGACAGGGGGCGGATGGGTTTGTCAGAAACAGGAGTCTGACTCACCCCTGTATCTGTCATTCTTAATGAAATATCCCTTTGCAGTTGGTTAGGGTTCATTCCTAGAGCAGCAGAAGACAGCAGCTTAATGTTTAAGACCCCTTGGACAGCACTGACCGTACGCCAGCGAGTAACGTTCATTACAAATGTAGTGCCAATTTTTATTCAAAGAAAAGTTTAGAAAGAAAATGGAAGAGAATAAAAATAATTTATGAAACCTCTTCATAGGTTTCATAAATATGGAATGAATTTATCTATATGTAATTTCGGTAGCAAGCAGAACGGGGATCTCCGCCAAATCTATAACTTGGAAGGAGCTGTTTAATATATGTGAGCCCATTACTACCGTGACTGATTGCGATGCTTCCACCTGTGCGCGTGTTAACCGGAGTTAACCCAGAACCAAGCCCCCGGAATGGCCCATGATGTCATTATCCGACTGTGATGTCACAAAGGCAAGTCCTGGGCTGTTGGTCGGAAGTGGAGTGTTGTGTGGTTTTTTCGCGCTCACGCTCTGGTTGCTTAGCGATCGCCACATGAAGCGTATAATCACCATTACAGCATTTCATTACCTCGTGCTGAATGAGTGAACGTCTAATATCCCCTTCCTGAACTCACAGACGCCAAATACTTTGTACGCTTTGTACATTTAGATCTTACATTTTTGTATTTTGCATATTTAGTGGATCCTTTCCTCCAGAGGCACCTCAAAAAGGTGAAGGTGTAGTGCCTTTGCTCAAGGGTGCGGGAGCCACACCCAGCCTGGGATTTGAACCTCTGAGCACCCCCAGTTCTCTAAACTACACCGCCATCCTTCAGAAGAACAGTTCTGGGTTTATGCTTCGCATTCGCTGACTGCTTCTGTTGCTCCAACGTCAGGCTTCTTCTGTCAGCAAAAGCACTGGCAGCAGCAGAGGCCATTTTCTTTATGTGTTCCTCGAAAAACAATAATATAATGGACTGCACTTACGGTATATAGGGTGCCTCATAGATTTCCAAGTGGGGGGTGACTCACTACAGCCAATTTGTAACAACCTCCCATACCTCCCCCCCCCCCCCCCCCCCCACCACCACTAGCCACTAGTGCCAGAACACTCATCACCCATGAGCTAGTGGAGGAAGTTACTGAGTCAAACTGGGGGGGTGGGGGGGGGGGGGGGTGACTAGGTTGGCAGGTAGAGAAAGGCTGAAGGGACATTAGGCCCAGACACAAGGAAACCCCCCCCCTCCCTCACGTTTAGCATAAAGTGGAATCAGAGCTCACAGACATGAAGGTAACATTTCATATATGATACAGAACAGGAAATTATTGACTTCGATAGAAGTCCCCTGTGAATAATAATAATCATTATCATCATCACCATCACCAGCAGCATTTCCCTGTGATGGGAGGGTGTGGCCTTGTAAACCTTAAAATTAAGAGGAGCTCTCATGCATTTACTGGTATGGGACCAGTCATTTAGGATCAATGATTGACAGCTCACTAGCTCCACCCATTAAGGGTTTGGCTAACTCATCCATCTTTGACATAATCCTGTCTTTTCAAACGGACATTTTTTTCTTCTTCTCTCTCTCTCGTCAGTTCCTCTCCCCACCTTTTGATTCTGATTGACTTTCTCAGCCAGACTGAAGAGTTCTAGACTCACTGCTGATCCACAGCCAGTTCAAACCAGTCCTGATCAGTCCACACAGGGCACAGACCAAACAAAATAGAACATTCCTGACAACCGCCTCTTGTGATGTCATAATAACTCACATGGCATATCATGTGACTCAAAACTGCTTCTTCCATTAGTCGTACTTTCAGTTTGTGAGAATGTTGTGGGCGTGTAGATGAAAAGCAGCAGAATTAAAGTGTGACTGAGGAAGTGCCGGTCTTCGGTCGTCCATCTTTAGAAGAGTAGAAGAAGCTGAAGCTGAAAGGGTTCCAGCACACACACAATCCTTAAGCCCACACTGGCCAATCAGATCAGTTCAGCTGAGCCAAGTCTCCATTCCCATTGGCAGGTTTCAGGACCTCTCTGAATTTGGGCCAATCAGTGTCAAAAGACTGAAGAGTTCTACGAGGAGGGGAAAAAACAAACCCCAAAAACCTCCTCCCTCAACCCTGTGCTGAGCAGGCACCCAATCAGAGGGTGATGAGGGTGGGGGAGTTGAGGGAGTGATCAGACGATGATTGGTCGCCGCTGCTGCTGCTACGGCGATGGGCTGCTCCGCAAGGCTGGGGCTTCTGAGAGGAGGAGGGGGGGGGCGGGCTGAGGCGGTGAGCCGCGGCTGGGACCCCGGGCTCCAGGGGGGCGGCGGGGGGGTAGGTGAACACCAGGCTGGCGGTGAAGGGGGTGAGGGAGGGGGTGGAGATGAAGGTGGGGGTGTGCAGGGACTCGGGTTCAGAGGGCGAGGGGGGGGTGGAGGAGCCGGCGACGGGGGCTGGGAGGGTGATTTTCGGCCTGCGGTGGCGGGACGGGCCGGCCACGGGGGGGTCCTCGGGTTCGGTTTTGACCCGGCCCCCAGCAGCGCGCCCCCTGGTGCTGTGGTCCGAGTCAGAGTCAGAGCTCTGGATCTTGCAGATGGGCTGGTGGGCCTCCAGAACCAGCTCCAGCTTCTCCTTCTCTTTCTCCAGCCCAGCGATCTCCTTCTGCAGCTCCGCCTTATCGCTCTCCAAACGGTCCGTCTCCTGGGGGGGGGGGGGGGGGGGGGGTCAGCGTCAGTCCCTGTCTCACTTAACACTTCCATACACCAATCACAAGAAACAATACTCAGCTGGAACCAACAACGGCTAATTACATCCCTATTACAGTGATCCTGAACTAAGTGAGCCAGCCTGGTTCCAGCTCTACAGTGGGAAAGGGCTATAATGAGCCAGCCTGGTTCAGCTCTACAGTGGGAAAGGGCTATAATGAGCCAGCTTGGTTCAGCTCTACAGTGGGAAAGGGCTATAATGAGCCAGCCTGGTTCAGCTCTACAGTGGGAAAGGGCTATAATGAGCCAGCCTGGTTCAGCTCTACAGTGGGAAAGGGCTATAATGAGCCAGCTTGGTTCAGCTCTACAGTGGGAAAGGGCTATAATGAGCCAGCCTGGTTCAGCTCTACAGTGGGAAAGGGCTATAATGAGCCAGCTTGGTTCAGCTCTACAGTGGGAAAGGGGTATAATGAGCCAGCCTGGTTCAGCTCTACAATGGGAAAGGGCTATAATGAGCCAGCCTGGTTCAGCTCTACAGTGGGAAAGGGCTATAATGAGCCAGCCTGGTTCAGCTCTACAGTGGGGAAGCGGTATAATGAGCCAGCCTGGTTCAGCTCTACAGTGGGAAAGGGCTATAATGAGCCAGCCTGGTTCAGCTCTACAGTGGGAAAGGGCTATAATGAGCCAGCCTGGTTCAGCTCTACAGTGGGGAAGCGGTATAATGAGCCAGCCTGTTTCAGCTCTACAGTGGTAAAGGGCTATAATGAGCCAGCCTGGTTCAGCTCTACAGTGGTAAAGGGCTATAATGAGCCAGCTTGGTTCAGCTCTACAGTGGGAAAGGGCTATAATGAGCCAGCCTGGTTCAGCTCTACAGTGGGACAGGGCTATAATGAGCCAGCCTGTTTCAGCTCTACAGTGGGAAAGGGCTATAATGAGCCAGCCTGGTTCAGCTCTACAGTGGGAAAGGGCTATAATGAGCCAGCCTGGTTCAGCTCTACAGTGGGAAAGGGCTATAATGAGCCAGCCTGGTTCCAGCTCTACAGTGGGACAGGGCTATAATGAGCCATCCTGGTTCAGCTCTACAGTGGGGAAGCGGTTATAATGAGCCAGCCTGGTTCAGCTCTACAGTGGGGAAGTGGTATAATGAGCCAGCCTGTTTTCAGCTATACAGTGGGAAAGGGCTATAATGAGCCAGCCTGGTTCAGCTCTACAGTGGGAAAGGGCTATAATGAGCCAGCCTGGTTCAGCTCTACAGTGGGAAAGAGCTATAATGAGCCAGCCTGTTTCAGCTCTACAGTGGGAAAGGGCTATAATGAGCCAGCCTGGTTCAGCTCTACAGTGGGAAAGGGCTATAATGAGCCAGCCTGGTTCAGCTCTACAGTGGGAAAGGGCTATAATGAGCCAGCCTGGTTCAGCTCTACAGTGGTAAAGGGCTATAATGAGCCAGCCTGTTTCAG
>CM045891.1:55730622-55878122 GCA_025169545.1 Anguilla japonica
TTGTGTGGTTGTATTGTCAGGATCCGCTGTTCTGGAGTTCGCTGCCGTAGTTCTAGGTGAACCTGTTCCTGAGGACTGGTCCGTGCCCCGATTGAAGTTTCCGAAATTCCGGTACATATTTTGACCAACCAAAGTCCAAAAATGTTTGGTTGACAGTCGTGACTCAGAAGATAATCCAGCAGAACAAGGTATAAATCAATATAATGTCGTCGGAAGAAAAGTTTTGTAATTCGATTTTGTTTTTACCTTCCAGAGTAATGTTACTATCCCGGTCTGACACATTCAAAGTGAGGAAACCCCTTTTTGTTGCGCGAGTGAGTCGAGATCAACGTCAAACACACAATGGGGGAAGTTATGAAAACGTAAACCACAAATGTCCTTGCTATTCCACAAAAACTGTAAAATAGAGACAAAATACTATACTAAACATGAAGTTTTAACTGTATTACACAGTGTGAAGAAATTTCTATGATATTTTTAAACTATTGACCGACACAAGCACACCAGTGCTCCCCTACAAATGTAATGCAATGGTGCAGTCATTTGAAGTTACTGGAAGAGGGTCGATCGAAAGTGACGTATATGACCAAATATGGCGAGTTTCCGCCCACTTTCTACCCGGGATTTCTTTTTAGGCAGAACTGGCTGAAAGCACGTTTCAGCTAGGCTCCGCTCTGTCTATTTTAACCCCGTTCCTCCCTCGTTACACCTGTGTCAGTTACTGTTTCAAAGCAATAAGGCATCAGTGACAGTTCTCAAGCCGGAGTGAGCGTTCTAAACGCGCATAAAATAAATGTTTTCGACCAACACCGCGAGACACTCACACGTACAACCGGAAAACTAAGAAATTGTTATGGGGAAAATTATAATGGGCCGCTACACGAGTTTCGTCTGAAAGGCGACGCACGTGTTCCTGACTCATAAACATGGATAATAGCATCCGTGGTGTCCGTGAACCCGGCAAATGTGATATCGTACTTTCGTTATGTCGTGTGTCTGCCATTGACATTGTGAAGATCGGCAGGCTCTACGCATCCCGACGGGGTTATGACTCAGCTGTAATTACAAAAGAAGGAAAGTTGAGGGAATTTGAGAC
Source organism: Anguilla japonica (assembly GCA_025169545.1). Taxonomy (NCBI): domain Eukaryota; kingdom Metazoa; phylum Chordata; class Actinopteri; order Anguilliformes; family Anguillidae; genus Anguilla; species Anguilla japonica. The sequence continues at coordinate 55,731,719 of CM045891.1, forward strand.
AAATACTGTTTCAGCCAGAATACAACTTGTATTCCGAGCTATTTAACCTCGATACAGTTGACAATGGGGACGAAACTGTGCGTAATTTTCGATTGGTAACATCCCCCTGAACTCCATCCTTAGTTGTTGTCTAAATGTATTCGCCGCTTTGGGTGACTGCGAATAAAACATAACGACGCCATGATGTAGCCCTTAGCATATTTCCAAAACTGAAGAATTTAAAAGTCGATTGATTCACAAATATGGGGTTAAATTGCGCGCCGAAAGCTGACGAGTGGTTGCCCACAGGGAGACCGCGGGAGCCAATCCGGATGTTCCGGATTCTGGGCACGCTTTCTCTTGACCACATCAACCTATCCCAGGAGCGCGCGGAGGGGCAGACGGGCAGTGACTCTGTTAGTCAGGAATGGAGTTTACCAGTCAGCTTAATTCATTCAGTACAGTAACTGACAGTGTTCCCATATACATGACCTTTCACCCCATTTTTTCCTCATTGAATTTTACTTCGAATATGCAACGTAATTGACACAGGGAAGATATCATAAAATTTAATCGACCACATGCATTGTATGTATGTATGTGATTATACAAACAATGATTACGACCGATTATTAATTATGAATATGATGGCGATGACGATGGTGGACAAACTGGATTAAAACATGACAATAAAACGCATGGCAATTTTTACAGAATTAAGTGAACTACTAGCTATTGAAGCTAATGCAGCTGAGAAGCCACTGGAACACTTATCTGCTTAACTAATTGAGCTGCGCAGCAGCAGGCAGGCGCGAGGCAAACATTGGGAGAGAGAGAGAGAGAGAGTAAAAGAGACAGCTGTCTGTAATTATCGAGCATATAAACAGCGCGGATTCCCGGCACTGTTACTCACTGCCGTGCGGCTTTAAAGTGAATACGAGACGCCGCTGTTGTTTATCTGTTTTCACCTTCTTTCCCCCGGCCAAATTATGAATCACATCAGTTAAAACTCACGTGTGAAAGGTAGTGATTAAATTACAGGTATGATTTATTTTTCTAATTACAGTCGATATTGTTCCTTTTTAATAGGCTGAGTGTATTGGCCCGGAGTAACGAAATGGAAGCATGGAGATCGGCGCGAGGAATGTGTTCATAAATTATATGTGTGGCATTGTCAACGGGGGAGTGAGTCACGTTCGGCAACGAGAGTAAAAGCGGTTGAATTCCCCTTTCGTCCGGCGTGTCTGCTCGATGTGTCACGTTGGTATCCCTTCCTTAGCCGCTTCCTTGCCTCCTTACAAAAAGTTACCATCGATGACTTCGGCGCCAACCACGCCCCATACAGTATGTTGCCAGTACTGATCTTTATTTTCTTTTTTTGTACACACAAAGTTTATCAGTCCATCTTCTGATAGAGGCAAGCAGAATGAAGGACCGTTTTGCTTTTGAAACAAGATTTGGTTTCTTGGGAGAACCGCCTGTCATCTGATCTCGTGCCATATGGCTCATTCATCTCTGAAAGGGTCCTGGTCCTTTTCAATATGCAAGATCGATGTGCAATATGTTCATATCAATTCATTGCTAGACTACTACGCATATGAGACTCTTGACAGCGCGAGACTCAGTTGTCCAGCCGTGTGCCCCCTCCCTGAAGCTGAAATGAAACCTACGCCTGTGTGTCTGTAAAATGCATTTACCTTCGGTTTTTAATTCGATTTCGCGGCTTTCGGAAATGACACGCGGGGAAGGCACGTGCAGGGTCTCGCGCTTTGTGCTGAGTCTGGCATACAGCGGCTGAGTCATTTCTGAGCGCTTCTGACGCTCTGGTGTGTCCTATCCTGCAACTCACAATTAGATGTGCGCGAAATGTGCACGCTGATGCTTAACCCTGGGGCGTCTTAATGTTTTGATTCCCGTAAATTAGTCAACGTCTGACGAGTCCCATAACAACCGAATGTAAACAAATTCTCCCTGTATGGAGGAAAACATAATCGACGTCAACATAAAGCATGGATCGATATAAAGCTACTAACTTTATCTGCTCAAATTCTATCGTGGGTTCCCTCATGACAGTTTTTTAATGTTCCAGGCAGGCTATTATTTCCAACAGCCGATCCAAGAACAGGACTACGCGAACGTAATCCCATAAACCTCGAATCTATGCATTATGGGAAATTCTTAAACTGGTCCAGAATCATTACTGTAGGTTAAACATTCAAATCGACTTTCTCGGTGCTAACGGGAGCCGCACTGAAATGGCTGAACGTCCTTTCATCCAATCATTGTGTAGTTTTCGAGAAGTAGAAATTCCCTTTCGACCAATCCAAGACATGAAGCACGCCACGCTGGCACGAGCCCATCAAAGAATCCGCGGGCGTGGGGCTTCGGTCACAGACGCTCTGTCGTAGATTTCTGTGATTTACTTTTCTAATTTCTAATGTAACATTTTAGAGAAAGAAAATACGCTATTTTATAGTGTGAATAGGATATAAATTAAGCTCTTTAGAACTTTTGAGCTCAGGGTGATGGTAAGTCTGTTTCCGTCTTGCAAGACTTGCAATGGACGTTCCACATCACGGCTATCGATCGAGTAAGTATAGCCAATACGAAATAAAGCGGTAACAAGGATGCATGGAAGTGTTTGTCAGGCCCAGCATTTCCGTTGCTTCCACTTCGTTAGTCACAACTGATCTGCGCGCGTATTTCTGAACGAGTGCGGCTTTATCTTTGTTGTGATTAAGCAATCTCGGTCCTTATCGTAAAAGCTTAGAATTTCCACTCGCCACATTCCGTTCTGCAGTTGACTACTGCTGTCTCGCATTCCATTCCCATTTGGAGACATTCAGGTAAATACGCCGTCTTTCATTTTCGGAAACTCTTCAGATCCGCCATAAATTCAAAATAATAATAATAATAATAATAATAACTTTTTAAGAAGCTTGCCTATGCTGTATCAGTAGCCCAATATCGCCAAACCTGTGGATCAAATTGAGTTCTCCTGGAAGTCGAGGAATGCGACTCCCCCCCATCCTCCCCACCCAGATATTACGCTAATGTACACACTTTATTCTGAATGGCCGGGTCGATTGTGTTCACTCTTCTTGCGTGAGAAGTGTAAAATGTAGTAAAGCTTAAATTAAAATGTATCTTTAATGGGTAGATTTGAACATTTTACATTTTTTAAAACGTATTCCTTTTTTTAAAAGTCAAAACAGGAACAAAAACATATTTAAAGCTTAAATTAAAAGGTGATAGATTAAAAAAAATATTTATTGAGAAATCAAAATGGGCTAAAATTGCTATTGTTCATCATAATTAATCACTTCTGATTGATATAGGGTGTGGAACCACACCGCCTGTACTCAGTCAAACATTTTCTCAAATCTTTCCTCCCCACCCTGTCTCCTAGCAACAAACCCCAGAGTGCGCAGAGCACCCCCTACTGCTGGCAAGGCTTTGCTGTTTCGGGACACCAGCTCTCTCTCGCCCCCCATGGCCATGCAGGGGTACTACGCGGGCGGAGCAGCAGGAGCCGGAGGAGGAGACACTAATTTCTTCGGGGACCCAGTGGCCCGTGCAGCGATGGTGTACGGCTCATCCCTGGCCTTCCAGGGCAAGGACATGGCCAACAAGGAGGTGCGAGAGATGGAGGGATGCAGTGAGAGGAGAGTAATGGAGGGAAGTGGTGAGAGGGGAGAGAGTGATGGAGGGTGTGGTGAGAGAGGAGAGAGATGGAGGGATGTGGTGAGGAGGAGAGAGATGGAGGGATGTGGTGAGAGAGGCGGTAGATGGAGGGATGTGGTGGAGAAAGAGTGGGGCATAAGGGGATAAAATCCTGTGCTGTGCTTCCTCTGTCCTCTCTGCTTCCAAACTGTATCACAGTGCAGAATGTCCATTTCCACAGTGACCCCGCCCCTCAATTAATATTCATTAGATGCTTCAAAGTTGTCAGTTTCTGCAGGAGAGAGATGGAACTCTGAACGTTTAGAGCACAGAGTTGGACACCTGCTGTTCTTTTAGTGTCCATGTGTGAGTGGGGGGGGGGGGTGAGGGGGGGTGGGGGGTGGCGTTTGCATTACTGTTGAGTCGGAGTGTAGGCTGGGAGAAGTTCTGAAATTGAAAGAATTGGATAGGATTACAATTCATTTTTAATTCTTCCCTTTCATGTATTTGCTTATTTCTTTTTATTTTTTTCTCACCACATGTTTTGTTGCTCATTTCCTGCTATGGTTGTTGCTTTCAGTGACTTGTTTATCAAATATGAGTAATAGTCACAATTCTGAAAGAAAGGTGACTCAGTGGGAAGGGATGATTTTCAAGATGAAGGGCAGGGTGACTGCTTTTAAAGACTGTGTCTTTTGCCCTGAAGGGTTTTGTGTTCCCTCTCTCTATCTCTCTCTATCTCTCTGTGTCTGTCTCCTTTACAGATCAGCCGCTTTGTGTCTGTGAACAGGCTGAAATACTTCTTCACGGTCGACACCACATATGTCCTGAAGAAGCTGCTGCTCCTCCTCTTTCCGTACGCACATCAGGTGACCCTGCCAACCGACCAATCAGCACCTTCCACTGCTGCGGGCAGCAGCATGCACACAGCTGACTGTTCATTTTAATGGCCCCGCGTGAGAGCTTCCTTTAGCTGCAGCCCTCTGGCTCTACAGGGGGAGAGCTCACCTGGGCACAGGTACAGGTGTACTTTAGCTGCAGCCCGCTGGCTCTACAGGGGGAGAGCTCACCTGGGCACAGGTACAGGTGTACTTTAGCTGCAGCCCGCTGGCTCTACAGGGGGAGAGCTCACCTGGGCACAGGTACAGGTGTACTTTAGCTGCAGCCCGCTGGCTCTACAGGGGGAGAGCTCACCTGGGCACAGGTACAGGTGTACTTTAGTTTGCAGCCCATTGGCTGATGGCAGAGTGAATATTCCGGAAGCTCTTCAGGCCTCAGGCTAAAAGTGTTTGAGAAATTGAAATAAACAATGCCTTGAAACATCGCTGAAAACGCTCGTATGGTTTGAGAGGGAAACCTTATTTAGGCCCATGTGCATGTGTGTGCATGCGTGCGTGTGTGTGTTTGTCTGCGTGTGTGTGCGTGTGCGTGTGTGTCCGCGTGCATGCGCGTGTGTGTCCGTGTGCGTGTGTGCGTGCATGCGTGTGCGTGTCCGCATGCGTGTGTGTGTGTGTGTGTGTGCGCGTGTGTGTGTTTGCGTGCGTGTGTGTGTGTGCATGCTCCTGCTGTGCAGGACTGTCTGTGCTCTGACCTGATTAAAGGTGGTGTGTCGCAATCGCTGGGTTTGCTCATGTGTTGCTGGGGCTTGCGCCCGATCTGTGATGACATCACCAGGATTGGGAAGTGCGTTACCATAGGGACACGCCCCTGACGCCCCGGAACGATGTCAACGCTCCCGACCTCTACATCCCCTGTGAGTGGAGTTCCTGTCCTGCTGTCAGGAGAGAGCATGAACAAGCAGTATTTTAACAGGACGCTTCACAGCTAACATGTACTATTAACATGCAATGTGAACAGTCCAGAAAAAACATTCAGTGGCAGTTTAATTTGATGCATAAGTGTTAGTGTCTGTCTCTCCCTCTCTCTCCCTCCCTCCCTCTCTCTCTCCCTCTCTCTCCCTCCCTCTCTCTCTCTCTCTCAGCGATGGCGTTCCTTACCTACATTCTTCTAGTGGGAATGGCGTTGGGAGTTCAGAGGAGGTACTGTCCGCTTTCGAGGTCGTACCCTCCAGTCCACTCTCCCTCCACACGCGTGCACGTGTCCTGTGTGCTCTGGTGCCCCCCCAGTGGTGGCCTGACTTTACCACAGTGGAGCTGCAGAACAGACAGGCCTCTTCAGACTGGGCACACGTGTCCTCAACTCTTTACCACAACCTGAGCACCGAAGAACATGAGAATAAACAACATCTACACCTTTCCTTCCATTTTACATGTGTCGTCCCCCCCGCTCTAGTCACTGCACCTCTCGCTAACCTGTGTGAATGTGTCCGGCTCACCTGCACGTTCCCCCTGTTGTAAATCCACCAAGCTGGTGTGATGTCACTGTCTGTGATGTCACCGTCTCACTCGCCGCGCGGCTCTGATTTCCTCTCACGGCAGAACCCAGAGAAATGTTGCGAAACAGGAAACGTTCATGTGGGTGTGTAGTTTTTTTTTTCTCCGTTGCAAACTTTTACATAATTCCTTGTCTTTTGTCATGACTAACGTCATTTAATCTGTTTCACAATATTATTTCACAATTGTTAATCCACTGGTTGAACGTCTTATTTTTCCAATCTCATCCTCAAAATGTTCTCCGTCTCTCCCTCCATCTCTGGTTTACATCTCTCCCTCTCCCTCCATCCCTCTGGTTTACCGTCCCTCTCCCTCTCTCCCCCACTCCCCCTCTCTCCCTCCATCCCCTCTCACTCTTCTTCCTGGTTTACTGTCCCTCTCCCTCTCTCCCCCTCCTTCTCCCTCTCCCTCCATCCCTCTGGTTTATCCATCCTCTCCCTCCCTCTCCCCCTCCTTCTCTCTCTCCCTCCATCCCCCCGGTTTACTGTCCCTCTCCCTCTCTCCCTCCATCCCTCTGGTTTATCGTCCCTCTCCCTCTTTCCCCAGGTTCAGCCCGGAGGTGTTGGGCCTCTGTGCCAGCTCGGCGCTGGTCTGGGTTGTTGTGGAGGTCGTGGCCTTGGCTCTGGCTCTCTACCTGCTCACTGTGCACTCTGACCTCTCGACCTTTGACCTCCTGGCCTACAGTGGATACAAATATGTGGGGTGAGGAGCCAAGCCGAAGGATTCTCTCCTTCACTCTCAGATTTTAAATGAAGTGCATTATTTGCAGGTTAATACAATATTGCTAAAGTATGGCTCAATAAATGTAAACATGAACAGTGATAGATAATCAGTAAATATAGCATTTAATCAGGACAGCTGTGATGGCAAACATAAGAAACAAAATATCTATAATAATAGCCCCTCCTTTCCTCTCCAACTTTGTCAGGTCTTTGAGTCCTACCTAAGCTAATAAATGATACATTTATCAATGGCAATTAAATAACTACATCTCCCACAATGCACCTTCCCTTCTCTGTTAGGATCATCCTCACGATGGTGGGAGGCCTGTTGTTTGGAAGGAATGGGTATTTCCTGTCTCTAACCTGGGCTTCCTGTTCATTCATGTATTTTATCGTGAGTAGCAAGTGTGTGTGCGTGTGTGTGTGTGTCAGAGTTGGCCAGTCAGCATTTTGCATGGAATATACCAGGGGATGTACGTATGCATGTTCTGTATGATTACCTTGCATAGGCAATCGCATGCACCCGGGCTTCTCAACCCCAGCTGACCCTCTCTAGCACCTCACCTGCAGCTGCTTTCCGTTTCCAGACCCTGCAGGAACTTCGCTCTGGTTTGTATAATGTAGTTAACGCCTCATGAGGGTAGTTTGGTCATTTGCATAACTTGACATAGTGTCAGTTGAGTCTGCACTTGCTTTGTTGCTCTGTCTATATTCACATTATAGAAATAGTGTGCATTGTATCCTGTAGTATATGCATGTTTTGTGTGGGTGAGTGTGTTGTATAGTGTAATTTGCACGTGTTTATGTGTATAGCGTGTGTGCTGTATAGTGTGTATGTGTGCTGTATGTTAACGTGTGTATCTGATCGTGCGTTGGCCCTGGCAGGTCCGCTCGCTCCGGGGGAAGATTCTCTCCTCTCTCTCCTCGCGCTCCATGGGCCCCGGGGCCAGCGCCAAACCCCAGCTGCGCCTGTACATCACCATGGCAACCGCGGCCTTTCAGCCAATCGTCCTCTACTGGCTCACCTCTCACCTGGTCAGGTGACGGAACGGAGACCCGGAGCTGTGGCAGTGGTGTGTTCTGCCCACGCGGCTGATTGGCTTTCATCTGCCAACTTTACATGAGTGACAGGCCCTACATCCAACCAGCACGGAGAAGCGTGCTTGTAGTCAAACACACACCAGCCACACATACTCCTTACTAACACACACTGCACCAAGTGGCTGTCAAACGCACACTGTGATAGGTGCATTTATGATACATAGTTTATTCCACCAAAGAACCTTCCATAATGATGCGAACATCCAGGGTCATCGCGGTCATCAAATCTTCAAAAAAAGTATACCCCAGCCTAACCCTCCACCCCACCCATCCATGTTCCTTATTTGGGAGGGTTATGGGTTTTACTTAGAGCAGTAATCCAGCTAACTCTGTAATCCTGCCCTGTGATACAGGGTTTTACTCAGAGCAGTAATCCAGCTAACTCTGTAATTCTGCTTCATGATGCAGGTGCCATGTGCCTTGTAGTTTTACCAAGTCAATAAAACTACAAATCAGGCAGCAGAGCAGTGTGGAGGATAGTGAAATGGATTTGTAACTAAGGGGTTGCAGGTTCAGTATCCAGGTGGGGTGCCGCCACTGTACCCTTGAGCTAAAGGTACTTCACCTGAGCTGCTTCAGGTAAATATCCAGCCGTATAAATGGACTGTATGTGAAACATAAGCTGTGTAAGTCGCTCTGGAAATGGCTGTCAGCAAAGCAAATAAACATTTTATTGTTCCAAACAACAAGCCTGTTTTAATTGGTGGAAGGTGGAAGTAAATGAAACTTAATTTTCCAAGCAAACTGAAAATGAAGAAGTGGAAAGCACATGTATTGCCACACACACACACACATACACCTTGTATACCCCAACAGCCAGTCAGTCAGTCAGTCAGACACACAACACACACACAGTCACACACACACACACACACACACAGTCTCACACACTTCAGAAAGGCCTGTATGCCCCTACAGTCACGTCAAACAGTTTGGGGTTGTTGAGGGTCCCCTCTCTGTCCAACAGGAAGTAGAAGCGGTGACCTTTGACCCGCAGGGGGATGAAAGTGGGGGACTCCTGCCTGTGGGAGTAGCAGGCCACCTGCTCCAGCGGTACGGTAAGGCTCCGCCCCCTGTCTGCCCCCAGGGGGGACTGCGTCGTCACGGTGACCATCCCGCCACCCTTGTGCAAGATGACCCGGCTGACGGACCGGCGACAGAAGAGAACACCGAATCCCACAATCGCTCCTCCTGCGGGGTCAAAGGTCAAGCGGTCAGTGCCAGTGCACAGGACCGTGCAGTGCAGAAGGGGGAGTGGCTGAGCAGAGGGCTGACCACCACTTGACACACTAGAGTGTGAAAGATCTGCACTGGGGAAGCTACTGCTCTCAGATATTAGCCAATATTTTGTTTTAAAAAATTAATTGTGAAATACATTTATTATATTTTCCAGTAAGTCACATTTTACAGTAGCAGAAAGCTGTATAAGACAGCGCGCAATCTTAAGAGATTCTGAGACGGAATCCAAATTGACAAGGAGGCATATGCCAACATACATACACATCTTTCACTAAGATATGCCATTAATATATACATATCAGAGTCTGTTGCGGTAAGAAAGCTCAGACTTAGCTCAGAAATCGGACTAATTATTTTAAGGAACAATTACTTACCTACAGCCAGACACGAGAGGGTGAACCCGTACCTCCAGGCACCAGAACCTAAATTTGCGTCGATGCCAAACAGTCCCCCTGAAATCGCAGTGTTCTCGGCCGCCTGGGCGCGTCGCGTGTCTCGCAGGTTGGTGAAAGCAAAGTGAGCCAGGTAGGTCCAGAACAGCAGCTGGCCCGCGCAGAAGAACGACAGCAAACGAAAGAAGCGGGTTCGGTCGTGCTCAAACAGAACCACGTCTTTGGCAACGGCAGAGGACGTCGAATGGAAACGGGCAGGAGTCGCGCTCCAGCACGGCCTGTGGGCATGCGCGCGCTGACGGGCAGCGACAGCCGAGCCCAGCTCAGCCAAGCAGAACTTTTTTGGAGCGGTACTTCCGGAATTCAGTGTGCGGCTGCACAGTCTTTTCGTTACACAGAACCAGTCGCAGCGGCAGTTCCGTCCGAGCGATGATATTGAGGGTAAAGACCGCGAAGTCGCAGCCCAGGCGGTAAGGTGTGCCACACTCCCGTCCTGCATCGCAGCGGTTCCGACCGCAGTCCGCAGCGGAGCGGCATTTGTCCTGAATATGAACCGAATGCAGCGCTGCGCTCCAAAATAAGGAGATCCGGGGACACCGGCTAGCAGATAACGAAGGCCCATTTTAAATGTCCGTCTTTCCTGCCCTTTTCCCTTTTCCTGTCTTGTATTTGCTGTATGTCATTAGAACGAACCCTATTTATTAGTTATGTCCATTTCATGAGGAAAATGTGATAACTTTAGCACTGATACAGGCCGGCGCCATGTTTATCAACGTATGGAAAGCCCCGAGGTCCAAAAAGCCAAGGTATTCTCAGGCGCAGAGTGAAAACGCGAATAATTTCGTGCTTCCGTGAGTTCGGAATGCCCTTTGAACCTATGGACAGCATATGGAGCAACGCTATTAGGGTGGTGCCTACCTGCCACGAAATGCAAAGCCCTGAAAGAAAGAAAGAAAGAAAGAAAAAGAACATGACTATAAATAGCACTACATTAGTCCAATATACCATACAGCTTCCAGCCAAATGATCATATAAGGTAATAATCTACCACAGTCCAGACTGTCAGCTAATGCTGTGACCTTGTGCACATTATACAATAGTACAGCATAGTCCAGTTTGTGGTGGAAAAATTTTGAGAAAAAAGGAAATAAATTGAGAAACTACATACGGAATGTCAAATACACTGTATATTGACCATGCAAGTATGGCTGTATAACAAGAAGGCTATTGCTTTTTAATGTTTATTTAAGCAATATCCCATGGTGTGTATTTATTATGTGTGTTATGCTGTTCATTTTAGGTACACCTTTCATAGTCACCATCATTCAAGTCATTATTTGCTTATTTTGTGGAGCTCAACACAATAAATAATTATTGAAAAGTTGGTGGCAGACTGCAGATTGCAGGGATCACTATCACTTCATGAACTGGACAAAGTTTGATTGAAGTTGGAGAGTCTAAAATATAGAAATATGCAAATCATGAAAATGCATAAACACACAAGGGCCTCTAGGAATTCTTCATGGGCCCACAAGGGTACAGGAGGCCTCTCCAATTTTGTTTATGCCTCTTGTCCCCCCCTCCTCCCCCACCCTGCTTGAATCAGTCACCTGTTTGTGAGAGCCCCTGTGAAAAATAAAAAATAAAAACTCATCAGTACACAAACGTGTTTGTGAGTTCCTGTGTGCATGATGATTTTTTAAAGATTTCTGTAAGATTTTGTTTTACCAGGACCTCTGATGCCCCAAAACACAGCTGCTGTGATCCCCCACCCCCCCCCCCCCCCCCCCCCCCCCCCACCCCACCCCCCACCCCCCCCCCCCCCCCCCCCCCCCCCCCCAGACTGGAACTTGTGTCACACTACGCGGACCCTCCACCAGACGGCAGCAGAGATAAGCAATAGTAGTATTTTCCACACTGTCAATATCTCTAAATAATGTCTGGTTACATTTTCTCAAACAACACACTAGGGAGCATCATTTAATGTGCAATTTCTGACTCGCTTCCTGTTTTTTTTCATGCTGAAGTAGCTACCACGCGATTGTTATCCTTGCCACAGCGTTACTTAGATAATTGCCTGATGGCATTGTGAGACAATTATGAAACACGAATAAATCTTGTAATATGCTGCCTTTAAATCAATACATTAATTTATTAAACATATAAAGCAACAGCGCTAATTAACATTTGACATGAATAAATTATATGGACCAACATTCACTTCTAACAAATTAAAAAAAAAAACATTTCAAAAATAAAAGTGCCACCTCATCTTTGACAGAAACCGTCGTCTTTGTTACACATTGTTGCCCGCAGAAGTCGGCCTTTAACCCCACCCTCTTCCACTCTCTTTTGTCTCTCCCTCTCTTTCGGTCAGTAAACCCTTCTCCCCCTCCTCCTCTCTGTGTCTCACTCCTTTCTTTCGCGGTAACTTACAATGCTCCCTCTCTCTCACCCCCTTCTCGCGTTGAATTTTGAAACGCCGGGCCCTTATTGCCTTATATGGAGTTCGGCGTCCCGAGCCGTCTCGTGTGCGCGAGTTGGGAATGAGGCGCGCGCACTGCCGCAGGCATTCGTTTCCTTATTTGGAAACGAGTTCAAGGAATCTTACTGGGGGAGAGGGTGGCGCAAGGGTGATGATGTTAATTACATTTCGAACGGAACAGTGACGGACCGGAGTACAAATAGCACGACTGTTCGTTAGAAAAAATGCGCAGTTGCAGAAAGATGGATGAACGCGGTGTAGCACAAGCGAGATAACGCTTCAGTGTGCTGATTTTGCATGGGAATGATGGACAGCCAGCTCTTCCAATGGAAGATGCGACTTCATGTTCACAAGCTCTGGTGTGCTGACATGACGCTAGAGCACGAACACTTGCACGGGTTAATATTTATGCGTCAAAAAATAATCTTTAGCTTCCAAATATGCAGGCAAGAGTAGCTGAAAAGCTTGAGCATATTTGAAATGTCGAGTCTGTGGACTCACTGTATACTTGACAGGGGCGCTTCCATGTATTTTACTCCTGGTAACTACCCGCCACTTCTATCAAGCGTTCCATTTCCTTTCCCCCTAAAAACGTCCCTCTTTTTTAATGCAGATATTTCAAACTATCTTTCCCCCTCCCACACACATATCTACTCCAATTTGCATAAAATCAATTTAGTAGATTCTGTTATCCAGAATTACTCACAACAAACAATGTAACCCATGGTCACACTTAAACCAGTGTCCTTGGGTGCTAGAGATGTTTCTATGTCTGTGCTGAAAACGTCACATTGAAACGTCTTACAAGCAATGTGCTATATTTAGGGGTCCAAGCAGCGAAGCTGGTGGAACCCTATTGTATTTGTTAGGATTATTAGGGGTCCAAGCAGCGAAGCTGGTGGAACCCTATTGTTTTTGTTAGGATTATTATTATTATTATTATTATTATTATTATTCTTATTATTTTTCTCCGCTAAAAGTGTCTGAGGCTCAGCAACCATAAGTCGTAGAGCAACCAAATTTGGCAGGTGGGTTCCTATGGCCCCCCACTACTCAGGCACTAAAAATCACCTATGTCGGCCAGATGGTGGCGCTATAACAAAGGGTTTTGCGTAAAAGGCCATAACTCCCACACCATAAGTTAGATCAACACAAAACTTCATCGACCTATGCATCTGAACGTGCTCTACAACTTTGCCATTGGCACCACCTATGTCCGCCATATTGTTTACCCGCCATTTTAACTTTTACGTTGGGGCGTGGAAGCTTTCTCTGCTAAAATGTCTGATGCTGAGCAACCATAAGTCCTAGAGCAACCAAATTTGGCAGGTGGGTTCCTATGGCCCACCACTACTCAGGCACTAAAAATCACCTATGTCGGACAGATGGTGGCGCTATAACAAAGGGTTTTGCCTAAAAGGTCATAACTCCCACACCGTAAGTCAGATCAACACAAGACTTCATAGACCGACGCATGTGAATGTGCTCTACAACTTTGCTATTGGGGCTACATATGTCCGCCATATTGTTTGCCTGCCATTTGGACTTTTTTATTAGGTGGGGTGCGGAAGAGCTGTGGCTCCAAATCTAAACGATTACGACATCTAGTAAACTTCTTTACGGCAAGCGACATCCATGGCGACGCAAGTAATCCGACACCGTAGGGTTAGTTTTTTTATCAGTGAGGGGACGGTCTTGGGGCACTTGGAACGGTAGGATACTGCCCTCTAGGGTTTTCAACACACTTGTTCCTGGTTATGGTTAGACACTTTGTTGTACGTCGCTCTGGGTATGAGCGTCTGCCAAATGCCTGTAATGTAATGTAGGCTAATCCGTAACAACAAGATAAACCCGACATTTGCCCTAAAATATGCCAATACAGCAGTGAAAACGCTGCTTATTGAATAACGAAACGAGACAAAGTTTTTTTTAAATTATACCATCTCATATTACAGTCAATATCTGGGACTAAACATTGAATAAATACACAATCTTATCATTGGTTTTACGCGTAGAGATGTCCCTTTTGCGACTGAGTGGTCATGTATTGTCTTGGACAATCCGTTTGTGATTCCTGTTGCTTACGGCGTTGTCGCCGTTTTAGTACAATTTGGCTTGATTGACAGTTCATTTATTCAGTAGATGAGAGAATAAGCTTTCTAACGATGTATAACATGTCTGATTTTGCATTTGGAATAGCGTTTTATAGTTCAGCGTAACGGAATATTTTTCTTTATCGCATTCACTTGCGCATTCACTGTGGCGTAGCATTAAAGACGATGCACCTAACGAAACGTTGTCAACGATTTTCATAATTTCTTGGAGAGTACTATTATTATTGAGGACTTCGGGGCATAGCTAAGCCATTTCTTTGCTGATAGACCTATCTGACATCGTTTTCTGACGCATAACAGAAACGGATAGGACTTTGTCATTGATTTTCTGTCTCTATACTACTAAACACAGATAAAATGTCATGTTGCTATGTAAGTATTACTGCTCAAAATATTTCGGTTATATACGTTATTTTTGAAATTGAGTGTCTTTAAATAGGTTAGTGGCATTATATAATGCGGATATTTCACACTGCAATGCAAGCGTTAGTGTATATGGTTTTTGTGACCCATGGAACAGTGACGACGACAGTGTTGGAACGTTGCTAAAACGAGGTGGACGGTTTGAAAATTATTTTCGTCATTATGCTGAGAAATAGCTAAACCATTTTTATTGATAGTAATTGAGTTTCTCTGCAAACGCGCGAAAGCACGCTGGTATAATAAAACAATGACGGTAAATATAGCCTATGTAGTCCGCTTCATTCCGTTGCTACCATAATATAACAAACTGTCTTGTGTCTACAGCTGCAGTTTCTCCCTGCAATTACTCTTGAATATAAACAAAAGACGCAAATGCTGTAGTCTGCCAATGTCTAAATAAATCATAAGGTATTCTTCGCATAGCACGCATGCTAGCATGGTTGTCGAGTTGATATTTCGTTTTTTGTTTCGTTTTTTTAAATGTATTTATTATTATTCTGTCTGTCTCTGTGGCGCTCTCAAAATGTGCATTCTCTGCTAAGATGAGCAATGGATTGGAATGTGTGTCTGACGTAGTGTTGCACGGTATACCAAAACTTCAGCACTTTTTAGGTACTTAAAAAAGAAACCGTTCCGTATTAGAAAATTCCGACGTTCGGTAGTTTTGAGTCAAGTGTAAAAGCCAGGGAAAATTGTCTCCCGCATTACTGAGGATGAAAAGTGTAATTTGTCAGAATCTTCGCTGTATGGCAGTAGCAACTAAGGTTGGCAAGTGAGGTGACCTGCGCTTGTGCATTTTGCGTGGTTGATACTGCGCAATCTTAGACTCAGTTCACTTAGTAGCAATAGCTGTTCTAATTTGTAAATATTTTATTAAAGGAAGATGCTGTATTGTTATTGAAATATGCTGTTTTTAGATATATTTTAAAGTGAAAAACCTGTATAAAGATAATTTACTTTACAATTGTTTAATTTTTGAAATATATTTAATATAGTTTTCTATGGTTTAGTGTTGTAACACTATAGGCCTATGCTTATTGATATGCTGAACAGGCTTCAACTTAAAAGTTGTTAATAAACCAGGTTTTTTATAAACCGTGAATTCGAAAATGAGGTCAACCCTTGTGGACATTACCTTTCTGATCAATTAAGGTAATTTCAGTATCGTTAGGTACCGAGTATTGAATCAGTATTGTTTCAGTATCAATTATCATGATACTAAACCTGGTATCGGTATCAAAGTCAAAATTTTGGTATCGTGAGAACACTAGTGTGACGCCTTTTTTAATCACAGCATGGAAGCGCTGCAGCTGTACATACACGCCAGACCCATCTAAGTGTTACGACATGCCATCTAAGTGTTACGACATAGTAAAGGCCTTTACGGGGAAGCGGCCAGGACATATCCATGGCGACGTAACTAAGTCATCCGACAGCGCCTCTTAGCACAAAATTGGCCATAAGTCATCAATATTTTATACGATCATCATGATATTCAGTAGATATGTTGGGTGCAGGCATATGATCATGAGGACAAAGCCATTTTAAAATCGCTCCATAGGGGGCGCGATGGTACCAATGCTTGGACCCCTCCCCAACGCCGCTTGCGGCTTTAATTATTATTATTATTATTATTTTTCTCCGCTAAAAGTGTCTGAGGCTCAGGAACCATAAGGCCTAGAGCAACCAAATTTGGCAGGAGGGTTTCTATGGCTCCCCACTACTCAGGCACTCAAAATCACCTATGTGGGCCAGATGGTGGCGCTATAACAAAGGGTTAGGCGTAAAAGGCCATAACTCTCACACCATAAGTTAGATCAACACAAAACTTCATCGACATATGCATCTGAACGTGCTCTATCACTTTGCCATTGGCACCACCTATGGCCGCCATATTGTTTGCCTGCCCTTTCGACTTTTTAGTTGGGGCGTGGCAGTTTTCTCCACTAAAATGTCTGAGGCTCAGTAACCATAAGTTGTAGACCAACCAAATTTTGGAGGTGGGTTTCTATGGCCCCCCACTACTCGGGCACTAAAAATCATCTATGTCGGCCAGATGGTGGCGCTATAACAAAGGGTCATACTTTAAAAGGTCATAACTCCCACACCGTAAGTCAGATCAACACAAAACTTCATCGACCGATGCATCTGAATGTGCTCTACAACTTTGCTTTTGGGACCACCTATGTCCGCCATATGGTTTGCCCGCCATTTGGACTTTTTATTAGGTGGGGTGCGGAAGAGCTGTGGCTCCAAATCTAAACGGTTACGACATCGAGTAAATTCTTTACGGCAAGCGACATCCATGGCGACGCAAGTAATCCGACACCGTAGGGTCTAGTTTTTATCAGTGAGGGGACGGTCTGAACGTCGGGGAAGCAGTGGAAGACAGTGTCAGACATTATTTGAAGACAGTATCGGGTGAGTTCGTTTAGTCTTTGAATCTGTCATTATGCTGAGAAATAGCTAAACCATTTTATTGATAGGTTCTGAGTTTCTGTGCAAACGCGCGAAAACACGCTGGTATAATGAAACAATGACGGTAGCCTAATACATATATAGTCCCGCTTCGTTCCGTTGCTACCATAAGATAACAGACTATCTTGTGTCTACAGCTGCAGTTCCTCACTGCAATTTCTAACATTGAATATTCACAAAAGACGCAATTTATACTGTACTCTGCCAATGTCTAAATAAATAATACGCTACGGTACAGCTTTAAGAGGATGAATCATTACTTTTCTTTGACATGGATCCATTTGAAGACAATAACGGGTTCGTTTTTAAATCCGTCATTATGCTGAGAGAAATCGTATTCTCAATTTAATCTCTAAATGTATTGTAAGGTTAGGGTTGTAACTAGTTAGCTGTTTCGTAGGTGACTTAGTTAATGCACTCGTCTTAACTATTGCTTGTATTTTTGCATAGACTGCGTTGTTGCTGTTCTTGTTTGTGTTAGTGTTAACCAGTTTAACCTACAGGGTCCAAGTTGAACTATGCGGTTGTTCCATGCACTTGGAACGGTAGGCTACTGCCCTCTAGGGTTTTCGACACACTTGTTCCTGGTTATGGTTAAACATTTTGTTGTACGTCGCTCTGGATAAGAGCGTCTGCCAAATGCCTATAATGTAATATAATATTCCGTAGCAACAACATAAAAGTTTTTTTTTTAATTATGCCATGTCATTCTACATTCAATATCTGGGACTAAACATTGAATAAATATACAATCTTACCACTGGTTTTACGCGTAGAGTTGTCCCTTCTGCGAATGAGTGGTCATATATTGTCCTGGACAATCCGTTTGAGATATATAGGCTACGCGCATTTGTCACGCCTGGGCTATCTTCAAAAATAGCTGTGCGTAATACCACACCTGTTGCTTACGGCGTTGTCGCCCTTTTTAGTGCAATTTGGCTTGACTGACAATTAATTTATTCAGTAGGTGAGAGTATAAGCTTTCTGACGATGTATAACATGTCTGTTTTGCTTTTGGAATAGCGTTTTATAGGTCAGCGTAACCGAAAATTTTCTTATATGCCAGTGTCTACATAAATAAAACGGTAGGCTGCTCCGCGCGTAGGTCGCGACTTGATATCTCGTCTTTTGTTTCGTTTTTTCTTAATGTCGCATTTATTACTTGAAATGTGTATTTATGTGTTATTATTCTATCTGTCTCTGTGGCGCTCTGAAATGTGCATTCTCTGCTAAGCTGAGCAATGGATTGGAATATGTGTCTGACGTAGTGTTGCACGGTATTCCAAAACTTCAGCACTTTCTCGGTACTTACATTAAAAAAAAAAAAATAAAATATAAAATAAACGGTTCGCTATTAGAATATTCCGACGTTCGGTAGTTTTGAGTCAAATGTAAAAGCCAAGGAAAATTGTCTCCCCGCATTACTGATTTAGAGGATGATGAAAGTGTAATTTGTCAGAATCTTTGCTAGATGGCAGTAGCAACTAAGGTTGCCAAGTGAGGTGTCTTGCGCTTGTGTACTCAGCCCTTTGATACAGCGCAAGCTTTGACTCAGTTCACTTCAGTAGCAATAGCTGTTCTAATTTGTAAATATTTTATTAAAGGAAGATGCTGTATTGTTATTGAAATATGCTGTTTTTAGATATATTTTAAAGTGAAAGACCTGTATAAAGATAATTTACTTTACAATTGTTTAATTTTTGAAATATATTTAATATAGTTTTCTATGGTTTAGTGTTGTAACACTATAGGCCTATGCTTATTGATATGCTGAACAGGCTTCAACTTAAAAGTTGTTAATAAACCAGGTTTTTTATAAACCGTGAATTCGAAAATGAGGTCAACCCTTGTGGACATTACCTTTCTGATCAATTAAGGTAATTTCAGTATCGTTAGGTACCGAGTATTGAATCAGTATTGTTTCAGTATCAATTATCATGATACTAAACCTGGTATCGGTATCAAAGTCAAAATTTTGGTATCGTGAGAACACTAGTGTGACGCCTTTTTTAGTCACAGCATGGAAGCGCTGCAGCTGTACATACACGCTGGGCCATCTAAGTGTTACGACATGCCATCTAAGTGTTACGACATAGTAAATGCCTTCACGAGAAGCGGCCAGGACACATCCATGGCGACGCAACTAAGTCATCCGCCAGCGTCTCTTAGCACAAAATTGGCCATAAGTCATCAATTTTTTATACAATAATCATGATATTCAGTAGATATGTTGGGTGAAGGTGTATGATCATGAGGACAAAGCCGTTTTCAAATCGCTCCATAGGGGGTGCGATGGTGCCAATGCTTGGACCCCTCCCAACGCCGCTTGCGGCTTTAATATACATTTATATTGTTGAGGTACTTCCGAATTTTGAAATTCGAAAAGATCATAGAAATGTTCTGTATTGTGACGTTTCAGGAGCAGCACCCTCCTAATGTGCTGCTGCTTATCTCTTATTTTCATTATTGGAGGTGCACACAACAAAAGACATATTTTTTTAAAACACATTTGTAGCTATACACTAACAAAGAGAATTATGGACAGAATTGATACAAAGTATAACAGTATTTTGCAGTGCTTGCAAGCTGTTATGTAGTGAGACGTACAGTACACCGGTACCAGTCTGTAAATAATAATAATAATAAACCATTATTTATATAGCACAGATCATGCCGTTTTGCAGCATATAGTGCATAAATGCACCATGCGGGACACACAGGAAAAGTTTTAATGCACCTGGATTGCTGCATGCGGTTTGTATGGTTACCTGTGGTTGCCTCTCGGACCGGACACTGCCTCACCTGCTGCTCCAGGTGTGCAGCAAATTCTAATTAAGGGACGACTGTAAAGATGACAGTGCCGTGTTTAGGGCGGAAAATCTGCCAGCTCATTAACATTAACCCTTTGAAGTTTTTTTTCTCTCCTAAATTTAAAGTCAGCATTCTAGAACTCCGCTACTTTCAGGTACCAACAGTGTTTGTTACACCTGCATTATAATTTTCAGTCAGGAACATTCTCACAGCAAATGCATGTTATTCCAGTCAAATAAAAACCATCCAATGATTTTGTGTGTGATCATCACTGTAAAATGTATTTTACAAACTGTATAAATAAATGAAAAATGTTATTTCAGTAAATTATTTTACTATTTTAAATGTGTAAACAGGGGTAGTGTTTAAACATGCCTCGAAGACATCAGTCAATCAGACAGGTAACACGGTAGCGCCGGAGGGCGGGTGTGAGCGCGAGGAAGTGCGTGTCATGCATTCAAATGACAAAGCACTTCTCGTCACATTAATACCGCTAATTAAATCAACCGGCAGTAAACTGCATCAGAGAAACTAGCTGTTTCAACCCGTCGCATAAGAATATTTTTTTTAATAAAAAATAATACATTTCTGCTGAAACACTGCACAAAAATTTTATAGACAGTCATTTTGGTGTCACCCCCTCCGATGGTGTCACCCCGTGCGGTCCGCACCCCCCTAGTGACGCCACTGATCAATCAGATGTTTCACTAAACGAATTAGGTCCAGTTAAGCAAGCATTCACACTTGATTTGTCGATAACGTGCAAAAAAAAAAAACAAAAAAAAACTTCAGTTCCCATGGTCCACTATGGTCGAAGCTCCTGCCCCGTTTCTCCGGATGCCCCCTACCACCGTTGTCGTTAGGCGCGCGTCCGTGTGTCAGTGTGCGAGCGAGAACGAGACTGCATCGCTGCCCATTCAATTCATATTCAGACGCCGACAAACACTGAGATACAACCATGGTACGTCTATATTCGAACAACTACTAGCTATATACCATGCTATTCTTGCAGATTGACTGTTATGCGTTATTTGAAGACGTAATGGGCTTTTGATGGTTGTGTGTGTACCTGTTGTAGCTATTTATTGTTTCAAAAATGTGTCTTTCCTAGGTAACGTTGGTCACATTAACTTGCTAACCGTCGTTTTTTTTTTACTCTAGTGACTATCTATACAAACCTAAGCACTTTTCCATCCCCGCGATGTTAAGTGGGGTTTGTATATTTCAAAAAGTGAACCTCCGTTCACCATCTCAGGAATGCTGCATTTTCCAAGTAGCTACGTTCCTCCCTTCCCGTTGTCGATCCCTAAAGCTAGATGGCTAATGTCGGCATATAGAGAGGAGGGGGAACTAGCAACCAAAAAAAAAAAACAACTGGCGCCATTTCCTCTCATTCTTTAGACTATGTGTAACTGGGCCTCTTATGTTGGCTAGCTAATCACCCAATTTAGGAAGGATGGTAACGTTTGCGAGCTAGTTGAATCCATTTTAACGTTGTCGTCCTAACCGTAACGTATTCTTTCCCTGCTGGTGTGATACAAACGAACCAGAGTTGCGGCTCGCGCCAGCGGAAAAAAACGTGCCCTCAGGCTACAAATATTGAAAATATTTGCAATCGTCTTACCAAAATAACACATGCCCATCTGATCGCGTCTCCATTGTCATTTGATCGATAGTTTTAACGGTAGCTTACTAGTGGCAGCTTTCGGGGGCAGTGCTCGAAAATGTGAAGGCCTTGTAGAACACTAGAAAGCTGGTATGCATTCATAGAGGCTGCAACACAGGTGACTTTGAAAGGGGGCGATTGTTGGGGTGTATTCGGTGGTAGCTTCAGTGACCGAGGCACACCAGCTGCAGAATATTACTGAAATAACGGTGTCTAAAGTGATAACAGCCAGTGTCGCATTCTTTTTCACTGTTAGCTGGTATGGTGGCTACGTTAACTTGCTAACGTTGCCTAGAAATATTCTTTTTTTTCAAGTAAATTATATTTTCTGTATCCCTTTTGGTGGTATGTAAAGCATGGTCGAATGTCTTTTCTTGTGCAGTCGGCCCCACCCTAATTATCTGTTGTCCCGAGTTAACGTGACCCAGCACAAGCTGTATATTAAGACCGGCAAAAATCGGTGGCTAAATCAATACGATCTACAAAGGACGTCTTACGCCTATTTATTTTATAGGACCGGCTAACGTGATGTGGCTAGCTTTGGCTGTAGCAAGTGTATAGGATGCTGTCTAGTCTGGCAGCATTTGCTAGCATTTCGTTTTAATGCCTTTCTTGTTGGTTCTCAATACGCACTAGCGTTCGCTAGCTAAATACTTCGTAATATATAACATAGAAAATTCGCCGTGCTGCAAGTGATGGGGCCATTTTGATGGCTCTCCAGTACCTAGACCATTATTTATTCATAGAAAAATGGCGCGTTTGTGCCATTGTCACGAAACTGTATCCATTCTGGAGTGTACGCATTCGTGTAGCCGGCTACGCAGTCGGTTTAATCACGCTGGCCGGCTTTAACTGGCTTTGTTGGCAAGCACAGCTAACGTGTTAAAGCGAATATGGATGTGACAATTATTTCCATAGCCATCTGCTGTTAGGTCTTTTGTTGAATGCATTTGCTAGCGTAACGTTGGCCCTGTTGAGTTCTTTCACCGCTTCTCTGGGTTTCTTTGTCCGACGTTTTAGGTAGGCTAGCTAGTTTGAGCGCTAGCGGAATTTCACCTGGCCAGATGGGTATATAGCTATCAATTGGGTCATTAGCACTTGCTAATTAACAAACTCACTTGATTAATGATTACTTTTGCCCATAATGTTAAATTTGATAGCCACAGATGAGCTTTGGCGTCAGCCTTTCAAATACTAGCAAACGTAGCGCTAGCGGCACGGAGGTTAATTAGAGCCGTTCTGAATGTACAACCTGATAGGCCGGATCGAAAAACAATCTAACGTTGGCAAACAAGCTAGGCAGTGATTTTAGTATATGAATATAACCGCCGTACGAAAACGCATTTACCAGCGTTGATGCAACTCTGGTTAAACGTGGTTTGGTGTAGTTGAGGTGTGGTTGTCACACCGCACGTTGACACTACATTCTATGAGCCTTTGTTTTGGCTTTCATTCAGTTTTGCCAAAATGCCGAAGGACGTGACGTGGTACAAGCTTGAACCAGAATAGGGTATTTAGTCGTGGTGCATGAGGTTTGCGGTTTTGGCTGGCATCACAGCGGCGCTGAGTGAACCATAGCGGACCTTTCTCTCGCAGTTTCCCACCATGTGAAGTGTCGTCATGTTTTGTAACAAAAATCTTCTGTCACTCAACCATTTTACAGACGCAGTAATGTGTGTTACAGCGGAATATTTAATAGACCCGAAATAAAACTGTCGGGCTCTGTCTGGGCTGACCGTTTCTGTGTTTGCTAATTGCTACCCGTGACGACGCAACTTGTGGGAACAAACTGGTGGACAAAATGAAGAATGCGCACGCTACGCCCTGTCTCGTGGCGTGCTAACGTCAGATTTATAAATGGCAGGCGTGATACATCTGTCACTAGCGATAACTGGTATCCGGGAGAACATTTTCTGTCAAACACTACTGTCCTCATATTTTGATACATTGCCTGTATTGAATGACTTAGCTTTTTTTTTAATTGTTCAGATTTTCTCCGTAATGTGGAGTTTTTGTCAGGATGTACATGTAAGACCTTCGGTGCATGTCAGTGTTCTTAATTTGAATCTTTTGCATTTGTGGAGTTTAAGATCCGATCGCATGGATCGCATTTTTCATTCTTTATACAGAGAACTGTTTAAGTCCTCACCAGCATCTAGTGAGTTACTTTTAAATATTTCCCCATATGAAATGAAATCCTGCTCTCCCGGCCTCTGTGCCGTTGAATGCGTTTTTTGTGTATTCCACACGAAACCCTGCCGGTCTCTTCCAGATCTGGGTCACTGGTGAAAAGACGTTTTGTTGCGATTCATCGTCATTGACTCCACCGCGGCTGTGTGTTGCGTTCTCTCCGGCGCTGGTGGAAGGTCTGAAATTGTTTCTCGTGACCACAGGGCTGTATTAAAAAAAAAAAAAAAAAAAAAAAATCCAATCCGTTCATGTGCATCATTGTGTCTCTGGCGCTGTTCCAAATGCCTAATCTTCGTTTACATATCCAGTTGATGCATGGACATGGATTTTGGGCTGGTGTGAATATTCGGTTGGTGTGCGTGTACAGTACACCTGTGTCAGACGAGTACTCGGACAGAACGTGTTCAGGTGGACCTTACTTTATACGGAAGGCGCTTGGCCTTGCACATGTAGCAAAGCCTTTTGCACTTTCTTCTTTCTGATTCGGAGGCAGTCTGTCGTGCCTAATCACTTTATGGTTGAGTGATCGGTGTTTTTAATCTAGCATTAAGGTGTGCTGCTGTGTGTGCTTTAGGGCAGAGCGTGTTGGCGACATGCTTGGGTACACAGACAGGCGCGCTCTAATGCAGTTCTGCAGTAGCGCTGTAGCTTCTGGGGCAGCGGTGCAGTGTAACTCTGCACTGCACACAACGCTTAATTTTTCAAAGGGTGTCAGTTTCACACGTGCTAAGAGCACACTCACCGGTGACATCATGCCCCTGCTCACAGTGCGTTGTCATGCATACGGAGCAGTGCTTCCTGGGGTTCAGTGCCCCAACTTTGGGGGGACCCGAGTTTTCCAATCCGTCTGTGGCCCTTTAACCCCTGGAACCACGCCTTTTATGTCATAAAGGAAAATGTAAACAGCCCCTGAGCACGTAAAAATAAGTGTGTGTACTGTCTACCCATTTATTTTGTTTTCATAATTT
Source organism: Anguilla japonica (assembly GCA_025169545.1). Classification (NCBI taxonomy): domain Eukaryota; kingdom Metazoa; phylum Chordata; class Actinopteri; order Anguilliformes; family Anguillidae; genus Anguilla; species Anguilla japonica. Next base: position 55,756,343 of record CM045891.1, read on the forward strand.
GATTTTTATTTACATGGGATTTTTAAACTATCCCTGTGAGAAGATGAGTTTTCTAGCAGCTGGGTTGTGTCTTTCACTCACCTGGTTAAATTGCCACGTCAGGGACTTGGTAATGCTATATTTATTTATGTGCTTATTCAGCAGAGTCATTAATAATTTAGGTGTAGTGCAGATGACTAACATTTAACCGCAGGGGAACAGATTCTGCTCCTAACGCACAGCAGGTTCAGCCGCTTCATGTCTTACCTTTAACAGGTTATAGCAGTACCAAAATGTGATTTTCACTACATGTGCTTGCCTAGTAAAGGCTGGGCTGGCTCAGTGTTTTACATTAGGAATGTTATGTCCATCCCTGGGCATATATGTGTCAGATTTAACAGACCACTCAGTTCTGCCCTCAGGGTTAGTGCAGTGCCCAGGGTGCACTCTGTTGTCTTTGTCCAGGAAACGGGAACGAACCTGAATTAGCCCCCTTTGTTCTGTGCTGATGTCGCACATGCAGACGCTAACACGTTCGTTCCATTTGTGCGCTAAGGGTTTTGAGGGGGTAGTAAAATGTGTCGTAAGCAATGCAAAATTATGGAAATTGAAGTTTAGAAAACATGCAGCAATGCTGCGGTCGCCATCTTTAACATAACACTTGCACAATGCCAGTTTTGTCTGGTGCATTATGGCTTTAAGTGCGCACACACACACACACACACACACACACACAGGTAAAGGTGTTTTTCGGAGAGTCTCTCAGTTGGCTGACCCCCCCCCCCCCCTTTTCGGCAGGCCTCCGGGGTAACCGTGACAGAAGATGTGGTGACGGTCTTCAACGAGATGAAGGTGAGGAAGGCCCAGGTCGGAGAGGAGGAGAAGAGGAAGAGGAAGAAGGCGGTGCTCTTCTGCCTGAGCGAGGACAAGAAGAACATCGTCCTGGAGGAGGGCCAGGAGATTCTGCAGGGGGACGTGGGCACCACCGTACAGGACCCTTACCTGCACTTTGTGAAGATGCTGCCACCCGACGACTGTCGCTACGCCCTCTATGATGCCACCTACGAGACCAAGGAGACCAAGAAGGAGGACCTGGTCTTCATCTTCTGGTGCGTGGGAGCAGGTGTTGATGGTGCCATGGGTAGCAGTAGGGCTGGGGGATATACCTTTTTTAGGTATACCGGTATGATTTCACACCACAGTATGCAGTCTTTCAGTGCCTTCATCGGCATGTTGTTCTTCATCAATGAATATTATAACTTGTACATTGCAACAGTATGATAAAGAACCTGTGATGTGAACTGTCTGTTTTTAATGACATGGCCATAATTTCATTTTTTTTTTTTTAAAAGAAAGAAGTTCTTCCCCGTTCACTTTCCACAAACTTTCTTTTTCCCTTTCTCTGCCTCTCTCTCTCTCTCTCTCTCCTCCCCAACTCTTTGTCTTTCTTGGTCACTCTCTCCCAGGGCCCCAGAAAGCGCTCCCCTGAAGAGTAAGATGATCTACGCGAGCTCCAAGGACGCCATTAAAAAGAAGATGACAGGTGGGTGGGGCGATGGGGTCAGGTTGGTGTAGATGTGTCACGAGTATCTTGATATCCATTTGGAAGTCTTGTACTTTTTTTATGCAAAGTGTCATGATTGGACAGCACATGGTCATGTGACCAGATTTTCCCATGTGCTGTTTCCTAGGTGAAATGGGGTTGGCCAGACTTAAGGATGAGACATAGGGCAGGGCAGTACTGTCTGCTGTTGGGACGCAGAGTTAGCTGTTTGTTGGTTCTTTAGAAACAATCCCACTGCTTACCCCCTTCATCAGTTTCAGGCACTTCAGCTCGAACCAAAATTGACTAGTGACCGTACTGTAACAGTGGCATTGTGTTGTACTTGTCCTTTGACCATCAAACTGAGTGCATATTTCTCTCTTTCTCTGTCCAAAATTCACAGGCATCAAGCATGAGTGGCAAGTCAATGGTTTGGAGGACATCAAGGACCGGCGTACCCTGGCAGAGAAGCTGGGGGGCCAGTCAGTGGTGTCTCTTGAAGGGAGCCCTATATAAATCCAGTCCCAGGCTTTGTTTGAGGCCTGTAGGAAGACCAGAATTCAGAATTCCATGGGGTTTGGCTGTTCATTCCAATCCAGGGAGGGAGGGGGGTGGGACAACGGGAAGAAGACTTCAGAGTGGGAAGAGGGGCGGGCATATCATTTTAAGGGTGGTGGTTGGGGGGAGGGGGGGCTGGTCCGTCAAAATATCTGACAATTTTCACAATTGCAGACTGTCATTCCAATTCAGGAAAATAATGAACAACAAAACACAAAAAAAGACAAAAGTGATTTTAAAAAGTTTATGAAGGAGAGGGATGATGAAGAATACTATAAATATGAAATTACACTGCTAAAGGTTTTCTGGGGCGGGGTCGGTGTGTGTTCCTGTGTGATGAAGGGATATAGGTTAGCAATGAAGGAAATAGTACGTTTTGAAGGATAATGGCAATGACCACTACAATTCACAGACAATTGAAAATAGCTGGACACTGTTCAGTCTGAAGTATACAAGCTTTTTTATTGCCAAACGTATTGCTCTTAAGCACTTGTAGCTGACACTAAGCGTAGGATTGCACCAAACCATGACCCTTTTCTTTTTTGTTCTGTTTACATTTTTTTGAATTGCATATCCTGTTCTGAACATTTGTTACCTTGGATACCTTGAACATTGAATTCTTGATCGGTTTTAAAACTATGATTCCACTGATTCATTTGTCAATATTACAAAGATATTCAACCAAAAAAAAAAAAAAAGAACATTCCTTTTTACAAAGCTACAGATTAAGAACCGGGGGGAAATGAAGTAGGAAAAAAGAGTTAAGAAGATGGACTGATGGGCATTAGAGGTAGGGAGGGAAGTAGATGGAACAGCCTGTGGATGAAAGAGGCAGATTTGGGGTGTGGGGGGAGGGGAGGGGGGGGGGGGTGTGATGGATGGAAGGATGGATTATGGGTGTTTTTGTTTTGTCTCCTTATCTCTATTAAAAAAAAAAAGCACTAAACTTTATCTCCTGATGTCTGTCTCGATTTGTCATGCACCTACAGCTTAGAGTTAAAAGAATTCGCCCGCGTGATGCTTTGCTGCTCCTGCTAAAATGTTACTACCAGGCGCGCGCCTGGCTGGACCCGCTACAGAAGCCGGGTTGTAGGAATAAAGCCAGGCTCAGTGTTCTGCTTCCTTAAGGGGCGGGACGAGCTGCGGAGCCGCTGAGTCACTAAATAAACACGCTGCCGAGGGCGCACGCATCACCCCGTTGGACTTGGCCGCCGTTCCACACCAAGCCCTTCTGCGGTGGCCTAAATTTGATTCGAGTCTGTCATCCATGCAGCAGTTTCCATGCGGTTGCTGGTGCCATCGTGCAATGCAGTAACGGACGTGGCCCATTGGGTGGCGCCATTCAGCAGCTCTGACTCCAGGTTATTAAAGTCAAGAATTTAGGAGTTACTAAATACATGATGTGTTGTATTTGTGTGTTCGCTGAAAATGTACGTTCATTGTGTACAGTTGTGTATGTGCTGTAATGTACGTGTTTTCTGATGTGTAGTGCTGGCTTCATGTGTGGTGTTGAGAGTTTACAGTGTTTACGTGCAGACATCTATTTTCTAAATTCATAAAAATTGCACCTCAAACCACTGCACAGACCATGCATTAAATAATTAACATTTCCCACAGTAATTTATAAACAGACATTAAATGCTGTGCAGTGAAAACGTTTCATACTTGGAAGTTTGCTTGCAGAACTGAGTCACAAGTACTCATTTCAGGGCTAAAGGAAAAAATAACCCTTACCTCAGTGGTAACCATAGTAACCGACCCTGTTCCTGGAGATCTGCAGTCCTGTGGGTTCTCCAGCCCTAGCAACGCAAATTTCAACCGCCTAACGATCTGCATTGAGCTGCAGGTGTGCCAAATTAGGGTTGGTTACCACTGCCTTACATAGTACAAGGTTGTCAAAAATAATTTACAATTTTAATCTCACGAACTAGTCCAGTAATGTAGCCGTAGTCCACCAGCCCACACTCCAGTCGGGATGGTGGTGGTAAGGCACTAAAAGTGACAACCTCGGGGGGAAAAAAAAACTCCAGACTAAGATGTTGGCTCACAGTTCATGCGAATCTTGTTTGTCGATTTTGGCCGACAACCCTGGTCGTGGTTACAGGTTATTTACTTTTTGAGAGCATCCAGACTACCAGCGTATTATGGCTATTTTTTACAGTCTCTGTGGCTAACATAGCTAGTCCATATAAGCCTGAAAGGGGTGTCTTGCCTTAGCGTTTGAACAGGACCAGACAACGTGGCGCGGCTAGCTATGTATGAATGGCCGGAAATGGCTACCGTTAACGTAAACTTGGAAGTAATGGAGTTTGATATAGGCTTCGATCAGTTGCGAGCCAGCATTAACGTTAGGTGTTTCATAGTTTTCGTCCTAATTCTTTTAACACATCTCTTGCTAGCTATTTCTCAAGCAATTAACTTAGAGAAACAAAGTTTCAAAGAAATCATAGGCACACTATCTTATTTTTTATTATTATTTAAATATATTTTTTGTAAATGCTTTTCTTTTAAATCATTAAAAAATATTTTCTTGTATTTTTCAGTTGTAACTAATTATTTACACTGTAGATCGCATTTATACCCATTTTATAGAACTGACAATCTTGTTTTCATATAGTTTAAAGGTGCTGAAGTTGCATACAGTGGAGAGAGCATAGCTCTTTCTATTTTTGATATTTTGGCCGCACGCTTACCGGAAATTGCGATGTTTTAAAAAAAATGGTAAATGGTAAAAATGAAAGGATAGCAGTTATTTTGACAGAGTGATTGTGTTTATGACCTGTTTAGGTTACCGCTTTCCCGGAAGTTCGGTATCTTGTTCTTGACATCATATCGACATGGCACTTAAATTTTAAAAAGTATTAATGTAGGCTATTAGGCAAAGAAAAAAATGTTTCTGAAACGGAAAAGGCTCGCTAATTAGGCTATTGTGTTCATTTACAAAGCGTTTTCTTTAAATGGATGTCGTACAGCTTTTATTTTGAAATCAGATGATCGGAAGTTTATATTTGTTGCCAACAATTGTTGCTGGCTTCACCAGAGACAGTTTTAGCATCTCTAGAGGTTTTTGTTATAGTCTCTCTTGTATGGGATTTGGTGTGGCTATTTTATACAGTCTATGGTCTGGCTTCACGGAGCTTTAGCGGAAGTTACCGGAAGCTAATTAACGGAAACGTAAATGTTGTTAGCTTCACGAAGCTGTTAGTTGTGTCAGTCTTGTTTATTTAGGCGAACAAAGCTGGGTTGCCCGTAGTGATGGACCGCTTGGATGCAAAAGAGCTCACCGACTTTGAACAAGGGGTGATTGTTGGGGCGCGTTTGGCCGGAGCGTCACGAGCCGAGGCAGCGCAAATCGCTGAGGCGGTTTCTCGAGGACCGTCGGTGTCTAAGGTGATGATGCATTATTTTTAAAGCGTGCAGAAAACGAGCGCTACCTTGGCTACCGTTAGCTCATAGCTGTTCGTGAATGGGACCAGCCACACTTGCTTAATGATGCGGTTGGCTAACTGCGCGTGTCCGCTGGAAATAGTCAATAGCAGTAGCAGCGTGGTTATTCTCGAAATGACGTCTCAAGAGCAGGAATTCGCATGTATTCGCTGCTCCGAGATGAAGTCGTCAGTCACATCCAAGTCAGAAATGTAAGGTTTTGTATCTCTCCTGATGTTGCTACGTCTTTCACTTGGCCCCTGATCCAGGGTGTTGAGAAACACACCTCGCACAAGTTTTCGATTTGGAGTTCAATTCTGCACCGTTTTGTTGAGATGCAAATAATAGTTTCTGTTTTCGAACCATTGTTTGGATAGACAAATTGCTGAGGAGGAGTTTGTTCTGCTGTTTTGTATTGCTAAGCTCCTGGAAAAGCTCGTACTACTTTTATCCCTAATATGCGATCTCGGGAAGCTTTTGAATTCAGCAGCTTCTGGTTTGTTGTCTTTGAACATGCCTGGTTTGGTCAACTTTAACTGTGCGAATGATCTCTGGCTCAATAAATGTCTCCTTCAGTCCCTCGTCAGTTTGCTTACGGATACTGTTGTAACTCACGTCTGAACCTGAATCTGAGATAAGCCCACCATCCATTTTCACATCTCTGCAAGGCAGTAATGCAGCCACTTCAGTGTGCATTACTAACCCAGGTACCTGATCTGGAAGTAGAGGTTCATCCCTCATTCTCCCAATTGCTTACAGTGTGCCTGGCTGGCCTTTCATCCCTGTTCAGTGTCCGTGACCAGCGTATGGTCTCTGCCAGCTCTCAGCTGTGCTACCTTTTCATCCGGAGCAGATGAGACGGTCCCTCTTCCTGCAAGCTAGGCAGCTGCTCGCTCTTCAGGTAGCGGAATGGTGTGTTCAGACAGTTCAGGCTCGTAGTTTCGTGCGGCTGGCGGGATTGTTGTACTCTCAAAAACTCTCCCCTGATGACGCGGGGCAAACCCTCCCGCAGGTTCCTGTGTAGCACCAGGGCCAATTCTCTGCACATATCCCCTATGGAAGTGAGGGAGAAAGGTCCAGCACATGGGTAGCGATGGGCAAAGTGGAACAGTGGTCCCTGAAATGGGGCTTTTGTTTTTTCTGTTGAGAACTTGAACTCTCTCTTTTTTTTTCTCAGAAGAGAATCGGGGATGGGATTGGACTTAGGTTGTATAATAAGCAGTTTGAGCTGGTGGAGTCAATTATGTTTCTGGGAAACATAGAAGCTTTGGGAGGTGATATAGGTTCACTATTTAGCAAGTAATCAGGACACCAGGTTTACAAGCACATGCTCCAGTTCCTCAAAGAACCAAGGCTGATCAGTGGGATTTAGGTGCTGTTAAGTAGGCTTAAAGAAATGCACGGTTGTTAGGTGATGGGCATTCATTAATACCTAAGGCAAATGTTCTTTATCATAGTGCGGTTTTTCTTTTTCGGGCGGAGGGCATATTCTTAGGACCACACGCCAACCCAGTAGGTGGCAGTAAAGCACGAAAAGCTGGTTTACCAATCGTCAGTAAAAACAAAGAACAAGAAGAAGAAAGAAGCCTTTGGTTTTGGTCGTGGTTGCCAGTTATCATGGATTGCTACGACACAGATGAGCAACTCACCGACTTTGAAAGAGGGATTATTGTTGGGGCGTGTTTGGCCGGGACACCGAGGGCCAAGGCAATTGAACTGGCGAAGGAAGCTTCACGAGTAACGCCGGTGTTTAAGGTGATTTTGGCCGCTTTTGAGAGCGTTCAGATTAGCATCGTTACGGCAAACAAGGTAGTCAATACAAGCCGGGAGGGGGTATTGATTTATCTCGTCTTGGGGTGTGAACAGGACCAGGTAACGTGTCGGGATAGCTATGTGTGCATAACTGGACCTGACTGCCGTTAACGTAAATTTCGATCAGAAACGAGGTTGGATATAGTTGGCCCATGGTGTAGGCTACGATCAGTTGCGGGCTAGCATTAACGTTAGGTATTCGTAGTTCTCGTCCAAATTTTTGTCCAAATTTTTTTTTTCAAGCAATTAACTTACAGCAATTTAAATTTAAATTTAAGTTTAAATTAAATCATCGGCTCACTACCTTGTTTTAAAACGGCAAAGTGGTAGTTTTTAAAAAAAATAATTATTGAAAAAATATAAATATATTAAAATCTTTAACAAGATACTTTTTTATTTTTTTTATTTTATTTTTTAAAAAGAAAATTAATACCTTCTGGTAATTTCCCCTGTTTTCTCAGAAATAAAGCCTAAAAATCTATATTGGCCTAAAATTTAACTCTGCGGTCCTATTATTTGAAAAAGACATTGTCTGAGTGAGTGTGTTTTTGGGACAAGGTTTAAATAATAGATTTGGCTGCTCCTGGACAGCATGGAGCAGATTGGACAGGTATGGATGAAATCTGCAATCTCTGAGCCACAAGCCCATTTCCTGAACCTGTATATCACACTGCCACTATGGGTGACAGGACATTTTACACACACACACACACACACACACATGCAGGCAAAGGTGTGTTTTAGCGAGTCCTCTCAGTTGGCTGACCCCCCCCCCCCCCTTCTTTTTCGGCAGGCCTCCGGGGTAACTGTGACAGAAGATGTGGTGACGGTCTTCAACGAGATGAAGGTGAGGAAGGCCCAGGTCGGAGAGGAGGAGGAGAAGAGGAAGAAGGCGGTGCTGTTCTGCCTGAGCGAAGAGGAGGACAGCATCGTCCTGGAGGAGGGCCGGGAGATTCTGCAGGGGGACGTGGGCGCCTCCGTACAGGACCCTTACCTGCATTTCGTCCAGATGCTGCCGCCCGAGGACTGTCGCTACGCCCTCTATAGCGCCTCCTACGAGACCAGGAGAGTCCAGAAGGAGGACCTGGTCTTCATCTTCTGGTGAGCAGACCAACGGGGGAGAGCACTGATCCCGGGAGCAGCTACATTGGATTCATTTAATTTATGCAGTGTACAGCAGTACATTTAAATATGAACACAGAAAAACTGTGAAATAATCATAAACACTGTATGATTGTGAACAAAAAAATAATCATTATAATACATCACCATGTAAATGAAAAATTGTTTTTGAAATGTGTCCATTTCTTTCTGTCTTTTTTTTAAGGGCCTTTAAAAGTCTCTCTTTAGAAGTCTCTCTCTCTCTCCCTCCCTCAGGGATCCAGAAAGCGCTCCGCTGAAGACTAAGATGATCTATGAAAGATCCAAGGATGCCATCACAAAAAAGTTCAAAGGTAAGGGGGTGGAGCATGTGGGGTGTGACAGTGCAAAGGTGCATTTGTTGTCAATGGTGACGGAACACACTGTCCCTGGGGGCGGAGCTGAGAGGGTCGGGTCACCATAGCAGCAAATCATATGGGTATTTGGTGTCCAGTCAGAAGTCTTGTCTTTCTGTCTCAATTCATTATGCTTTATTGGCTTGTAATTGGTACATTTTGACAAAGCAAACAAGAAACATACAAAACATGTTGCACAATAGTATAATATTAAAAAAGTACAATATTAACAACAGTTACTACTAGTACAATTACAATTAGTTATCTTTCTCTCTCTGTCTCTCTCTCTCTCTTCTCTCTCTGTTTCTGTCCAGGTATCAAACTTGAGTGGAGAGTGAACAGTCTGGAGGAAATCCAGGACCGGCGTTCCCTGGCAAAGAAGCTGGGGGGCCGGTCAGTGGTGTCTCTTGAAGGGAGCCCTGTATAAATCTAGCCCCAGGCTTCACGTCAGGCCTGTGGGAAAACCAGAATTCCAAATTGGAGGATAGGGCATTGACTGAAACAGTTTGCAAACAAGTGTTCAAACTGAATTGTATTTAATCTATTACACCTAAAACTAGGTGTAATAAAACAATCACCACAGTTTTTGGGACATTTTAGAATTCCTAGCACACTATTTTGAATATTTGTTAAAATCTTGAATTCAAGTTTTATTATTTTAAATTTTGAGTGATTGCATTTATGGTTGTTGTAAATAGGGTATGAACAAAAACGTGTAAACTGTAAGTTACTGTGCACAGAGGTATCTGCTAAGCAAATATTTTGGGAATGCGGAGGTAACTTGTTTAATGAGTGACGCCTAGTGGTGTGGAGTGGAAGTGGAATTTACAGCTGAAGGACCATTTGTCTCTAATAATCTGTGGTTTCCAGTCTGCAGTTTACAGTCTGCTATCAGGTTGGAGACAAGTTTGAGTTTTAAGTTCTGAAAGCAGACTGAGCTGCACTGAAGCACTTTTCTCTGCCAATGTTTCTTTTCATTTAAAACTGCCAAAGTGAATGGGGATGAAATTTACCCAGGTTTACTCAAACCTGAAATGTCTCTGTATCTAAATGTGTACATTTGGTAGCCCATGTACTGTTTTCAACTCTTTAAAATCAACAGAAAAGAAAGGTAGTACTTTGCAAAGAGGACATGAAAATTTGAAAGTGTCTTTTAGTTGCTCTGTTTCTACGCATTTATAAACAGAGTTCTACTGCCTCTACTGTTTGCTGGTGCAACACGCTGTATTTGCTGACAGTTCGCCATTAAATTCGAATTTTCAGACTGCTTCAGTGAAGATACTATTCATTATACATTATTTGTATATGTGTGTTTCTGTGGGTGGGTAGTTCTGTGTGATTGTGTGTGTGCGTGTGTGAGAGAGTGTGTTGCTGATGTAGGATAGAGATTCAATAAAAGGCTTTACTATGATTTATTGCCTGTCTTAGCTTGTTATTAGCCTCACACCCACTCCCTTCACTTTCATTCATTGTTTTCTCCAATCTGTCCTTTTTTGTATTCCTTCAGTACTGATTGTATAAAATATTTACTTGACTAATTAATATCGCAACGCTGACAATGAGGACGTCTCCCTGTATACCACTCCCTGTGAAGTCGGCACCCTATACTTTTCACACGCAATTCTGTTTCTCTTTCGCTTTTTCTCGTGTCTACCCCATAGACCGTATAAGGTATACCCTCAATAGAAGTCCTAACGGTATTTTTCGAATGCATTCTTTCCGTTGCCGGCTCGTGCCTCGACATGTCCTGAATGACAGTTAGGTTTGTGAGAGAAAGGGAAGCATAGCGGGATTTTTTTTTAAAAATTATAAATAAGAGAAAACGCGCCCTTGATCACTTACAAACTGTAAATAGTGTTTGTATGTGTACTTTATAGTGAAACATTTATTTAATCCATGCCGTTGTTTCGACATTTTTAAAATTTAGATGTTTTTTTGTGTTCTTTCGACCACACTCCAGCCCCCTAGGTGGAGACAATGCACTAGAAGTTGGCTTTTAAACCACCAATAAAAACAAAGAAGAAAAAGATAAAATAAAGAAAGAAGGCGGTGGTTGTGGTAGCCTATTATTATGGATAGTTTGGATGAGGGAGAACAATTCAGCGACTTTGAAAGAGGGGTTATTGCTGGGGCCCGTTCGGCCGGGGCATCGATGGCTCAGGCAATTGAAATGGCGAAGGAAGCTTCACGAGTAACGTCGGTGTCTAAGGTGATGTCAGACGCTGTAGCGTTTTTTTCAGAGCGTACAGAAACGCAGCGCTACCTTGGCTACCGCTAGCTGATAGCTGTTCTTCAATGGGACCAGCACATTTGCTTAATGATGCAGTTAGTTAGCTCCATGAGTGTGTCCGCTGGAAATAAGTCAACGCATTTTAGTAACGTGGTTACTCACGAAATAACGCCTCAAGAAACCAGAGCAAGACTTCGCATTTATTCACTGCACACATTGCGGACCATCTTCTCCAAATGCCCTACCATCCAGCACAACGTTTCCCATGCAAGCATGATTGAGGAGACGCTGAATTTTTAAACCATCCACATGCTTTAGCCCTCGGAAGCAATCATTTTATTAGGTGAACCTCATTACGTTTAATATGAGATAATGGAAATTAAGTAATGTTGTCTAGAGTTTCAAGTGAACACAACGAGAGCTGTAGGATAGATGGCTACGCATAAAAGTTCTTAACATGCTGATTTAACAATCTATAAATGTAATGATTATCATGTTTATATTGTCATCTTATTTCCACCCCCCACCCCCGAACTTCAGTCTTCCTTGTGTTTATAACATGCTTCTGTAACCCTCTGGTTTATAGTAGTGTCCTGAACCCGACCCTTAAATTTTGGTCTTGGCTTTCCATATGTGGGCCTAAAAATTTCACTCTGCAGCCCCATTATTTGAACAGGACAGATTGTCTGAATGTGAGTCTTTTTGGAATAAGGTTTAAGACACAGGATGCAAAGTCAATGCTATGTAAAAGTTGTGTAAGTTGCTCTGGATAAGAGCTTATGGTAAATGCCTGTAATGTAATGTAATGCATGGAGTAGATTGGACAGGTATGGATGATATCTGCAATCTCCGAGCCACAAGCATATTTCCTGAACCTGTATATCACACTGTCACCATGGGTAACAGGATGTTTTACACACACGCGCACACACACACACACGCAGGTAAAGGTGTGTTTTAGCGAGTCCTCTCAGTTGGCTGACCCCCCCCCCCCCCCTTTTCGGGCAGGTCTCCGGGGTAACTGTGACAGAAGATGTGGTGACGGTCTTCAACGAGATGAAGGTGAGGAAGGCCCAGGTCGGAGAGGAGGAGAAGAGGAAGAAGGCGGTGCTCTTCTGCCTGAGCGAAGAGGAGGACAGCATCGTCCTGGAGGAGGGCCGGGAGATTCTGCAAGGGGACGTGGGCGCCTCCGTGCAGGACCCTTACCTGAATTTTGTCCAGATGCTGCCGCCCGAGGACTGTCGCTACGCCCTCTATAGCGCCTCCTACGAGACCAGGAGAGTCCAGAAGGAGGACCTGGTCTTCATCTTCTGGTGAGCAGACCAACGGGGGAGAGCACTGATCCCGGGAGCAGCTACATTGGATTTATCTACAAAGGAATCTTGGTCTTCCATCAGCTAGAAATTAATTTGTAGATACATTCATTTATATAGTGTACAGTAGTACATTCAAATATGAACACAGAAGTAAGCTGTAAGCACTATATGATTGTATAAATAATAATAAAAATAATAAATCGCCATATAAATGAAAAATGATTTTAGAAATGTCTCTGTCTCTTTTTTTAAGGGTTCTTTAAAGTCAAAATTTCTCTCTCTCTCTCCCTCTCTCCCCCCTCCCTCCCTCCCTCTCCCTCAGGGATCCAGAAAGCGCTCCGCTGAAGACTAAGGTGATCTATGAAAGATCCAAGGATGCCATCACAAAAAAGTTCAAAGGTGAGGAAGTAGAGCATTTGACTGTCTGTTGTCAACCGTGATGGAATACTCTGTCCCTGGGGGCGGAGCTGAGGGGCTCAGGTTATCATAGCAGCAAGTTGCATGGGCATTTGCTGTCCAATCAGAAGTCTTGTCCCTCTCTCAATTCAGTATGCTTGTTAGCATGAAATGCATGTAGTACATATTGCCAAAGCAAACGAGAAACATACAAAACATGTAGTTTAACAGTAGAAGTACAACATGAACAACAGTTGCTACTAATACAATTACAATTAGTTATCGCTCTTTCTCTATCTCTCTCTCTTCAGGTATCAAACTTGAGTGGAGAGTGAACAGTCTGGAGGAAATCCAGGACCGGCGTTCCCTGGCAAAGAAGCTGGGGGGCCGGTCAGTGGTGTCTCTTGAAGGGAGCCCTGTATAAATCTAGCCCCAGGCTTCACGTCAGGCCTGTGGGAAAACCAGAATTCCAAATTACATTGCATTTGATGGTTCGTTCCAATCCAGGCAAGGAGAAAGGGATGGGTTAGGGGCACAAACATTTCAGAGTGGAAATGGTTCTCATTTTTGGGGTTGGCGATTTTTGGAGTATAAGGCATTGACTGACACAGTTTGCAAACAATTGTTCAATCTGAATTGTACATCATTTATTACACCTAATACTAAGTTTAATAAATCAATCACCACAGCTTTGTTGTGGTATTTACATTTTTTAATTCCAAGCACGTTCTATTTTTAAACATTTCTTAAAATCTTGAATTCAGGTTTTTTTTATATTATGAGTGCTTGGATTGTTGGTTGTAAATAGGCTATGAACAAAAAGTTATAAACTGTAAGTTATTGTGTTCTGGGTTATCTGCTAAGCAAATAATTGTCGGTATGCAGATATAACTTGTTTAATAGTGACACCTAGTGGTATGGAGTGGAAATGCAACTCATGGCTGAAGGGCTATTTGTCCTTTATAATCTGCTGTTTTTACTGTCTGCAGTTTACAGTCTCTGTTATTCAGCAAAAAAAAAACTGGTTGGAGACAGTTTGAATTTTATGTTCTGAAAGCAGACTGTCTGAAGCGCTTTGTTCTGCCATAGTCTCTTTTCCATTTAAAACTGCCAAAGTGAATGAGCATCTGTAAGCAGTAGTACAGTTCTTGTAACTGCTCCCAAATGCTTTTCTTCTGATGCAGAATAAACCACTCTCCAATACTGATGTTTGATAAGCGTTTATTGTCTTCCCTTTAACTCAAGCAAACACCGTGAAAAACTGGAATGACATAAAAATACTCTATTTTTAGAAACACAAAGCACAATCCAAAGCGATGTACAATAAGTGCATACCGAAGGTCATTGGAACAACTATAGAACACAGATCTGATAAAGTACAATAGGCTAACTGCCTCTACTGTTTGTTGGTGCATTTCTGTTCTGGAAACACACTGCATTTTCTGCCAGTGCTACTCATGAATTATATGTGTATGTGTGTTTCACTGGGTGGGTAGTTCTGTGTGTGTGTGTGTGTGTGTGTGTGTGCATGTGAGAGAGAGTGTATGGTGCTGATGTAGGGTAGAGATTCAATAAAAGGCTGTGACTTCTTGCATGTCTTAACTTATCTACCCCCCCCCCCCCCCCCACTGCCTTCACTTTTAATCCATTGCTTTTTTCCCATCTGTCCTTTTGTGTTTTAATTTAATTTTGATTTGATAAAGTCTTTACTTGGCATGCGGATTAATATCACAACGGCGACAATGAGGACTTCCCACTTTACCACTCCCTTGGCACCCTATACTTTTAACACGCAGTTTTTTTTCTCTCTTCCTTTTTCTTGTGTCTGCCCTCAATAGAAATCCTAACGGTATTTTTCGACTGCATTCTCTCCGTTGCCGGCTCGTGCCTCGACATGTCCTGAATGACAGTTAGGCCCGTAAGAGAAAGGGAAGCGTCCGCGGGATTTTTATTTTTTCTAAAAGAGAGGAATTTAAGTGCAATATGGCCAATTCCCACCAGAGGTCGCCCTCTCACCCGTCAGGTGCGGCTCAGCAATGCGCAGGTACAGTACGTTAGATTAAATGAGTGTACTTTAACAGCTTTTTATTCCGTTTTTATTTTGTGCCAAGAATGTCATCTTCATGTACAAAAAGTGTAATTAAACAGCATGATTATTTTCAAATATGACTAATTGTTTCTTTGAAAAAATTGTACGCAGATTGTACCTAGGCCTTTGATAAATATAATATAATATAATATGGACTGGGGGACAGCTACAGCATGTGACGTTATATTTTTGATGAAGTTTTGGTCATCATGTGCGTCTTGGTGAGATGCTTGAATGCCTCTCAGTCCGATTGGAATTCAATCTGTTCCGAATGCATCTTGGGTTTCATTTACACCTGCATTTTGTTGTGGATAGTCTCTGTCTGGACACAATCAAGATGCTAAACACACATGAAACAGCCAGGTGTACATGAGGCCGACATGGGGCGACATAGCTCAGGAGGTAAGACCGATTGTCTGGCAGTCGGAGGGTTGTAAAGCGCTTTGGATAAAAGCGCTATATAAATGCAGTCCATTTACCAGTCCATGAGGCCAGATGCACTGCATAGGATGAAGGGCAGAGAGACATGCATCATGAGCAGAAAGAATGAAAGAGGGAGGGAGAGAGAGAGAGGAAAGAGTCAGAGGTGTGTCCAATTACCATATATTCCAAACATTTAGTTTCTTCATTTAACATTTACATTTAGATTTAATATTCATATGTAACATTTACATTTATATTTAACATTCATATTTAACATTTACATTTAACATTTACATTTCCCATTCATATATGACATAATTTTTAAATCATGTACCAATTAAAAACATTACTTTTGAAAAAGAAATTAGTGTGTGATGGGGAAGGAGGAGGTGTGCGATGGGGAAGGAGGAGGTGTGCAATGGGGACGGAGGAGGTGTGCGATGGGGATGGAGGAGGTGTGCGATGGGGAAGGAGGAGGTGTGCGATGGGGAAGGAGGAGGTGTGCGATGGGGAAGGAGGAGGTGTGCGATGGGGACGGAGGAGGTGTGCGATGGGGAAGGAGGAGGTGTGCGATGGGGACGGAGGAGGTGTGCGATGGGGATGGAGGAGGTGTGCAATGGGGACGGAGGAGGTGTGCGATGGGGACGGAGGAGGTGTGCGATGGGGAAGGAGGAGGTGTGCGATGGGGAAGGAGGAGGTGTGCGATGGGGACGGAGGAGGTGTGCGATGGGGATGGAGGAGGTGTGCAAGGGACGGAGGAGGTGTGCAATGGGGACGGAGGAGGTGTGCGATGGGGACGGAGGAGGTGTGCGATGGGGACGGAGGAGGTGTGCGATGGGGAAGGAGGAGGTGTGCAATGGGGATGGAGGAGGTGTGCAATGGGGACGGAGGAGGTGTGCAATGGGGACGGAGGAGGTGTGCAATGGGGACGGAGGAGGTGTGCGATGGGGAAGGAGGAGGTGTGCGATGGGGACGGAGGAGGTGTGCAATGGGGACGGAGGAGGTGTGCGATGGGGACGGAGGAGGTGTGCGATGGGGATGGAGGAGGTGTGCGATGGGGACGGAGGAGGTGTGCAATGGGGACGGAGGAGGTGTGCGATGGGGAAGGAGGAGGTGTGCGATGGGGATGGAGGAGGTGTGCAATGGGGACGGAGGAGGTGTGCGATGTTTCAGTGCGTTCCCAGAGTGACAGGATTACCACCTGTTCTACACTCCGCCCGCACGTCATCCTGTCATCTTCTGACCCCCTGCTGGGGTGCGTTTACAACCCCCTCCCCTTCCCAAACAATGGCCCTTGCCTTCCTAATTACCCAAAACCCCAACCCCCCCAAGCAGCGACACTCCCTAAACACATTTCAGCAAACTAAACAGGACAGTTATTCACAACCAACTGCGACCCCATTCGGAAACCCTGCTCCCTGGAATGGTCATTAAGCTCATTGGAGGCAAGGAGGTCCGCGCTTATTTATGAATTTTTTCGCCAACTTTCGCTCTTAATTATTTCATTATCTTAATGATATGCGTGATCTGACAGCAACATTTCTCAA
The DNA here is from genome assembly GCA_025169545.1 of Anguilla japonica. Classification (NCBI taxonomy): domain Eukaryota; kingdom Metazoa; phylum Chordata; class Actinopteri; order Anguilliformes; family Anguillidae; genus Anguilla; species Anguilla japonica. Next base: position 55,773,158 of record CM045891.1, read on the forward strand.
TTAGCTCATGAACCTCAGCTGATCATTGGTATTGTGTCCCAGTGTGAAGTTTGTTCCTGTTGTCCAATCTGCATGTGAACCTGTGCTGGTGCGCACAGATGACCCGTTAATTCTTTTGGGGGTTAATTGGTGGAAACAGAAACCTGCGAACGCGCCAGCCCTTCCAGGAATTAATTTTCCGGCGTAACAGAGAGCAGATCTGCTGTAGGTTTCAAACCAGCGTCCTCGGCGGCTGCTCGCCGTTAAAAGTGGTGCATTAGCCCGTTAGTGTCTCTAGCCACGACGTCAGTTAACACGTACACGCCCAGTCCGCCCTCCCCTAGTTTACGTGATGCCGTGACGCTAATGGTGTGACAGCCGGTGAGCGGTAGTGGGAGATTCATATTTAGTTACCGCAATCCGTATATGTAGGTCGCAATCAAAACCGTGAGTAGTATTTAAAGCCTCCCTCTCATTCACCTTCACTCTGTCTGTGCGTGACCCACACCTGCAGTCTCGTTGCTGCCAAGGTATAAGGGTACACCTGTCCATTAAAGGGACGGCAGCGAGGTAACTTCCCTGTACCCGTTACAGACACGTAACCTTACAGCCAAGGACAAGAATTCAGTATTGGCAGAATATTAAGTAAACATCGCATGACTGTGTTCAGAGCTGGTTCAATTCACGGTTGTGTGCATGCAGTGTATGCGCTGGTCTAAGTAATGTGTGCAAATAGTGAAACGGGCCTTGGCGTCTGGCTTTGTGTGCGCGTGGTTGTATGTCACATATCTGTCGTGGCTTGACCCGCCCTTCCGTTTTCAGGTGAACGCTGGCGATAATTAAGTTCTGGACGCAGGGCCGAAAGCACCAAACGCTACCCGGATTCAGACTTTTTCCTCGTTGGTAATTTCATTTGCTCAATGTCTCGCTTCCACAGCCCCCGTGATATAGTCAATTTCCCTCTCTGTCTCGAGCTCCCTCTCCTTCTGTTCATTCCCACCTCTAAGCGGAATGGCGAAGCGAAAAGAAAACCGGTCGGACAGGTAGAACTTGGAGAGGACTCGCCCTGGTTGGGTTTGTTGTCACCGTTATTTTTCTAGACGCATGCGCGGTCTTACCTGTTTCCTGCTCAAAAGCTGTACCTGCTCAAGGGGAAACCTTTGAAATCACCGTTTTGTGCGCTGTTTGTTTGTGTGTGTTTCAGTGAGCGTTTGTGTGAGGTTTTTGTAGGTATAAAACTGGAAACTTTTCACCTTCGCGGTTCCTACCTTGGCTTACCTGCCCGGACACACCGGATCTCGCTTTCACCTGGGGGCACTCCCGTTTGCCGAAGTGGAAAGGAGTCCGAACTGGGAAAAGGCGAAAGAAAGAAGGAATTGTGCGAAATACGGAATATTTAGTTGATTAAAGGAATTAAGAGTGACCCCCGAAAGAACTGACTGCTTCTTTTTCCATAATTATTGAAAACGATAATTTCGGGAGTTCGTCGTGTGATTTGAACAGAGTAATTACGAAACGCGAAGCGGAATAAGGGTATAACTGTTTGCCTCTCTCCGCTTTGTGAAACTTGAGTAGGGCTCACTTCAGGAGCCTTTTCCCTCGAACTTTGCGAACTGGGGAAAATCGAGTGTGAGAGTTCAAACGAGTCAGTTATAACGGCGTTGGGCTTCAAAAAACGGATAGACCATGCCTCGAGCGTTCCTCGTGAAAAAGACGAATATTTCCCCTGGCCGGCGGAATTGGAGCCAGCTCCCGGACCATGAACGCGGGGAAATCTATATACCAGGTGAGATGCTAACATCAACTCATTTGCAGTTATATAACACGTGATTATATTTGCTCTTAGAGTTTTATTAGCTACATAATTTGGCTGAATATATGTGCATTAATGTTTATCCACAAAAGGCACATTTGTGGAGTGTTGGCTCGAGTGGTAAGCAATGGGTAGGTTATTTTGTTCACCTTCAAATCATGACTTCTGGGGGCAATGATTGATAGTTTAGTAGTTTAGTATTAGCCGACTAATTTTTAAGAGGTGGTGTGCGTGTGAGGGATGTTGACAGAGACTGCCGCCTATGACTTCCTTGTGTTAGGGCTTCATACCAGCGCTAGCTGGTTATATTTTAAATAAATAAATAAATAAATAAATAAATAAATAAATAAATAAATAACGGCCTAGCAGTGATCTTGGCCCGTGGCGGCATGGCAGTGTGGAAATCTACTCGCTAGACACGAGACGAGAAACGTCCTGTGATCAGACACGTTTTCAGACTTCAGTAGCAGCCAGTGAGTTGCGTTATGAGCCCTCCGTCATGGCCTGTACTGCTTTATGAAGGGGGGTCAAAGACCGACTTGGAAAAGCCAGTCTCTCAAACTGAACGTTTTGTCTTGCTGATCGCAAGCTTTTTAAAGAAGAATATAAGACCAAACAAGGGAATTTGTCTCTTAATATAACTTTTTTCATCACCCGCTGTTTCGTTTAACACTGGGAAATAACGCCTGCATCTGATTCGAATAGTATGTGGGGACGAGGGCCCGCTGCACTTCAACTTTGAATCATAAAAGAATCTAACGGCCTTTCAGGCACCCATCCCGTGCACTGCATACCACTAGACCTTAATTTGTTTACTAGCTTTACCTGCACCTCTTGAAAAATTTACCTGCTCATATACATAACGTGATTAAGACGCCTTTCGTGGCGCGAGCCTACTCGCGTATTTGCATGCTGGTATTCCGTCGTTTTCAGAAGTAATGGCTGCTGGGAATTCTTCCACCCTGGGACGTGCCCCTACCAAATGTTATGCGTTTTGAGTACCCTCAAAAAAATCATCTTCATATTTTTTTGTACATGTATCCTTCAAGTGTTTCAAATTCCCAGAACAATAAACTGAAAGGGAAAGCGTGAGCCTACAGTTTAGCCGCGCATTTAGCTTAAAGCGAGGACAGAAATGTGTTTCATTGACACTGTTCCAGTTTGCAGCTCCTGAGACGTAAGGGCACGAGGACTTGCTACGACATTGACAGGCCGTGCATGCGGGCAAAAGCTGTAATGTAGACTGTGTGTATGTTCACATCACACGTCATTTAGATGACATAATGGCGTCAGAATTTTATATTTACGCTTTTTTGTAAGTCCACAAGTGAACCCTCGGCACCCTGTAGACTAATGGTCACTTATAGTGTCACGTGAGACCGTCTCAAATTTGAATAAAAAGCCAGTCTGAGGCGCAAGTATTTTGTTCAAGGATCCGCTGTTGGACATGCTTGCGTGCCAAAGCGCAGAACATCAGTCTTTATTTCAATAAAGTGACGTTTATACTTCTGCCTACCTTTTTATTTGCATTGACGTATAGGCCGAGTAGCCTACATGGCTCCCCGTTTAAAAGGCTGCTCCCACTTCGCCGTCTCTGCGCGTGTGTGTGCGCGTGCATGTAGGCTACTCGCCGGTGGCCACTGAGCGGGCTGGTTAATGTTCTTTCCTGCGGGAAATAACGGATTTACGCAGAGGAAGGCCTTGCAGACATTCGCGGCATGACACAATTAGTTGTTTTTCCCCCGTTGTGCTATAGAGGCTCTCCCCGCTCCCACCCAACTAGACTTAGGCTCCTATTTCTTCTATTGACCTGCCGAAGTTGTGGCTTACTTATTTCACCAAAAACACTGCAAATGCTGAAACACACACATACACACTACGGATGTCATTATTCGACTGTTGTATGCAGGGTTCGCGCTGGGTGTGAGTTCTGGGAGGGTTAGATTAAGTAAACTAACATAGATATAGGAAACACCAGGTGTTGTCAAATATTACTTTCGTTTTATTGTGGTTTGGTTTTACAGCTGGACTTCTACTTGTGACCGTTATCTACCGGTATAAAGTACCTGTTGGACTGTGCCATTATCTTATCACTGTCTCTTCGGAATGGATTAAAATGTTCCGTTAACTTCAAATTACCTATGACCCCCGCTCGTGCAAATTAGCTCAGAGTAGCGACATTTCTGTTTTCTCTCTCTCGAGACCATTAATCAGGTGACCTGAGGGGGCCACGCCCGCGTTTCAGGCTCTCATCAGCATTCTGCTCTGGGTCCCAGCGCGGTTACGCGCGCACAAGAGCAAACATGTTCACAGAGCTGAATGGCTCAATGCGTCGAAGCACAGCCGAGTAAAGAGACGTCGATGAGCCGTTACCTGAGTAACGGGGCTAGCACTTGTAGCGGTTTACGCGTTAGAATTATCGCATTCGTGGGGTAATTTGAATAGCAACGGTATATGACGTTTCACAAAAGTGTTTCTCAGACGCAGTATAGCTTAAACTAAAAATTAAATCCACAGATCCGTCGTAGTTCAGCAGCTTGGCTAAGGGTTGACAGTTGTAAACGTGGGCGTGTTTTCTGTTGCGCTTTATTGCAGCTTTATCAGTGATAAGGGTTTGGTCATAGGGCTGTAAGTCTCCTGTCCCCAATATTTTTTTCTAAATTACCTTGTTCAAATGTTTCTGTTCCTCAGATTCTCAGACGCGGCATGAGAAGCGAACGTACCGGAATTTGGATTGCCTAATCGGTTAATTATTTTTAACTATTTGTAATATTAAGAGACGCTAGTAGGCTACATTGATAATAAGAAACTTATTTTAACTATCCTCTGTAACTATTATTAAGTTATAGAGGATAGACAAATTGATCCTAACTTCACGAAAGGGCTGCTTGTGCCGAGTTTAGCTCTGTAAAGCCCACGTCTTTTTTTTTTTTAACATACAAATATTCTTTTTTACATACGGATTTTAAAGCTATATAACAACGTAATTGTTCGAGCAAAGCCTATTGTGGATGTGTGGACTGTAAGAGGGCGTGTGGACCGGGAGACCATTGTTCAGTGGAGATACCGTTACCCGTGGAGCAGCTCAGCTTTGCCAACTCATTTGCAATTCATCTGATTATCTCGAGGGCAGAGTCAACAAACAGGATTCAGTGTGTTTCTCGTGCGTGTGTGCTCAGACACGCCCTATACGAACACTTCAGTCAATACTTTTTTTTTTTTTTTAGCGCCCTGTGCTTAGCAAATGTCGATCATAGTTAATAGATAATCTTTTTTTATGCTTATCACCAGGGAGCACTTTTTATTTTTTTTTAATATTTTGGAATCTACTTTTCTATCAGCTATGTGTGTATAACGCAGAAACATTTGTGAAGGCACACACCTGAGCGTGATACACACTGTGTAGGTGGTGTATGATGGGCTTATGTTTAACTCTGCTCAGGATTTGGTTGTAATTCCTTTTGTTTGGCAGGTCTGACAAGATTAACAGGAAGCTGAGTATTGGCATAACGCAAGATAATGGACACGCGTGCGTGCGCACACACGCACACTCACTAGATCACACACAATTATACTGACATATAAATAATGCTACACATCTTTACAGAATATAGACAAAGCATTGTGTATAAACACTCTGCGCGCACACACACACACACACACACACACCTGCCCGGCCCATAGGCCAATAGTGGAGGAACTTCCCCCTCTGATAAGACCTCTCCTTTCTGACAAGATTGTGCGTGCGTGCGTGCGTGCGTGCGTGTGTGCGTGCGCGCCTGTTGAACACTCTGGTCAAGTGTGGTACAGTGTAGTCATGTGACATGCCCTAAGGGACCTGCACTGTCCAATCACAGGTATCTTATCACTATGCAACAGAGGCATTATGAACACATTATTTTACCCACAACCCCTTGCTTCTTCCCATGCTGATTGGTCACACAACATTTGCATGTATTTATTTCATATGTAATAGGGGCTGCTAGTTAATTTTTTGTTAGTTTATACCACTGTGCCACCTACAAAGCAGCCTATACTTCTGCCATGTTGACTGTAGTTTTTCAATACATTTATTTTGGGATACTTTTTTTTTTTGGCCATCCCTGCTGTGGAATCACTGAGTGACCCTCTGAATGACCCTCTGAATGGACGGTCCATGGCTGCTGCATGGGGGGTCACATGGTCTGCATGGGGGGGTCAAATGGTCAGGCTTCGGTCACATGGTCTGCATGGGGGGTCACATGGTCAGCACGGTTCTCTCCCAGAGCGGAGTGACTGCAGTCCTGCTTGTTTAAATGGGGGAGGGAGTTCACAGCAGAGCCTGTCAGCCATGTTCACACTGACCTGCAGCACACAGACCATGTGAAGTGACATCCTCTTACCTCCTCTCTCCCTCTTACCTCCTCACCTCTCTCCTCCCTGCCCCTCCTTATCTCTCATCCCCTCTCTCTCCATCCATGCCTCTACTGCCTCCCTCCCTCCCTCCCCCCCCCCCCCCCCCGTAGTCTCTCAGGCCACTCCTCTCTGTGGGGAGGAGTCAGAGGCCAGCCCGGCTGAGTGGGCTCTGTGCCTGTCTCGGCTGCAGGGAGGCTCCACCCATGATGACCACACCCACGATGGCCACGCCCACAGGGCGGAGCTCCCCTCCAGCACCGCGCAGGGCCAGCATAGCCCCGCCCCCGGGGAGTGGCCAAAGCCACAGGGCACGCTCTACGTTCGCTCCAAGATCAAGGTGAGGGATTCTGGGAGATGGAGTGAGGGGGACGAGAGAGAGAGCGTGTGTCTGCGTGTGTCTGTGTGTGTGTGTATGCGTATCCGTGTCTGTGGGTGTGTGTCTGTGTGTGTGTGTGTGTGAGAGGTAGATACCTGTGTGTGTGTGTGTGATTGTGTGTGTGTATCTGTGTCTGTGGGTATATGTCTGTGTGTGTGTGTGCACCTGTGTTTGTCTTTGTGGGGACATTATATTGAGTAGGCAGCCTGTCCATCCCATTCAATTTTATTTGTTTAGCTCTTTTTACAGGGACACTGACACAAAGACACACTGCAGTGGAAATACAAAAGTCCTCCACTCATTCCTCATTCTCCCCTCCCCTCCTGTCTGCTCCTCCCTCTCAGGTGACCACAGGTGAGCCGCTACCTGTGGAGTCTGTCCGCAGTGACCCTCCTGCTGCGGGCGTGTCCTTGGGCGTGTCTCAGAGCCAATCCGTGGAGGCTTTTCCTGGCGTGTTCGTGGTGGGGGGCGTGTCCACCCCTCTGGGCGTGTCCTTAGGAGAAGGCGTGTCCTCTGGAGGAGGTGTGTCCTCATCTCCGGGCGTGTCTTTGGAAGGGGGCGTGTCCTCATCTCCGGGCGTGTCTTTGGAAGGGGGCGTGTCCTCATCTCCGGGCGTGTCTTCCGGAGGGGGTGTGTCCTCATCTCCGGGCGTGTCTCCTGGAGGGGGCGGGCCCTCGGCAGGGGGCGTGCCCTCGGCAGGGGGCGTGTCCTCGGGCACGTTTGCGTTCAGCTGCCAGGTGTGTCAGAAGGGCTTCCAGTTCCAGCGCATGCTGAAGAGACACCTGAAGTGCCACAGCGAGGCCAAGAGACACCTGTGCAGCTACTGCGGCAAGGGCTTCAACGACACCTTCGATTTAAAGAGACACGTCCGCACGCACACAGGTATGACACACCTTCACACTGGTATTAACAGGTAGACTGGATTACACGTCACGCACACGACACACACACACACACACTGGTATTACACGCATGCACACAGGTATGACACACACACACACACACACACTGGTATTACACGCACGCACACAGGTATGACACACACACACACACTGGTATTACACGCACGCACACAGGTATGACACACACACACACACACACACACACACACACACACACAGGTATTACACGCACGCACGCAGGTATTACACACATAGGTATGACACGCACACACACAGGTATTACACACACACACACACACACACAATACTCTGTCCCACTCACGTGTCCCCCCCCAGGTGTGAGGCCCTATAAGTGCTCAGTGTGTGAGAAGGCCTAACCCCCCCTCTGTGCCCCCCCCCAGGAGTGAGGCCCTATAAGTGCTCAGTGTGTGAGAAGGCCTAACCCCCCCTCTGTGCCCCCCAGGAGTGAGGCCCTATAAGTGCTCAGTGTGTGAGAAGGCCTAACCCCCCCTCTGTGCCCCCCCAGGAGTGAGGCCCTATAAGTGCTCAGTGTGTGAGAAGGCCTAACCCCCCCTCTGTGCCCCCCCAGGAGTGAGGCCCTATAAGTGCTCAGTGTGTGAGAAGGCCTAACCCCCCCTCTGTGCCCCCCCAGGAGTGAGGCCCTATAAGTGCTCAGTGTGTGAGAAGGCCTAACCCCCCCTCTGTGCCCCCCCAGGAGTGAGGCCCTATAAGTGCTCAGTGTGTGAGAAGGCCTTCACGCAGCGCTGCTCGCTGGAGTCCCACCTGCGGAAGATCCATGGCGTCACGCAGCAGTATGCGTACAAGGAGCGCCGCAACAAGCTGTTCGTCTGCGAGGACTGCGGCCTGACTGCGCAGACGCAGGACGCCCTGCTGCGCCACCTGCGCCAGCTGCACCCGCACAGCGCTCTGCTGCGCGCCCGGGACGGCCGCCGGCCGGGGGGCGGGGGCGGGGCCAGGGGCGAGGCCGCCTCCCCCGGCTCCTCCCCCCGCTCCTCCAACAGCCCCGACAGCGACGACGCCCACGGCTGAGGACATGAATCAATGACCACATGAAAGAGTGAGTGAGTGAATGAATGAATGAATTGAATGGATGAGATGAATTAGTGAATGAGTGATTGCATTGAATGAATGAATGAATGAATGAATGATGAATGAAGATGTTCTAAGGAGAGCAAGAGAGAGAGAAGCAGGCCAAGTGGAAGGTGTCCACAGAGTTCCTGTGAATAATGTTTTTTTGTCGATGTCCTTGCAATAGTCCACAGAGGACCAATGCCCCCTTTTCATAAAGCAGTAATCTGCATATTAGTGCTGATCTGAGATCAGTTGGGCCCTTTGGCTCAGAGTGGATGCAGTTTGGACACGGACTGGGAATAACTGATCCCAGGTCAGCCCGCATGCTTTGAGACAGGGGATGCAGGCCTGAGTGTCTGGTTTGACTCCTCTTGCTTCTGAGAGTAAAACTGCTGCCGTTCTGGATGAGGGAGACCAAACGACCGCTCAAATAGCTCCACACTGAGGAATATATATATAAATATATATAAATATAAAATAGATTATTTATGATGCTGTTGGTGTCCGGCTGTTGTACATTTGAGCAGCTAGTGATGTCACTGTGGGAGATTACCTCTGGAGAGCTTATGCAGTCTTGTACATACTAAGAGACGGATGACCAAGATGATAAAATCTCACATTCTGTTGATTTTTTTTATTTTTTAAATGTATTCACATATATTTAAATATCCATCTTAAGATCTATCAGGGTGTCATTTATACTTTTTTCTAAGAGGGAATATAGTTTATTTTTAAAACAATTTTATACATTTGATGAAATGGATGTCCTTTTTATGATGTGGTGTGTGCAATGCAACATGTTCTGATACTTTCTTTTTTTTTGTTTTTATAAAATGTGGATGCAAGTCAGACACTGGACTACTGTACTTCATCTGAAAGGACATTTCAAAAGATGTTCTGCAGTGCTGCTAGAAAGGCAGGAAGTGCACCGAACTGTAAAATGATGTAACTTCCTGTCCTTGCTGTACTTATCGTATAGCATAGATAGGAGCTGGAGGTGGTAGGAGGGGCTAGGCGGTGAAGCCTAGGAAGTTACAGGGAAACGGCCTCTACTGAGCATGCTTGAGGGCAAAAGAGCTTGTTGCCCATTCAATTCAATGTAGAAATCCAAGGTGATTTAACTACCAAAGAAAACCTCATCGATGCATTTATTGTGATCATAAATTTCATTATGTGCTGCAGTTTCTGAAACAGTGATTGTTTTGGTCCAGAAAAGTTTTTAAAAAAAAACTTATTCAAATGTGCAGATTGTTTTACATAATTATGCATAATTTCAATCTGCTTCTCATGTGAAGCGTAACGGTCATCAATCGAGTTATAAAAAATATCCCTCGTGGACGTTTTATTTTGCCTTCTAAAGTCTGATGTTCCCATTCACTTCAACAGGAGCTGCAGTGTTTTCCCCTCAACATGCACATACAGGCTGACTTCCGGGGCTTCACAAGCTTAGCTGAGCCGAAGGCGCGGTCGCCTGTCTAGTTACATATGCATGTCTATGGTGCTTATGGTGGGCTGGGTTCTCTTTTCTTGTCTCTGAGTCAAAACAGGCCAGCCGGGAGCAGCTAGTTGCTGGCATTCATTGATCTGGCATTCAGATGAAAATGATTCTTTTATGTGATTTTTGCAGTTTGGTTTAGACTACATGTTTTTGCCAGGGATCTGAGGAAGTGATTAAAAAAAAAAAAAAAAAATGTATTTTATTTTTCCTGGCATCTAATGAGTTACAGATTTCTGATACCATATTTGACCCAGGTCTGGCCTAGGTCTGGCCCGGTTTTGACCTGGGTCTGATTGTGACTGTGTTTTGGCACTTAATTTGTGCAGCAGCAGGAGCGCATTAGGAGGTACTTGAATACACTCCCGTTTGGCAATGAAACTGGTTGAGAAACGCTTTACTGCACTCTCACACGATGCTGCAATTCGGTTGGTTGGGTGGGGTGCTGAGGGGGAGGAGCCAAGTCACATGTTGCTCAACATTAAATGAACAGTCTTAGAGTGGACATTTTATGGGTTTGTTTTAGGTGGTGGTTTACCTGAGCAGTGGGTGTGTTTGCGTGTGTGTTTGTGTGTGCGTGCGTCACTGCATTTGACTGAGCAGTGGGTGTGTTTGCGTGTGTGTGTGTGTGTGTGTGTGTGTGTGTGTGTGTGTCACTGTTTGACTGAGCTGTGGGTGTGTTTGCACGCATGTGTGTGTGTGTGTGTGTGCGCGCGTGTGTGTGTGTGTGTGCGCGTGTGTATGTGCGGGTGTGTGTGTCACTGCGTTTGAGCTGTGGGTGTGTCAGAGCGGATAGTGGCTGCTGTAAGGTGGCGTGTGCTAATCTAAGGTGAAGATTTATCGGAGGAATGTTTGGAGGTGTATACGCGTGTGAAGGAGAGTCTGTTTACTGTGTCCATATATACGTTTTTGGCATTAGGAATATTCCAAGACTATCTTGTGTGTGTGACTGTAAGCGGTGTGTGTGTTGTGTATGGTCCTAAGACTGAACAAGCAGATTGTATGTATTTGTGTGTATGACTGCATGTGTCTACGGGGCGTGTTACTGCACATACACTGTGCTGTGTGTTGTGTGTTTGTGTTTGACTGCATAGTTGAGGGTGTGTACGTGTATGACTGTGTAGAATGTTTGTGTGTGTGTGTGTGTGCATGTTAGGCAGATTGCAGATTCCAGGGTAGTGTTCAGTCTTGTCAGTAATTTCTTTTCTTTTTTTTTAGACTGTGCCGGGGGGCGGGGGAGGGGGGGAGGGGGTAGGGGGGGGTGGGGGTGGGCGTGGGCGTGTGTGAGGTTGGAGCAGTAGGACTTTAGTCCAGAACTGGTCCACCTACACAGTGTCCTAGCGGCGTTGCTGATGCCAGCGTTGCTGCAAGGTCGAAGGAATGTCGTAAACGCGTAAATGCGTAGTTACCCGGGATTCCGCCCTCTCCCTGTTCTTGCGGCACAGCGGTGTGATAACGGAAAGTGTAATGCAGGAGGATCGGCAAAACCATATTTTACCACAAGGGGATGCTGTTTGCCGCAAAATTGTGCCCGAGGTCTCTTCGCGCCGATATTATTTGGGTTAATGTGGAAAAACTGTAAATTCATCCCTCTCTCTCTCTTTCTCTCTCATACAGAACATTTAAATTATATAAAATAAAATGGCAACCACCACCACCGATGATAATGATCATGATAATAATAATAATGATAATATCAATAATGATAATTATGATAATGATGATGATGATATTAATAATAATGATGATAATAATAATGACAGCAGCGTCACCATCAGTGAGCTCCAGAAAAGCACTGTAGCCACAGTTCCACCAAACAAACAAATGATCGAACGCATCAAAAGCTCTGACCTGCACCATCGGGATACAGTAACTAACACACCCATAAATAACAATGCGCTCTGTGATCTCAGCTGACACAGGTGCACCTGGCCAAGCAGGGGGAACAGGCCCCTCTCTGCACCTTCAAAGCACAGTGTGCCGGACAAATTCCTGTTCTGCTCAGTTATCATTTAATACTCCCAGGAAAGGACGTGTTATTACACAATCTAACCACCATTCTTCCCCCAATATGACAGTCCCAGAAAAAAAAACGTCCATAATTCTTGGAGGAGGGCCCAGCATCCCACGAACAGCCGCATGCCACAGGGAAGAGACTCAGACTAATGTTCTCCACACTGCTGAAACTCGGAAAAATAGCGTAGCCCTTACTCATATTTAGAATTAGCAATGTTAGTATTATCTAGTCTGCACCTGAAGCGTTGTCACACCATGCTTACTGGGGTATGTGCTACAGTAATATTTTTCTGTGCCCCAGTAAAATGATCATTGAAAAAATAGTGACCACTACTGTAAAGCAAGCAGTCAGATAACTAAGGAGGAAAAAAGCTACCCAACCCTGTTCCTGCAGATCTGCCATCCTGTAGGTTTTCACTTCAACCGTGACAAAGCACACCTCATTCAACAGCTAGAAATCTCCTTGAGCTGCTAATTAGTAGAGCCAGGTGTGCTAAATTAGGATTGAAATGAAAACCTACAGGATGGGTGAACTCCAGGAATAGGGCTAGGCATCTATACATCTATACCAGCTGCTGTACAAGAGATCAGTGGGTTGGTTTATTTTCAGTTATGTTTGATGGAAGCAGACCGGGCAGAACCCCCCCCCTTTCCAATCAGAGAGTGTGACTCCTACGCCGCCCCTTCCCCAGGCACACCCAGCGTTTATGTTCACCTGCAGCACGGCAGCCATTTCTGATTTATTTTATTCAGGGTGAAGGCCGTTCTGCGTCCTGCTTGGACACGTTCCCTGCACCTCGCGTCAGATCGGATTCCCCGGACCGGGAACATCCAGAATGTGATTCGGGGAGGGCAGCGGGGGAGAGGCAGCGGGGGTCAGTGCCCAAAACAGCGCTCTCCCTTTGGGGGTGACGGACAGCTCAATGGCTCACCTTTGCTCCCGTTTAGGATGACGGGTCAGTAGAGTTAACAGCTATGGCAGGTACTTAGAAATTAATGCAGATTAATGTGACTCGAGGGCACACAAATGTCACGGGTGAATTAAATTTCTGACGGTTAATTCTGATTCTGTTTTAACACACGCGTCCGCGAGGGCAGTATATATTTTGACGTGACTGCTATGACAGCTAACGGTCGGCAGGCTGTAGCAGGGAGTAGGTGAATATCACCACAGAGTCCCAACCATTTTTCCCCGGAGAACCACAGGATGTGCTGGTTTTTGTTTTCATCTGAAAATCCTCAACTTGTTGAAACCCACGAAACCGCAAGAGGGGAGTAAACTGTGTAATCAGCTGTGTTGAAGGACAACGCGGTTCCAGTCTGGACTAGTTCCAACTGGGCCACGGTACATCATACACGCGCGAAATTTATTTAGGATGTAATTGACTTGTAAATTGGGAGGCTGTTGTCTGCGTATCTGCTCAGGTGAATGACGTCAGTCGGACGGTCCTGATTGCGTTGTGCAGGTGCACGCGGTGTTAGATGTGCAGCTCGCGCCGCTGGAAAGCTGGGAAGCGCGAGGGTTAACGAGGGAAATCCGAGGACGTCCTGTGAGTCCGACGAAGGGAAAAAGTCCAAATTGACTCTTCGCAAAAGCGATCGGTGATATGCTGTGTAGTGTATCTTATGAAAAATTGAAAATAATACTTTTCTTATGCTAGGGAAAGTAAGAACCGCATTCATATAATCATTACCCCTCTCTCGCGTTCGTCCCATCATTAGCCTATCAAGCCATATCCCTCTCTCTCTCTCACTCACTCACTCTCTCACTCTCATTGGTGTTTCCAGTTCAGCCTTTTTCTAGTGTGTTTGTGTGTCGACGCTTATCCACACACACCGCCCCACTTGAGACTCCCCGGATCGCGAGCGTCTGGAAAGCATCACCGGTCGCGGGAACAGAAGGCGTCAACTGCCATCCTTACGAATAACGGGGAAAGGGTCTGACAAAATGAGAGCGGTGCAATAAAGGACTCAACGCGAACAGAGACAGGGAAAGGGAGTTGGATATCTGAGGATATATAATGCGTGTTCGTCACGGACGCTGCTGTAGGGGAACCGGAGCAGCGGCGGATGGGGTGACACACGCTGCGTGGAGGTCCCGACGCCGGGCCCCCGGGCTGTGTGCGTCCTGGGCAGGTCTCCGGTGCTAACGAGGACGATTAGGAGAGGGGCGGACAGAGGATGCAAGGGGTGACGGTGACCGGAGAAGCACCCACGCTGAGTGGAGGCGGGAGGGAGGAGGTAAGGCGCCTGTTTTTGGGGCTAAACGAATACTGACGTGTCCATTATTTTCTCAGTATATAAAATTTTCTCAGTATATGTCATCCTACCCCAATAATACCTGCGTCATTGATCCATCTGCTGTGTTTTTATGAAGTTACCTGTTTATTTGCGTGTTTAGGTTTTTTTTTTTTGGGAGGGGGTGGGGTGGGGGTGTTGTCTGAACATAGCCTGCCCAGGTATGTTATTTGGCATCCCCGCATGTTGTGATACCAAGTTCCGTCACTAGTAGTAGTCCAGTATCGTCATTAAAATATCATCGCCATGAACTTGTACACGCGGAAATGTCAGGTAATAGAAAGCACGTGCCACGCCGCAGAACTGCGTATAGGCAGGTGTGTAGGTGCGCTATTCGTGTCCTTGCAACGGGTACAGATATATGCATGTAATATAGATATAGCCGTGTCGGTGGTTGGCTATCCATGCTATGCAAGCACGTCCAAGTGCTGCGCAAATTACAGTATGATTGTGTACGTGCACTGTGGGGCAACAGCGTGCGTGCACGCGGCTGAACCAACGCTGCTGTTTACTGTTCGTTCCCATCGAAACCGTATTTGAGCAGAACAGGGTCACAGAAGGAGAAAGGGGGGAGGTGTGCTATCGATTCAGCTGTACACACGAGATCATCATGGTCCGCCAAAACAACGAAACCGATGGGATAGTTAATTCAATTAAGAGAGGGGGAGGGAGAGAGGCCCAATTAACGCCACCAGTCTCTGAACAAGCGCAGCCGTGTGAGCGCAAGGTGAACTCCCCAATTCGCACAAACGCGCAGTCCGCGGTGCTTCAAAAAGCGCGTACCTCTGAAATGAAGGAGAGCGACACAGTTTTAGGAAGGGACTGGTTGTATATTGGACTTGGCCTGGGTCCTTTATACACCCAATTTCCCGTAGAACATTAACATGCCTGCATTGCAGCTCTGACTCGTGACTCGCGCTATACATGATTTATTATAATCCACTGCGTCCATCTTTAACCTTCACCCTCCAAAATACTTTGGCACAGTCTTCTAGTACCACTGTTACTACCCCCCTCCCCTTCCCACACACACACAATCTAGCCTACAACTTCCCCCTGTGAATAACTGAATGCGGCCTAACAGGAGGTAAATATTGGGATGTCGATGAGCAAGGCAAGCGTCAATCGTCCTATCGATAAAGAATCCTTACAGATAATCAATGCCACCGTTGTCCATGTACGAGGTTGGTTTGTAAAGTCCGTTTTGTGAGAGATCCCTGATCAAAGCCACGGACCGTCCCATCCGTTCCCCACAAGCCACAGGTAGCCACGTGCTGGACCGTCGCATTCCTCCGTCTTCAAGTGACGGACAGCCTGGCCATTTGATCGGTTGCGCACGAGACTCCTGCTGCTTCTTTCTTTTTCAGAATCCACCTGGAAATTCTCCGGTTCGCCTGTTAAAGCGCGGTTTATTAACACGAGACATGCTGCGGCCAAATCTGCAGAACTGCGAATGTTTGCGTGCAGCGCGTGCGTGTACCACGTGATACACTGTCAAGAGTCATGTCATCAGCTGTCACTCACGGTCATTTAGATCCTCTCTGCTGTCTCCAACACTAACTGCCGAATACAATATTGAGGGAATAACAGGCCTGCGCAGGTTCACTTATTCTAAGAGACAAGGAGAGATGATGACAGACATGCATTAATTTTTTGCCACAATCGATCTATTCCTATATCGCTCCCAGCACAGGATGTGATAACACAGCTGCCTTCCAGGCCATGCTGTAGAATCTCTGAGTCTCTCAGGAGTAGCACGCGGCTATGCAGGTGGAGGTGGGTTCCAGGTGATGCTACCGTTCAGCTGTTTTACCTCCTCTCAGTTTTCAGAGTTTTCACTTTTAATAAAAAACTGTTAAAGAATAGAGCTGTCCCTACAACTGTATCTCATAAAAAAGTACATAAGAGGGGGGACCCTGGTTTTTTCTTTGGTTCACCAGGTAGTTCAAACTCAGGAAACCAGGTGAGGCAATATAACTGTGTTACCGCCTGCTTTAATCGACCAATCAGGTGCTGAGTAACAGAAATAACCAGCAGATCCAGCAGCAGGGTTGAGTAGCCCTGATAAAAAGAGGAACAAAAGAACAAAAACCCCTTCTCAGGGAGATTAGGGATGAGACACCTGGCAGATCTAATCAGCCTGGAACAGTGTACAGGTGTGTGTAGACCCTTTACCAGTGTGTATAGAGTAGCTGTGCAGGTGTGTGTAGAGCCTGTACAGGTGTGTACTTGTGTACAGGTGTGTGCACTGGCTGCTGGATCACGCAGAGCAGTTCTGGGTGAGACGGAACAGGCTGATTTGCGGGATGTCGACACCGCGGTCTGCAGCCATTGGAGTTCCGTCTCAGATTACAAGTGTCTCTACAACCAGAGGAAAAGGCTTCTGCTGTCCCTGCAGCGCCAGAGTCGAGCGGTGAAGTTAAATAACCGCGTCATCCTGGAGGGAACAGTGGAGTCTTTACCTGTGCTGGGCATTTCCCTGCGTTTTACATGGTTTGATTCATCATTTAAACAGGTCCTTGTGTGAGAGAGAGAGAGATGGAGGGGGAGGGAGAGTGATGGATATAGAGAAAAAGAGGGGGAGGGGGAGGGGAAGAGAGAGAGAGAGCAAGAGAGAGAGGGAGGGAGGGAGGGAGAGTGAGAAGGAGGCTGTTGTTTTTTTTTTAGCACTGCTCCATCTCTGGGGATGCACTTTCTCTCCGCTTTCTTCCTCTGACTCACTGTTCTCTCTTTTCTCTCTCTCTCCCTCCATTTTTTTGCTTTCCTCTGTTCTCTGTCACCTCCTCACCCCCCCCACCCACGCTCTGCGCTGAAACACACTGGGGTCCCCGGGCTGCGGCTCACCCCACTTCTTTGTGGGCACAGTATCTCTGGTTGCCATGGCGAAAGCCCCGGTGGACGGGGGGTGCTATTGCAGGCGCTGAGGTTTGCTAAAATAAGCAGGTGCTGGGACCCAGGGTAGTTTCACCCGCTCCCGCACCAAGAGGAAGGCCTCCTTCGGCAAATAAGCGTCTGAAACATGGCCGCCTGGCGGCCCACGCAGCGCTGGTTTTTAATGGCGGTGCACCACGTCCGGGGGCGACAGGCCGCACCTCTCTCGCTCCAAAAACACTCTTCCTTTCTTTCCTCTCCTCCTCTCTCTTTCAGTTCTGTTCTGTCGCTCCTGGTGGCTGGGAGACCTCACGGCTTCAGTTACACCCTGATCGATAGGAGAGGGTGAGGAGAGGGGGAGAGATGGAGGAGGAGGGGGGAGAGAGGGAGGAGGAGAGGCAGAGAGGGAGGAGGAGGGGGAGGTGGAGAGGGACATGGGGGGGAAAGTAATTTTGAGTAGTGGAAAGATACTGAATTACAAATTGTTAATGGAAATTTGTACCGTTTGGGACACAGATATGTTTTTTCTTGGCTTTGTACTCCACAACTTTAGACTTGTAATCAAACCGTTCACATGGGGTTGAGGTGCATTGTAGAAATGGCATTTTTAAACATAGTCTCTCCACTTCAGGGAACCATAATGTTTGGGACAAGTGGCTTCACAAGTGTTTCTGGTTAGTAAGTTGTGTTCAATTGCTTCTGTAGTTCAGCTATAAGAGAGTCTTGATTCTATTTTGATTGCTTTTGGAGTCTGTCATTTGTCAACAGAAGGTAAACTACAGAGCCCCTCTCTAGTCAAACCTGGTGTCAGGACTGCAGAACTAGTAGTTTGATGCTCACTTTGAATCCCTCCCTCTCTACATTCCTCTGTCTTTATTTTGAGTGATTCCCAGGCCAGCCACCCAGATGATCCCTAAAATGAAAGCTGTGTTTGTGTTTGTGCTCTTCGGCCTCATGTGGGTGGCTTCATCCTGGTGGCGTAGTTTATTTGTCCTTCCACAGCACACAGCTGCACAGCCCTGCAGGAGCTCCAGCTCAGTGGGGAGAATGCAAAGGAACCGTTATCAGGGAGTTAGCCATGGCTATCGTGCTAGTGTGCTATCGTGCTAGGTTGCCAACTCTCACCAGGCAAATTTGGGGAGAAACAAAAGCCTATGTATATATGACCGCCTTTAGGCTTGTCGTCCGTTCATCACTAGCTCCTATCTCTCATAATAGTAATTGTTAAATGCTTATGTGCTATCCGGCTAGTACACTATTGTGCTTGTGTGCTATCGTGCTAGGGCGCTAGTGTGCACAATTTAGTTGTACTGGACAGGCCTACTAAGACTGGGTGCTTTCAACCGGGGTAAAATACAATAACTGTGGCTCATGGTTACAGTTTTTTCTTTATTTATCTGGCAGAGAGCCCCATCGTGATCTTCTCTATTTTTCAACATCGACCTCGCCAAGAATTCAACATACACCCGTACAAACACACAAGACTTTAAAATGGAAATGCAATAAAAGAGGTGCTGATAAAAATCCCTAAACCCTTAAGCCTCGGTTATCTTTACCCTCTTATCTGTTCCTGTGACACATTCCAGTGCCGAGGCGCATAGTAATTAAAAGCTGTCTTACCGATTTGAGAGCATGCAGGGGAATCAGCTTGTTAGAGCGAAGCTAATATTTTGTAACATTCCAGATGAAAGAAGATCAAGAAAAAAAACTGTGATTTACTGAAGTCAGTCCTGCCGATCCATACAGACAGTGGTGGTTTAGTGTTTTTGCATTTGTAACAATACACAGCGCATCACTGTACACAGTGTCCAGAGCCTGCAATGTTGCAGAAGGTGTCATGCAAATACTCTCTGTCTCCAAAATCACTAACAGGTAAGAAGTTGCCTAGAACCTTCTCTTGGCATCGTAAGAACATCATAATTTATTCCGAAAGTAATAAATAAAAAAGCTCTTTTGCCTTCAGCTTGATTGCCAGTTTATTGACGTGTATTTTGAAGTTGAGCTTTCATCAGGCCGTAATCCTAAATATGGTCCTGATGGCTGCCGTGGCCTGCACGGGTTCCTGCCCTGAGACAGCGAGCGTCCATTAGCTCAGCGAGCGGGCACGACCCCCCCCCCCCATCCCGCGTGGGCTGGTAATGGGATACCCAGCCCCCGCCGACCTGCCGTGTCCCGTCTCTTCTCCGTGCTGTGCCCAGAGGCTCAAGGAATTGTGGGAAATATGGTTTCATTCTGGAACACTTGGCTTCCATCTCTCTGTGTTTAAAAATAGAGTTCTCTGTGTTGCCAACTGTCTCTCTCTCTCATGTATGTGTGTGTGTGTGTGAGTGCATTTGTGTTTCTCCCTCTTTCCTTTCTTCTTTCTCCTTATTTGTCTCTATACCTCTCATTGTTCTGGACAGATTTAGACCTCACAAGGTACGCAGGTACTAAACACACACACATTCTTTCTCTCTCTCTCTCTCTCTCTCTTACACACTCTCTCTCTCACACACACACACACACTCACACTCTCTCTCTCACACACAGACACACACTCACATACACTCTCTTTCACACACACACACACACACACTCACATACACTCTCTTTCACACACACTCACACACACTCATGCATGGGAGGCTTCAGCACACAGGATGTCTGCAGACTGAGTTCTGCTGAAGGACCTAAATAATTAATTTTTCAGAGTGCCAGTGGAAGTACACACACACACACACACACACATACACACACTCACACACACACACACACTCAATCAAATCAATCAGTCAATCAAATTTTATTTGTATAGCGCATTTTACAACAGTTGTCACAATACGCTTTACAGACAACCCTAGCCTAAACCCCCACAGGAGCAAGCCTAAGGCAACAGTGGCAAGGAAAAACTCCCTGACACTCACTCACACACATACACACACACACACACACACACTGTACATCTGGGTACTAAGAACAATGCTTTCGACACACACACACCTGCCTGCACACACACATACACTGTACATCTGGGTACATGCTTTGCTATTATTATGCAAAGAACAATGCGTTTCCATAATGTTGTTGACGTTATCATTGGGGAATGAACTGCTGATGACGGTTCATGGTGATTTTTAAACCTGTCTGCCATTTAGCAGGTCCAGATAAATGCTTTCATTTGTCTGGAACTTTCTCACAAAAACCGTTATTCTCCAGATGCGGAAGTCGTGTTTCCACAGAGATGTATGAATGAGTCATTGTGCTACTGCCTCCTGAAACCATCTATACTGACTCTGCTCTTACACACACATGTGCAGTCTCTCCCACTCTTACATCCTTCCTCTTTCCCTTTCTCTCTCTCTCCCACTCTTACTCCCTCCCTCTTTCCCTTTCTCTCTCTCTCCCACTCTTACTCCCTCCCCCTTTCCCTTTCTCTCTCTCGCCTACTCTTACATCCTTCCTCCCTCTTTCCCTTTCTTCTCTCTCTCCTACTGTTACTCCCTCCCTCTTTCCCTTTTCTCTCTCTCTCTCTCAAATTCAGAGTCACATAGAATTAAAATGTCTCCATTCCCACACTGTGCCCCCCCCCCTGCCCCCCCCCACCCCGCCCCAGTTCTCCCCCCCGCCCCCTCTCTGGTTCTCCTGCGATACTACTTTTTAAAAGTCTTTCTGCTGAATAATTGATTGGTGATAATGCAGCCTGTTGTGCTGTACTGGTGCCAGTAGGGCTATGAGGGCGAGTGTTTGGCTTTAAGCAGATTGTTATTGAGTAAAGAAGCACTCAGCATCAGAGCACTGCACATTAATGTTCACTTATGAGTGCGTGGGAAGATGCAGGACCCCCAAATTATTATTATTATTATTATTATTATTATTATTATTATTATTATTATCATTATCATTATTATCATTATTATTATCATTATTGATTGCAAGGCACGTTCGCAAATGTCAGTTGATGCCACATTGAACTCCAAAAATATGTGCATATATTTTTGAATTTACAGTCAGTTTGCATGTGGTTTAACATATTTGCATTTCTTTTATGTCTACATAAAGTCACACACGAGAGAGATGCTTATGAAGATGCTTCCTATCTGTGTCTCTCTCTTTATCTCTACCCCTTTTCTCTCCCTCTCTCAAACTCTGATGTCTTTGACCACATTTTAGCATAGTACTGCCAAAGCAATAATTTACATAAAATGCAAATTACCCGTAGAAATATCAACTACATTGGAGATGTGTGTGTGTGTGTGTGTGTGTGTAAGTCTTTTCTGCACTGTGCTGTTCTGAATGTGTGGTTTCAGAGATGCTCTCTCTTTCCCTCCCTCCCTCCCCTCTCTCTCTCTCTCTCTGTGAGAGTCTTGCTCATCCTGTCTTTCTCTCAGTATCATTTGGCACCAGTTCAAAATGAGGCCATATGGCTGCAGTACTGCTATCCACCACAGAGAGGTGGGGCAGCAGAGAGCTGAATCTCCCCAGTGCTGTGAACGGGAAGTCGTGTGGTTTGGAACCAAGCGGCCAAAACCAGACTTCGTTTTTGAAGCTCATTTCCTGGTGTTGTAGTTCCTGGTTGCTCACTAGCGCCACTACGGATGGCTCCAGTATAGGTGTTTTCATATCCGGTTTCCATGTAAGTCTACGGTACAAATGCGATCAAAATACAAAGTCAATAATTTTTTCTCACAAGAACAAATAGTCATAATAGGTGTATTTTATTCGTCTTATGATTGTCCATGGGTCGATTTCATGATTTATTGCGTCATTTGGGCACAGTGCCAATATTTGGTCTGGACCAATGAGGTACAGCTTGCGTCACTTCCGGATTACTGCGGAG
Organism: Anguilla japonica; assembly: GCA_025169545.1. Classification (NCBI taxonomy): domain Eukaryota; kingdom Metazoa; phylum Chordata; class Actinopteri; order Anguilliformes; family Anguillidae; genus Anguilla; species Anguilla japonica. Next base: position 55,795,211 of record CM045891.1, read on the forward strand.
GACTGAGCTACAGGAGGGGCTACAGTCTATGGTCACTGGGGTGGGCGGGTGGCGCCTCTTGGCCTTGGACATTGCGGCTCCGGCCACGGTCCGCCTGTGCTAAGTTTGAAAATGCAGGCATCCCATTTCGTGGTGATTTCATTATGGCGTGTGCTATTTACAGCTGCACTAGACGACCATAAAATAATCCTCCTCTTAAGTTTTTCGGTAGCCTACTTAACCAAATAATTACTTGGCAGAAAGCGTAATCAGCTTGCTATATTTGGTAGTCCAGTAGTAGCCTATGCTAAAACAGTTCGCAACTTCGGCTACCAAGCCATTTGACTAGCTAGCTAACCTTAACCGGCAAACATTCAATCTGTCAGACGTGTTTGACGGCTTGTCAGTCGTGTACATTCCGTAAATGTCTACCTGGGCCATGCTTCACGCATGTGACAAAGCTACTATAATCCCGATTTTGGGATAAACACTTTTTCAGTTTCACGAAGCGAATTAAGAGTCTCAAGGTTCATTTGCTGAATAACATACAACACGCGATGAAATCACACACAGAATTTAACGAAATTAACCATCTTGGCATTTAGAAAGGAACATGTTTTTAGCATTTAAGAGACCGACAAGCTAGGCATTTAAGACAGTGGGGGTTCCTTGCGTATATTGGCTTTTCTCCATTGGTTTTGATGATTTACAAGAAAAAAATAATAGCCTAATAATAATAATAATAAATTCAATGTAGGCTACATTATTTTTGTCTTCATGCACCAGGTGGAAAACTTGCTGTACAAAGTGCGTTGTCATATTTACACGCCTGCAGATCAGTTATTAAAATACTTGGTAGATTTGTTAATCACCGCTGACAGTGTTGATTTTTATTCGGTAGAAAGTGATTTGCGAACGATCGGTCAGCTAGCGTCACCCAGCAAGTGAACACCACAAACGGCGATGGAGTAGGCTAGCTAGTAGCAGTTACTGGCTCATTAACTGACTGTGGCGAAAACCTACGACGATAACTTGCTCGGTTAACAGCAGGTCTACCAGACAGTTATACGAAAATTAGCCTAGTCAAATTACCAGTAGCCTACACATCTCTGATTGACTGACCATCAGTGTAGTCAATGTTCTTCCCCTGCGGTTCATATTGCTAATGCGTGAGCTAACCACGGATAGCCTACCTAGCTCACTGGCAAACTGATATGCTAGCTAAGCATATTCGTTTTGCTGAGAAACATAAATTGAAGATAACTGAACACAGCCTAATTGTATTTTTAATGTCATACATATAACGTGATTACATGACACAGTGCAGTCACGGATAGAAATTAAACTCCGTAAACATCAGATAATATATTTTAAAACATAACGGCAGACAGTCAGCTAGCCTCAAGTTCGTTCTGCAATCGTTCGTTCAGGTTGATGGGCTTTTCCGCACTGGACTGTCAATCAAATTGTAAAAATCACAAGACCGCTTAACTCTATGGTTTTGGCTCCAAATCGAGAAAATGGCCGCGCCCGCCATTGAGCTTCAAAACGTGTTTTCGAGACCCACGGAGAGTCAATGGGTGACGTCACAGTAGCTTTGTCCATATTTTTTACAGTCTCTGTTTGGAACGCACACATCCAGGAAATCTCTGCCTCCCCACTGAGCGCTCCTGAGGGAACAGCCCCCTGACTGAGACCCAGGGGGCGCTGTTTCACACTGTCACCTCAACACAGGATGAGGCGATTGCAAAGGGGCAGCGTTTAATGTTGATAACAGCGATGTTTGCTGCTGATTTCTGTTCCTGTAAATCTTAATCACGGCTGTATTTGTGAGTGTAGCACTACTTACTCTCTGGGAAGGATCCAAGGTCAACATCTTCACTTTGTCCCCCACTCTCTCTCTCTCCCTCTCTCTTTCTCTCTCTCTCTCCTGTCTGTCTCCTTCTTTTCTTCTCCAAATGCACACACACTAACATTTCCACACACACTCTCACACTCACACACACACACTCTCTCACTCACAAACACACACTCACTCACATTCTCTCACACACACACACACACACACACACACACACACACACACACACACACACACACACACACACACACACACACTCTCTCACACACACACACACACACACACACACACACACACACACGCTCACACACACTCACACACACACACCCCCTCTCCCCACAGCAGCGTCCTCTGAAGCAGTCGCTCAGTGGCTCCCTCTGCAGGGAGTCTCACTGGAAGTGCCTGCTCCTGACGCTGCTGATGATTGGCTGCTTCTGCACGCTGGCCTGGTGCTCGCTGTGCCGCGTGACCGTCATGGCGGCGGACGACCACGGCCCGTCCTTCCAGTACGGCGACCGCGCGCGGCTGTACCACGCCAGCCCCTGCTCCAACGGCTACGTGTACATCCCGCTGGCCTTCCTGGCCATGCTGTACCTGGTGTACCTGGTGGAGTGCTGGCACTGCGACTCGCGCACCGCCGGCCTGGCGCGCGTGGAGACCGCCGCCGTGTACCAGCGCGTGCAGCGGCTGCAGCAGGCCACGCCCTGCGTCTGGTGGAAGGCCATCAGCTACCACTACGTGCGCCGCACCCGCCAGGTCACCCGCTACCGCAACGGGGACGCCTACACCACCACGCAGGTGAGGGGGACCCTAACCCTGACCCTAACCCCTAACCCTGACCCTAACCCTGACCCTACACCACCACGCAGGTGAGGGGGGTAACCCAAAACCTAACCCTAACCCTAACCCTACACCACCACGCAGGTGAGGGGTGTGTGACCCTAACATTGACCTTTCTGCCGGGTTTCAGACCCTGCGTGTGCAGCAGTTTTTTGATTGGCTGGACAGTTGCCAATCAGAGTGGTCATTTGCATAGCTGCTGTTGCTAACCACCGTACACTTCGTCAATCTTCTCACTTCAAAACATGGAGAGCATGAACTTAGCAAGTGTTGCATCTTAAACTGTCCAAATTTTTTAATGATGAAATGTTTCAAATTATGAATACGTGTTGCCACTTGTCTTGGTTACTGTAACTGTAATTGTTTTGTCTGGCATTGTGAGCTGACTTTATTGATGGTGTATACACATCCACTAGTATGGAACTGTTGCTCATATTACAGCTGTCTCTCCCTCCCTCTCTCTCCCCCCCCCGTCCCTCCCTCCCCCCCTTCTCTCTCTCTCTCCCTCCCCCCCTCCCCCCCCCCCCCCCCCCCCTCAGGTGTATCACGAGCGGGTGAACACGCACACCGCGGGCTCCGAGTTCGACTACGGGCTCCACGGGGTGCGGGACGTGTCGAAGGAGCTCCTGGGCCTGCTGGAGCACCCGGCGACGCGGCTGCGCTTCACCAAGTGCTTCAGCTTCGCGTCCGCGCGGGCGGAGACGGCCTACCTGACGCAGCGCGCGCGCTTCTTCACCCGCAACGAGGGCCTGGACGACTACATGGAGGCGCGCGAGGGCATGCACCTGAAGAACGTGGACTTCCGCGAGCACATGCTGGCGCTGGCCGACCCGGCGCGGCCGCCCTGGTTCTCGCGCCGGCGCGTGTTCTGGCTGGCGTCGGCGCTGCTGCTGTCCTGGCCGCTGCGGGTGCTGGCGGAGTACCGCACCGCCTACCTGCACTACCACGTGGAGAAGCTGTTCGGCGGGAGCGACGACGACGACGATCCCGAGCGGGGGGGGGCGGGGGCGGGGCTAACGACGAGAGCGAGAACGGCGCGGGCGGGGAGGCGGGCGGGCCCAGGTTCGGCGCCATCCCGCGGGTGAACACGGTGGACCTGACCGAGCTGGAGTGGCACATCCGCTGTAACCAGCAGCTGGTGCCCAGCTACTCGGAGGCGCTGCTGATGGGCGTGGACGCGGGCGGCCCCCTGAGCACCAACGCCGCCGCCGTCGCCATGACCACGGCCAGCTACTTCCTGCAGAGCTGCCCCCGCTGCCGCCGGTCCTCCAGCAGCACCTCCCTGCCGCCGCGGGTGCGCGGGAACGTGGCCCTGGGGGCGGGGGGGCTCCCCGGCGGGACGGTGGGTGGGACGCTGGGCGGGGCCGGGGTGGGGGCGGGGCGTCTGGCGCTCAGCCGCAGCGGGTTCTCCCTGGGACGCCTTCGCGCCGCCCGCCGGGCCCGCCTCTTCCACTCCTGGAGCGTGGGCGGGGCCATCGGGGGGCGGGGCAACGACGGGGGCGGGGCCGGGGGAGGGGGGATTCTGGGACTGGGGTTCCGACAGGACGAGGAGAGCAGGGGCGTGCTGGAGGCAGAGAGGGATGAAGAGGAGGAAGAGGAGGAGGAGGCTGGAGTGCAGGAGCAGGTGGACGAGGAGGAGAGAGGGATGGAGGAGATCCTGGAGGTGGGGGGGGAGGGGGAGGAGAGACGGGACAGGCCCCCGGCCTATCGCGAAGCCCTCCTCTTCCCGGTCCTCATCGTGCACGGCGACGAAAGTTGCCATGGAGATGGAGAGCCTGCTGGGGAAGGTGGGATCGGTGCGGGGAGAGAGGGATGAGGAAGGAGAGACGATGGAGAGATGAGAGGACAGGAAGGGCAGAGGGAACTGGAGAAGAACGAGAGAAGGCGGAGACAGTTTGTTCTCTCTCTGTCCTTCCCTCCTCCACCCATCGTCAGATGAGGAGAACACAAAAATGGCTCCTGGTGGAAGACAAGGTGGTTCGAGGAGAGGACTGAGAATCCGCTGAGGAACGTTTATAAAACACCTCAAAGAACCCTGTGTGTCTGTCCCTTTGGGTCTGAGAGTAAGGTCAGCTGCCTCGAGTACTGAGACACGTAAAAATAAGCGCCTGAGAAGATAAACAATCACTTGATTTAACAATATCCTCTCCCTCTGAACAACTCTGAGTCACGATTCTGAGTCAGTGCTCAGAATCTCGGCCTCTAAATGAATCATGACTCATAAAATAAAACGGATTGTGATTTTAAACATCGAGATGTGATCTACCAGCAATCTACAAATGCAATACATGCTGGATTTTATTTACTCAGAACACACACATGCACACCCAACGCTTAATGACAATATAGAGCTAAAGCACATGGCCTTTACAGTCAGTGGGTTGTTCTGTGTCTCCACAGCCATATAGTTTTAAATATTAATACAGTTTTAATGTACTGAAGATAAGATGGTGGACATTACAGCAACATGGATGTAGCTTCTCTATACCCTCGAGTCATTCCGTTCTGTAGTAAGTCAATCAGTCAGACTGAATTGGTCAGTTATAGAGAGTCAGTGAGTGAGTGAATTGGTCAGTTGAAGAGAGTCAGTGAGTGAGTGAATTGGTCAGTTGAAGATAGTGAGTGAGTTAGAGTGAGTTGATGAGTTAGTAAGTCAGTTGACAATCCCAGAGAAAAAAAAGTTCTGTAATTTAAAAAAAAAATGCACTGAGGTGTTGGTTATGTTGTGTAAGAAGTTTATATTTTCATGCTTGATGTCCCCAAAACAAAAATGTTTTCAGTGAGTCTGAGTGTGAATACTTCCCTCCTCCTCCTCCCCCACAGTCAATTAAAACTCCTCCCACAGTTGATTAAATTAAAACTCCACCCCCACAGTCTACCCCCCCAAGCTATTAAAACTCCCCCCGCAGTCTACTAAAACTCCACTCACAGTCTACTAAAACTCCACTCACAGCCTACTAAAACTCCACTCACAGTCTATTAAACTCCACCTCCACAGTCTACTAAAACTCCACCGCCACAGTCTACTAAAACTCCACTCACAGCCTTCTAAAACTCCACTCACAGCCTACTAAAACTCCACTCACAGTCTATTAAACTCCACCTCCACAGTCTACTAAAACTCCACCGCCACAGTCTACTAAAACTCCACTCACAGCCTACTAAAACTCCACTCACAGTCTACTAAAACTCCACTCACAGCCTACTAAAACTCCACTCACAGTCTACTAAAACTCCACTCACAGTCTACTAAAACTCCACTCACAGCCTACTAAAACTCCACTCACAGTCTACTAAAACTCCACTCACAGCCTACTAAAACTCCACTCACAGTCTACTAAAACTCCACCGCCACAGTCTATTAAAACTCCACTCACAGTCAAGTCCTCAAATGTATTTAACCGAATAATTAGTTGAAAGTGCATTAAAGTCCAAAAAATCTGATTTAATACCGTGCTCTTTTCTCTGTGCCCATGCATGCCTGTGTTAACATTCTGTTCAGCGCAGCTCTAACTTATTTTGATGTTTATGCTCATATTGGCATTTGCACGTACATTAACATTAATGTTAACATTTACACTAACATTAACACACTTACATTAACAATTACACTTACATTAACATTCACACATATTTATATTAATGCTTACATTTACATTTATACTTACAGCTACATTCACATTCAAGTTTACATTAATATCAACATTTACACTTACAACATTCACACTTCCAAATAACTGTTCAGAAATTCATTTTTTTTTAAAGATATGTCTCCATGTTAGAGGTGATGCAGTATCAAGCACACATTAAAATGCACAAGACAGCCGTATGCCGACGGCATTAAGGCTCAAGGCCGTGTGCATCAGCCGCCATTCCGGCTACGCCTGCCGCCATTTTGGATCACCGACACACTCAAATACATACATGTGCACACACATGGCCAAACAGGCATGAATCTGAACACACACATACTCAGGCAAAGCTAAAACCCAATCGCACACCAGTCGTATTCTCACATAAATGCGCTTATATACACACACAAATTCTCGTGCTGCACACAGACTCGGACACACACACACACACACACGATGTCCTCACATGGATCAGCACAAACACATGTAATGCAAGGCCACATAATTAAAGTCCTGGCGCAGTACAGCACAACAGCGAGTGAATTATCAGACTATCCGCGTGTGAGTAGTGTGTCTGCAGTGTGTCTGGCAGTTTGGAGAAGTTCATTAAAGCTTAGCAGTGCACTCAAAAAAAAAAAAAACCCCCACAGATATGGAAACAAATACTTCTATATTCCTACTATTACTACTACTAGTACTCCTACTACTGCTACTACTACTTCAGATCTGTATGATGATGATGATGATGATGACGATCAAAATAAAGAGAAACTGCTTGATATAAGTGGGCTTGTGTTTTCCGTGTGTGGAGCTGGGCTGGTGCCGGGTTCGAACCGCACACTGGCCTCTAATGCCACACCTCCACATGTCCGCACTTTGAAGTTGGAGGGGGGAGGGCAGCCCCACCCCCACAAAAAGGGATCCCATTTATCTCTTTGGCTCATTGCCCCTGAAAATGGAGGTGTGTTAAAAAGGACATGTTATGTGTTGATTTTAACGCACCTGTTTTGAGAGCATGCCGTAAAGTGGCGCTGTGATTGGATGAAAATGATCGTGCTGCTGAGAACTCTGCTCCAATGAGGGGCTGCAGCGCTGTGGCCTACATGGACTTGCCAGGTGGTGGCGCTCTCAGCTGTACGGAATCACTGCCTGTCCTCGGGGGCTGCGGAGCGGGTGACGCGGTAAATAAATGATAGCGGTAATAAAGAGGAGAGTGATCATCGCTCGTTCACGCGCCGCTGATCAGCTGCTCCTGCCATCAGCACAACGCAGCGTGCGCCGTGACCCGAATGACCGACGCAGCGTCCTCTGCTGCTCGGGCTGCTCTCTCTCTCTCTCTCTCTCTCTCTCTCCCTCTCTCCCTCTCCCTCTCTCTCTCTCGTTTAAAAGGGGGCGATCGTGACCGGCTTCGGCCGATTCCTCCCTCGCTGCGTCTCCCTCCGGCTCCCGGAGACGAGACCCGATATCCGACGGTCGGCTCGCTAATCGCTCACTGGATAGGGATCAGTTTTCCCACTGCCGTTCATCACTGTGTGTCAGTTCCCATCAATATTCATGAAGGCCTGTCCAAGAGAGCCCGTATAAAATATGAAATTAAATAAATCATTTATTAGTTTTGTGAATATCACAAGTAAAGAACCGGTCTGTTTGCAGTGAGTGCTTATGTTTGCTCAGAAAGGTATTGAATTTTAGTGTACGTCGCTTTGGTACGTCGCTTTGGTTAAAAGCGTCTGCCAAATAAATGTAATGTAATGTAATGTAGTGTACTTGGGTGGTGTGGGTGGTGTGGGAAAACATGGTTTAACTGTTGAAATATTTGACCTTCGCAGCTCCAGAACGTGCAGCAGATATATCGTTTGAAAGCACGCGCAGAGCTGCTGTTAACGGTGATGTTATTTATGTCTTGTTGTCCTCCATGTTTTTTTTGATCCGTGTGTTTCACCAAGTGCTGCGGACCTCTGTTCCAGAAACACTCATTTCCTGAAATTCTAGAACACTCGTGATTTACAGGGGTTCTAGAAGGAGATGGGGGCGGGGTGCTTCTTTATCCCCGGATCAATGCAGAGAGGAGGACGGAAATGGATGTGGGCACTGTACTCCGAAGAGGAAGAGTGTATGTGTGTGCGTGCACTTGTGCACACACGCACTTCCCACAATATCAGTCCCATCTAGTGGCAACTACAGCAATTACAATATTTTGACAAATCGAAAAGCTTTTAATGCTCTAAAATGACAAATTTAAAAAACGTGCAGAGGCAGCTTGTTAAAACCTAAATGAGGAAACATTTCCATAACTGTTATTTGCATATCTATATCTTCAATAATGCCATTGTTAATTATTCATTTTGGTGTTATTGCATAGCCTACATTACACATGGTTTGAGATTGAATGAACTGAATGAAGCAATTTTCTGGATTAATGATTGCTTGACGGTTTAATTGCAATGCTTTTATTTTATTAACATTAGAGTCAATCGCTGTGCTTATGAATCTGGTGCTTCCATTTATGAAGCACGTCGCATGAAGCACAGTGGGCTTTTCAATAATCTTTAGTTGTTTTTTCTTTCATTGTTATTATTCACTTGTCTGTATAAACAGGTACCTTTATCCCAAGGAGTCCTCTCTCTCCCTCCCTCTCTACATATCTCCCTCGCGCCTCTAATCTGGTTTTATCGAGCAGGTTAGGATGGGTTCACGTCAGTGGTGACAATAGAGGGGACAGAGCGCGCGGCTGTGCTTCTGTTGCGCAGATTTGTTTGGGAACTACCTTGGAGACGGACTGTAACCCTGGAGACGAGCCTGTCTCCTGCGACCGCACGCAACAGCACCGACCACCGACGCTATCTGCGGAAGAGTTCGGAGCTCTCGATTCAGATTATACAGCGCTATTCTATTACGTCACTTTGGTAAGTGGAAAATTACAGAATCTTAATCGTAATTTATTCATAGAACCATTCTCTTGTAATGGATATAGGCCTACTATTATTTTATTTTTTTACGTTATTATTAATTTCTAATTTCATTTTTATGTCTTGTACCATGTTATAACCTTGCATTTTAGAGCAAGGTTTCACTGACCATTGATCAAACCACATGTAGCCTGTGTGTTTTTAGCACTGCTTTAAAATCAGAGTTTTCATGTCTAATGTCTAATTTTACTATTCTTTTTGTTCATTTAACTAGAAGTGTGTGTTGGTTTTAATGCACCAGATGAGAGAGAGACGCAGACAGACAGACAGACAGGCAGGCAGGCAGCTGGATAGATAAGCTGTAATAAGCTGATTGCCAGTGTTCAGCACCAGTTTATCAGAACGGCTGGGGATCTGTCCTGCAGCAAAGCCACACATGAGCAGTTCATTTCATGGACAGGTATAATACCCAATATCTAAGTATATTCCTTAGCTTTCAGTTTATATCCGTTGTGTTGTGTTTATCTCTTTCTCTGAATGCAAATAGATTGCAATATCTGAAAAAAGACAACGATTTGTATGTTTGCCCATGTTTCTCAGTGTTGCAATGCCTTTTTTTGATGATATATTTTATATCTGTGTATTGCAGTATATTCTTTTTCTGCAAAGGGTGACATTGTAGGTTTTCTCTCTCTCATAGTGACATCACAGCTGGTTTTTCTCTCCCTCCCACAGTGACATCACAGCTGGGTACTCTGTCTCCCACAGTGACATCACAGCTGGGAGTTCTCTCTCTCCCACAGTGACATCACAGTGGGGCTCCCTCCCTTGCAGTAACATCATTGCAGGCATGTCGGTGGAACAGGGGGACTCTGTGCTGTGCTCGGCGGAGGCTCTGCTGGCTGAGGCTGCGCAGCTGAAGGCTCTGTGCCGGGACAGGAACCTGCAGCTGACTGCGCTGGCTGCACAGCTGAGAGAGGAGGGACGGGACCTGCGCGAGCAGTGCCAGGCTGCGCAGCTGGACATGGCAGAGATTCACCGGCAGCTGGAGGAGCTGCTCGACACCAAGGCTGCCATCGAGGCCAAGGAGAGACAGGCCCGCAAACTGAGCAAGCAGCTCTGAGAGAGAGAGAGAGAGGGAGCTCTAATGCATCCATAATGCAGCCCTAACACTCAAGCTGCTGCTGCAGCTCAGGCCTGCCTCTCAGCCTGTGCAGTGAGTTTTGCGCTGGTGTCTCAGCTCTGTGAAAGCCTCCCCAGAGCACAGCGGAGAGTGATGTGTGAAATGCATCAGGCCTGTCAGACAATAAAAACGTTTCGCAGAAATACAGTGGCTCTCTTCTGTTTGCGCTGTCAGTGTGCTGCAGCTGAGACTGCCCTCTGGTGGCCAAAGCCGGGCATTGCCAGTTGACACAGATGTCAACCCCCCGTGCGTGTGTATGAGTGTGTGTATATGTATGTGTGTGTGTGTGGGTGGCGTGTGTGTGTGTGTGTACTGCACACACAAACCACAGCCAGTAAGCTACACACAGAACAAAGAACGGACATTTAAATCGATGTATAAACATTAATTTTCTGTAGGTAAAAAGTGAGTGGGGGACGGCATTAGAAGTGATCAGCCCTGCAGCAGTAATTATGCATCTGGCCTCTGTGAATGGCTGAGCTGTAAGTGAGGCACTTAATTAATTATGTGGAGATTTTTATATTGATCAGAGGAGAATCAATACTTCCCCATCCACAGGGGAGGACGCTTCGGTCTGTGCCGTGGTGTCAGTAATCTGACTCATTGTCCTTTATTTACTGCCTTCTGTGCTTTAAGTGAGAAACTTTCTGGCTGCGATATGAGGTGCAGTACCACAAATAAACAGCAGAGGGTGCAGAAGAGAGAGAGAGTGGCAGCTTTCCCTAATGACAGTGTTGCACTCAAAACACAAGACGTTGATGTTTTGTTGAACACAGGCTCAGGTGTGAAATGGCTGATAAACATCTGTTAGCTGATGTCTGCCTGCCTGCCAACTCATTAATTGGTTCCCCGCTGCAGTAAACGCAATCTGCTAAATGCGGGTTGCCAGGTATGCAGTTGCATACGGGCGTCTGAATGCAGGCATCCAAAAGCGTGGCATAACACTTGGATCTGGCAACCGCATTGTGGCATGACACTTGGGTCAAAACTGTTATTTATAGCGAACAAAAATAATGCACAAATGTGTTAAATAAGCACATGAAAAATATTACATTTTTAATGGTCTTTTTTATTCATAATATGTCCTCATGTTTTCAGTGATAACCGCTAAACTGCTATAGGAAAAATAAAAATGTACTGACTACCAATGTACGTGCAACATTAGTACGTTTTAATAAATCTCGTCTGGTTTTGACTTATGCCACTAAGATAGACCAAAGTAAATATTCACAAAGGTCAAAAGAATAAAAAACTGAGTTCTGGAGCAGAAATCCACCCAGCCTCCTTGGCACATGACATAATGCTTTTTTTATTCAGCTTTTGGCAACATGCTGAAGTGCTGAGACAGATTATGGACAGCATCACATGACTCTCAAGGACAATACATGGGCCACATGACACCCCCAAGAGAAAAGACAGGGTCATGTGACAAATTAAAGCCAATGAGTGATCTCATTAGCTAGCAGGAGCCCAGCAGAGTTCCATAAGGACAAAGAAAGCTCCTTATAGCTGATAAATCACTGACATTGGCTGACTCACAAACCGAATGTGACAGGGAGGCTCCAGCATCGAGATCTGAGGGGTACAGGAGCTCTTGCAGGGGGGGGGGGGGGGGGGGTTAGTTTGGCTGAGTTCGCTCAGGAGCTGTATTAGCTTATCCCAACAACAGAGAGACAATATCACTGCTGGCTCTCTCCTGTAGTACTGCGTGGCCTGTAGTGTGTAAAATAGACACTGGCTCTCCTGTAGTACTGTGTGGTCTGTAGAGTGTTAAATAGTCACTGGCTCTCCTTTAGTACTGTGTGGTCTGTAGGGTGTAAAATAGACACTGGCTGGCTCTCCTGTAGTACTGTGTGGTCTGTAGTGTGTAAAATAGACACTGGCTGGGTATCCTGTAGTACTGTGTGGTCTGTAGGGTGTAAAATAGACACTGGCTGGCTCTCCTGTAGTACTGTGTGGTCTGTAGTGTGTTAAATAGACACTGGCTGGCTCTCCTGTAGTACTGTGTGGTCTGTAGGGTGTTAAATAGTCACTGGCTCTCCTGTAGTACAGTGTCATATGGCATGATGTGGTCAGGGTGTGGTCAGGGCGTGGTGACAGGGGTGGTGTAGTTTTTGGGTCACTGCGGACGGGACGGGCGGTGGAAGAAGGGCTCTGTCTCAGACGAGCTCCAGTCTGCGTCCTCCCCCACCACCCTGAACTCTGACCCCCACCGCCTCTGCACGGTCACCACGGCAACAATCACCACCCAGAAGAAGAAGTTCACCCACACTGACTTCTGTGTCTCAGAGAGAGAGAGATGGAGAGAGGGAGACAGGGAGAGAGAGATGGAGAGAGAGTATACTGTCAGCATTGCAGTACTGACCTCAGCGCTGTGATTGTGGGGCAGTGTCAGTGTTGCAGTACTGACCTCAGTGCTGTGATTGTGGGGCAGTGTCAGTGTTGCAGTACTGACCCCAGTGCTGTAATTCTGGGGCAGTGTCAGTGTTGCAGTACTGACCTCAGTGCTGTGATTGCGGGGCAGTGTCAGTGTTGCAGTACTGACCTCAGTGCTGTGATTGTGGGGCAGTGTCAGTGTTGCAGTACTGACCTCAGTGTTGTGCAGTCCTGTGTAAAACTGACTCCCGCTGTAGGGGTAGGCCCAGGTTTCGTTCTCCGCCTGCTCACAGCTGCAATGAAACACACGTCTGTCACAGACCTGCTCTCTGTCAGTGTTGTGCACAGAAACAGCTTCATCAGCACAGGGATTCAATTAAACTGCACTTTATGAGCTCAGCTTGCTTACAGTCAGTATTTCACTGTTTAACATCATGTGATGGACAGAAAAACATTCTGGTAAAGTTACACGTGCGTACTGAGAGCGATGGAGAGAGGGAATGTGAGAGGGAAGAGAAGGAGAGAGCGGTATGACAGATGAACAGAAAGATGGTTGTGGGAACAGAGGAGTGCAGGTTTATCAGACGCGGGGTCTCCTGACCTGTCGAGCAGGGGCATGCTCTGCAGGACGGACAGACACAGGCGGTCACGGCCGACCCTCAGGATGCAGCCGGACACCAGCAGGAAGAAGAGGAAGACCCCGCACACCCCCAGCGTCACGTTCAGCCACAGCGTCTCCCTGGAAACGGGCACGGTCAGTCCCTCTCCCGCCGTTTACACTTTCAGCACACAGGCAGCCCAAAACTGAGCCGAGTCATCACTGTCTCCCAAACACACACTCTGAGTCACCACTATCTCCCAAACACACACTCTGAGTCACCACTATCTCCCAAACACACACTTATTCATTCACAACTCAAAAGACCATTCACCCAACTGTGCAGAAACTCTTTCATCCATTCATTCATTTAGAAACTCCCTTTTAATCTCAAATAATACCTCAGTCACTCCGAAATTAATTCTCCCACCAACTCATTCACCTGAGCATGAGCTGTCCACCAGTAACCACAGTACCAGCCTTTCACCACTAGATGGCGAAAAGGCATCAGTAAAGGCATCCAGTAAAGCAGTTTTCTGTACAGCACCAAATGGAGATGGCTCCTCAATGTACACAGCCATTGTGACCTAATAATGGCTCCCAGAACTTGACCACTCACAGCATTTCAGCCAATGAATACGATGCCGTTTGATTGGTGGATGCGGGTCAGTAATGGACGGCACATGGTGCTGATGAGACCTCGCTGTGTTCTGCTGTAATTTATGATGATGATTCTCTCTGATTGGACGCTTCAGTGAGGAGATCCGCCAGCCCCTGACTATCTCCCACAGTGAGAAGATGCACACACGCACACACACACACACACACACGCACACGCACACACACACACACAGCACACACATGCACACACACACACACACACACACACACACACACGCACACGCACACGCACACACACACACACACGCACACGCACACGCACACACACACACACACGGCACACACACACACACACACACACAGTCTCACACACACACACACACACACACGGCACACGCACACACGCACACACACGGCACACGCACACACACACACACACACACACGGCACACACACACACACACACACACACACACTGCTCCGGGGCCTCACCGTTGGAGTCGGTCCCCCATGCACTTGCTGTAGGCCCAGTACAGGATGCAGGAGAAGCAGCAGACGGCCACGCTGATGGAGATGGCCGATATGAAGTAGCAGAGCGAGGGGGAGCTGAACGTGTCTGCGTCCAGGCTCTGGGTGGACGTGTTGTAGCGCACGCTACCATAGAGCAGACACTGCCCGGAGAAATGACCCTGCAGTACGGCACACAGGTAGACCGTACCAATCAATCCCTGTGTCACTCACTCAATCAATCAGTCAATCCCTGCGTCACTCAATCAATCGCCACATCAATCAATCAATCAATCAATCACTGCCTCAATCAATCCCTGTGTCAATCAATCAGTCAATCAACCAATCAATAACTGCATCGATCAATCAATCATCACTGCATTGTGGAGGTGAACTGAGCTCATGGAGGAAGTGATCAATGACCCACTTTGGGCTGAACACCCCCATCCAGTGAAATACATCTGCACCCCATGTTCATGGACTCACAGCTAAAACTGCACTGTGGGAAGACAACACACTCAAATGCACACAGACATGCACACACACGCACACACACAGACATGCAAACACACACACACAAACATGCACACACATGCACACGCACAGACACGCACACGCACAGACATGCACACACATGCACACAAACATGCACAAGGCACAATTGTTTATTCTGGCTGTACCTTGACAGCGGTAACTGCCAGTACATGGTGCGTAATTGAGAGTTTAATATGCGCACATTTGTTTCCCTGTCTTTTTCCCATCTGACTCCAATCAGCGCAGCGCGCTTAATTGGCCACGACCAGGCCGCGGGCCGCGTCACGCGGGACAGACAGAAAAGTCAGTTTAACCGACCGTCGCTCTCACTGCAGAAACGTCAGGCCTCAAAGCTGCTAATTCAGCACCCCTCCAAACCTTCCGCTTGCTCACATGATTTACTTTCGAAACGAACATTAGCAACCCCTCTTACGTGGAGACTATATGCCGACACAGTGATACGAATACAGGCTATATGTCGATTGCCTATCATTAGCCAGCTTTGATAAAGAAACCGTTTGAAGAGTTTTAGGCATTTATCAGACACTCGAGCCACTTACATGGCATAAATTATTTAACCGTTTGAAGAGTAGTTTTTTTTACATGTTTTTTTTTTTTCCAAACTTCTAAGTCATCGTTCTAGAACTTAACTGCTTTCAACTGCCATTAGTGTTGCATTAGCATTAGAATGTTCAGATAAGATCATCATATTCAAATATTTGTAATCTTACATTTTAAAGTTAAGTTACATGCAACCCATTTCGAGAGCTGGATATTTCCTGAAACAATTCAGGCTAAGAAAGGAACGTTAACAAAAATAAATCATCATAAATTCTCGGGCAGTGGGCATCACATGACAAATATCAGTGCTGATAACATTTTGCAATCTTCCTTCCTTTCGGATGGGAAAACATGACACACTTAGAACAAGGCGGACAACACGAACACTGACAGTTTCCAATGAATGTAAATCAGATCAAATATTTGTTAATTGATGACAAAACCAGATAAGCCTGGCAGACCCGTTGCCCTTATTTTTGTTCGCTCATGAAAGTTTGAGCGAAAGTTTGAATGGCGTGAGTCGTGAACTAGAGAGAAAACCCTTAGATAAATGTTCGTGCGTATGTGGTGTTGCGGTTGCGGTTGCGAGGGATGCACTGTCGCCCTTACTCCCTCCTTAGTTTGGAAGTTTGGAAACCATAAACTTTTTCTCAAGCCACAAGTCAGTGAGCGAGTTTGCAAACTCAAGAAATAATGAACAAGACTACGAGACAGGTAGATTTGCCGCTAAGGTAGCTGTCAGGTATCCCCAAGCAGATGTGCACTTGATGGAGGATCGCGCACAGATAGCGGGGAGCTGTGCGCACAAAAGCTGGATTAGGAAATATTATGAACGCGGCGCGAGTCCCTTTTACATGTCATTGGTTATTTTTTACCTGCGTGATCGTCAGCAAGGCGGCGGCGATGATACCACAGACGAAGCAACCTGCGTACATCACGAGCTCCAGCACGAACAACCACGGCATCGTCATCGCGAGCATCTCTGCACCCTACCGGAGTGAGCGCGCGGGCTCACTAGCACCCGGATAAAACACAACCGGCTCGGTGACGCACGCTGGAAGTGTATGAATTCAGGGGCAATCGTATCAGCGTTGAGGCAGGTTTCGATTGCTTGTAACAATGGTGCCATTCACGTATTCTTGGGTCCACAGTCGCAGGACATTTCACTTAGTATAGAGGAATGTATCGCCCTCAATTGTCGGGATTGTTTCACATAAAGAATGGCATAATTTCTCAAACAAGAACTAGATATAATTGTCAGTCATTCATGCATTCCAGGGGGGTGGGATTAAAACAATGAAATTGAGTTTTTTTCTTTCCACCCAGTGTGACTGTCACGTGAGGCGGATTGATTTTTGCAAATCCCCATGACATTTAAAACCGGACACATCGCAGCAGGGCTTCCGGTTTTCAGTAAAACTTCAAATTACAAAAAACTAGGTCTAGTATTTATTAAACGGGCTGAGATACGAACCGTGGTTTCCACTGCAACTTAAACAAGACCAGGTCAAAACCTAGTATATGGCTGGACCTAACACACTTCATCCGGCTGACTAATGGTGTAACTTCATCACTCATCACTCAGTCACAAACATTCGCATTTGTTGGACTGGCCCGGCTGTTGCAGTCCAGCCAAAAATTGGCGAACACATGCTTTGGTGGTGGGCTGCTGGACGCGCAACTCCCTACTGAACACGAACACACACACGCCCACAAATGCACACACGTACACACACACACACACACACACACACACACACACACACACACACATACACTGATATAGCACTTAAACATCTGAAATCTGAATTCAAATTAGTATTTGCCTAAGACCAAATCAGTGTTCATATTTTTCAGGAATATTAGAATATTAAAATATTCCTGCTCATGTGTGCCAACAAGCTTCACATTTCAGACTACAACTCCAGTCTGGTAGAATAACCAGCCATGCTGTTAATAGAACAAACTGGTGTCTGACCTGCTGATTTTCTATGGACTGCTTGTTATGTTTACATGTCCTTGAGCCAGACACCCCACCCCCCACCCCCCACCCCCAAGTTGACAGTCTGTGTTCTTTTACGTTCTGTAACACAGGAGGCACTAGTCTGGAGACTGAAGGGTGAGGGATGAATGGGGGGCTGTGTTTGAGGTGGGGGGGGGGGGGGGGGGGCATGTTTAATTTCTGGTGTCTGATATCTGTTCTGCTGCAGAGCGACAGAAACAATGAAGAGAGATGATACCATCGCCCCGGGACTTTGATGTTAAACAAAGAGACAGATTTCCCTGGGTCACTGTGAACCTGACTGCACACACACACACACACACACACACACACACACACAGACGCACACTCACACACACACACGCACACACACACACACACACACACACACACACACAGACGCACACTCACACACACACACACCACACACACACACACAGACGCACACTCACACACACACACACACACACACACACACACACACACACACACACACACACACACACACACACACACACACACAGACGCACACTCACACACACACACACACACACAGACGCACACTCACACACACACACGCACACACACACGCATGCACACACACTCACACACATAATAATAATAATAATAATAATAATAATAATAATAATAATAATAATAATAATAAGAAGAAGAAGAAGAAGAAGAAGAATTATTATTATTGTTATTGTTATTGTTATTATTATTATTATTATTATTATTATTATTATTATTTTATTTTGTGATGTTGTCTTTGATGTGGGGTCATGGAATGACATCAGACAAACACTGTGGGGTTGGGGGGTCACCCGTACACCCCCCCCTCCCCTCCCCTTCCTGTACCCCCTCCCTCCTCCCCCCCCCCCCCTCGTCCCCCTCCCTCTCCCTCCCATTCTTTTCCCGGCTCTGTCTCAGTGCAGTCAGCTGTTTTGCTTCCTCTCGTCTGCTCTACAGAAGCCACAGATGTGACACTGTGAGCAAGTTTCACTTCCAGCACTAAGGGGGGGTTAAAACAGCCCTGTGATTGGGGGGGGGGGGGGGTGGGGGGGGGGCATGAGAACTGCTCTGCTCTTTGTTGAAAATCCTGTTATCTGACACCTGAATGCCCACAGCCAGAGCAGCAGCAGCCCAATGAAGTCTCTGCGTTTGTCAGTTTGTTTCTTTTCCGTCGCTGCCTGACTCTCTGCTCCTCTCGATTTCCGCAGCTCTTAAAATGGAGAACGAACAGTATGGGCATGAGCCTTCATTTCAGCAGAAACAAAGAAACACCTCTCAGTCGTGACTGAAGGTCTGAAGGTCATGAATAGATTTTCAGTGGGAGGCCTTTTTAATGCTGAGATGAGCCCATTCTGCACTCTGATAAGGAGCGAGGAGCCTGTTTAAGCCTGAATGATCCTCTGATAGAACAATTTCCCAGCATTCACAGGGGCAGTGTGTGTTTTTGAAGCTCGCCCTGTTTACGCAAGCTCTTTCGGAGCTGCTGTGCTCATCCTGTACACAGGACCCACGTGTTGGAACGAAGTGAGGGTCAAAGGTCAGTCTCTTATCTGAGGGGCTTCCTTGGCTGTGGTGTGGGTCGGGGGGAAGGTTTGGGGAGCGCAGCAGGGGACAGGAGCGCAGCAGGGGACAGGAGCGCAGCAGGGGACAGGAGCGCAGCAGGGGACAGGAGCGCAGCAGGGGACAGGAGCGCAGCAGGGGGCAGGCCCAGGCAAACCCAACCCCAGGCCCCAGCCAGAGACATGAGCAGCCACACCTGAGGCTCATACACCTGCACTGGAACCACAGAGCTGGGGTCACATGACACATTCACACTTTTCCCATTGGCTGGAGGGGCGGTATCATTTTTCTGCTGAGTGGGTGTCTGTGACAGAAAGCAGGAGACACGCGTGTGTGTGTGTGTGTGCATCAGACACGCGTGTGTGTCTGTGTGCAGGAGACACGCGTGTGTGTGTGTGTGTGCATCAGACACGTGTGTGTGTGTGTGTGTGTGTGTGCAGGAGACACGCGTGTGTGTGTGTGTGTGTGCAGACACGTGTGTGTGTGTGTGTGAGTGTGTGTGTGTGTGTGTGTGTGCAGGAGACACGCGTGTGTAGGAAAGGACTGCACAGCAACCCACAGAAACATAGGATGTTCACTGTAAAAGGCTGTTTCCAAGCAACAAGACTCTGTGCCGTGTTTCCTTTCTGTCACATACACGCACTCAGCAGAAAAGTGAGACCCTGTGCTCACGTGTGTGTCACGCCTGTGCTCATGCCTGTGTCACGCCTGTGCTCACACTGCGCTTATGCCTGTGTCACGCCTGTGCTCACGCCTGCACACACGCCTGTGTCACGCCTGCACACACGCCTGTGCTCACGCCTGCACACACGTGTGTGTGTCCAGCACACGCGTGACCTCCCCGGGATGGGGTTGCCTGCCGTATGGGACAGGCCTCCTCTGTCACGCTGAAAACAGAGCGAGCGGCGGGGGCGGGGGGGGGGCGGGGGGGGGGGGGGGGGGGGGCGGGGGCGGGGGGCGGGGGGGGGGGGTGGGGGTGAGTGAGGGGGTATGTCTGCAGCCCCTCCCCCCCTCTCCACTGGGGGGTATTCCCTGGTCTGGGAACTGGTCACACCCCAAACACAAACATCCTCCAATAGAGCGCTTCTGGCCTTTGATCAGAGGAGAGGAGAGAGAGACACCCACTCCTGCCCCACGCCCCACGCCCCACGCCCCACCCCCTCCGCACCCCCCCACCACCCACCCTGCACTGTAAATATATACAATATATAAACATTAAATACAAATGTTTATTTATCATGCTGAAAAAATATTGTAGAACATATTGTGATATCTTGCTGTGTGCATATATATATACTGCTGTGAAATAGATAAACCACATCATTATATTTTCAAATAGTGTGTATGTATGCCACATATACCGCTGTAAGGGCTATTCCATCATACTTTCATACAGCCAAGACATCAGTACAGTGTTGTGCTGGAAAGTGTCCTCTGATTGGCTGCTGAGGTGTTCTGGGTAAGTCCTGGCAGGAAGAGCAGCCATTTGCAAAGCCAGTGGCTTCCTCCTTCACCAAGGCCCTTTTGGTTTTAGCAGATAATGCCCCCCCCCCCCACACACCCCTGTTCCCATCACACAGCTACATACCTGATGTGCAGCTCATGCCACAGAATTATTATTTCCTCTTTGACACAAAAGAGCTCTGAGCTCCTCCTTCTGGTTTAAAACACCACAAGCATTTAAAACTACACCCTGCCACATTCCTGCTGCACAAAATGTCTTTCTGAGCTGTCAGTCAGTCAGGTTGCCTACAGTACAGACATGTGGAACAGGGACTGGGGCCAGCACAGGGAGGCTAATTCATTCATTCATTCATTCACCTGTTAATTCACTCGTTCATCAGTTTATTCAATCATCTCTTCATTCATTTTAATAATAAGTCAGTTTAATAAGTTGAATCTTGTAAACAGCCACAAGGCAAACAACAACAACCACACCGCTAATGATTATTTCTGGTCCAACGGTAACTCAGAGGTCAAGCAAAACCCCTCAGCCCTGGACAAGATATTAAACAGCAAAAGCGTTACTGAAGAGGGCAAACCGCTGTAAACTCATGCAGTAGTTTATAATAAGAGAGGGAAGCTTCAAAGAGTGGTGCCGGTAACCATGGCGACACAATGTGATGACCCCCCCCCCCCCCCCCCCCAGGGCTTTGGGAAAGCACTTCCTTCTGTACTGGACACTGCTCCGCAAACATTAGTGTACAATGTCACAGGGCACAGTACAGTCTCTCCCTCGAATACAGCCTTTCCTGTTCCTGTCCCCCACTCTTTCAAATTTATTTTTCATTAATACCTCGTGTAAAAACAACACAAACGCACAGGAGTCTACAAGATCACAATGTCAGTATGTCGTTTTTTAAATAAAATAAGATAAAGGATTTTTAAAGTATCAAACTAGCTTTCTCAACACCAGAACAATTGTTCTGTGAAAACATTCACTGCTTGTGCTGATTCGGTTCTTGGAATGGAGCTATTTGTCCTGTATATACTGTAACACGGTATCTCAAGTAAACAATCTCCCAAAGGAGATCTAGATTTTTATTTATTCGTTTAGTTTTTTTTCTCTTTCCCAACAGTCACACAAAACGTATATGCTTAAATCTTGAGGATCGATGGGTTAAAAGTCAATGTTTTTGGGAAAATAATCATTTTCATCCAAACTGAGGACCACCCCCCCCCCCCCCCCCCCCCCCCCCGGGGTGGGCAACTCTTAAGGTGGACTTGGAAGTTCGGGTTAAATTCTTACAACGAGGCTGGACTGCAATTATACTTTTACTGATAAAAACATTAACCGAACATCTTAACGCTATTTGGTTTAATTTTAGGCACAGTCAGTTGACATCACTCAGTCTTAGATAGAAATGGCTCCACCTTAAGATGGGCGGTCGCCTAACAGAACGGATAGCCCACATGCCGCCTAGCCTATATAAAACCAGCTTGGCTATGATGCTAAGATCCAGTAAAGGTTAGAGAGACTACACGCGAGAAGGTTACAGATCTTCCAAGCGCTGACCAAGAAAACTAGGCTACGATTTTTCAGGTAATTTCACATATATATAAAATGCCTATCGTTTAATTTCATCAAAAGGTCAGGCGGTTTTGTATTTGTCAACCTGGCTCCCGCGTGATTAAATGTCGGTTTATAATGTAGGCTGCCTACTGTAACGCATTTACTAAATGTTTGTTTTTTTTCCACGAAATTGTTTATATCTGATGAAACGTTAGCATTTTTTGTTTCCGTTCGTATTTAGAAACATGTTTGCGTTGCTATGCCGGCTAGTTGGTTGCTCCATCATTAAATGTAGCCTGTGCGTCCGTTTGGTCGACATCACACAATGGAACTGGAGCTAGCCGGTTTTTCCGCAGTCAGGGCAGCATCATCACCCTTCAGCGACCGTTTTCCGCGGCTTTCTAAGATCAGATTGAATCGGTAATCGTTTTAATGTGGCCGGTCCTTGGATTGTTATAGAATTATTTATGATTATTTATTTTAGATTTTGAATGATATTTTTTTGGCCATATATAGGCTATACGGCTTCCGGGTTTACAGTAAGCGTGTCTAGCCACATGGTAGGTAGCTACCGCGATGGAATGAGATGGCATGGATGCTACATCTTTGACAGTTTGATTTGAATCATTTGGGGTGAGCTGGCGCAACAACTTATAAATCACCTCGTTGTGTTAGTTTAAGTCTGTCCACATTGTTGAAGCACACATCACGATGGTAATCGCCTATATTAACAAAAGTAATGGTCTAATATGTAGCTGATGCAATTTTTTCCGCAAATTGCTTTGCCTACTCATAAGCAATATTGAGCTTATTTCCTGTATTGCTGTCGTAGCTTGCGGCGGATAGCCTGCCTCGCATATTCAACATTATATATATATTTTTATTTTATTATTTTTTTAAGGTGACAAGAGGCATCGCTGAGAGATGAGTAAGGACCTCGACGTCGAAATGAAGGATGTGGAACTGAACGAGGTGGACCAGGAGAAGCAGCCCATGACCGACGGAGAGGCCGGGAACGGGGACGGGATTTCCCCGACCAGCACGGAGAAAAACGGCATCGTGAAGGTGAAGATCCCGGAGGAGGCGGCGGTGAAGTTCACCGGGCTCAGCAAAGAGGAGCTCCTGAAAGTGGCCGGAACTCCCGGGTGAGAGATTACCGAAGTTTTACGTCCTTTTATGAAATTATCCACGGTCCGACAACCAGACGCGTGTTCACTGTCATCGTCTTAAATTTAAAATTAACGTTAAATCCGTAACGGCGGCGCATCTGACTTTCGAACCCGTGAAACCTTATCTCGCACACAGGTGGGTCCGGACGCGCTGGGCCCTGCTGGTGCTGTTCTGGCTCGGGTGGCTCGGGATGTTGGCCGGAGCCGTCGCCATCATCGTCCAGGCCCCGCGGTGCAAGCCGCTGCCCAAAATGAACTGGTGGAACGAGGGACCTCTGTACCAGATCGGCGACGTAAACGCGTTTACCGGGGACAATACCCTGAAAGGTAGGAGTGAGGGCGTATGAGGGGCAGATTGCACTGTGTTGTATTCATGTTATATGGGAGTTTATGGGAGCATGTAGTGGTTCTATGGGGGTGTACAGAGTTGTATGGGAGTCAGGTTGTTTACTGGGTGCTTGAGGAGGGCTGACATTCAGTGGCTTTTCACTACAGGAAACTACACTGCAGTGCATTGTGGGAATCAGAGTCAGGAGTGGGCATTTAAAGGGGGAGCTCTCTTTGCCAGTGTTCTCATGGAAAGAGGAAAGGAGGAGACATTTGGGGGGTGGGGGGTGACAGAGGGATGAAGGCTTGGAGGACAGTGGGGAGGGGGGGGGGGTGCAGTGTGTGCTGGGGTCCAGGAGCACGGGTGACTCAGCATTTACCTCCCCACCCCCCTATCCCCCACGAGCGACCGTCTCCTGGGGAGTGCGGTTTCCATGGCAACGCCAGGGCAGAATGAGCGTGCGCACGTGTGCGTGACTCATCCTCTCAGGCTGTGCTTCTGCTGAACCAGCCAAATCCGGTTCTTCCCCTCGCTCCCTCGCTCTCCCTGCCCCCTCGCTCCCTCCCTCCCTCCCTCCCTCGCTCCACGCTTTTGTTCAGCCCCTGTCCTGCGCTCACACGGTCGAACCCTTTCCTTTGAATCCCGACTGAGGGGGTTATTGGAGGTCACATGCCGACGGGCCTCAGAATCACACAGGCAGGGCTGCTTTTGATTGGCTGCTTTTGTGTTCCTGGAGCAGCAGGTGTTCCTCCCTCCCAGGGCGTAGTTCACATTTCAGATGTTCCTCATGTTTTTACAGCTGTAGTTTGATTTAGAATAGAAATTCCATTGAATGAAAATCTCGAGTGTACAACACCTGTGCCCCAGCTTGGATTCGAACTGGCAGTGCTTTGATCAGAGGCACAGCTCTGCACTGCTGCCCTATGTCCCTGTACCAATAAAAGATATGGAGGATCAGACTGAATATTAATCATTTTTATTGTGATGGCATCAGATGGTTAAAGAGCCTGAATTATTCTATGACAGTTTAATAATGAAAATTACAAAAGAATTGGAGATTTGCACAGGATTTTCTCAAGACTTTTCCCTGGATATAGATCAAGGTCAAGGCCGAACCGCCTTAGCCCAGACTGCAGTGTGCTTCCTAACTCGTTAGTACAGTCTCACGCTACTCCAGACTGCAGTGTGCTTTAAACACCACACAGATCAGTGATAACAACCCTGTTCCTGGAGATCTACCATCCTGTAGGTTTTCATCCCGCAGGATTTCATCCAACCCTAATTTGGCACACTTGATTCTACTAATTAACAGCTCAGCAAGATCTCAAGCTGTTGAATGAGGTGTGCTTTGTTAGGGTTGGAGTGAAAGCCTACAGGACGGTAGATCTCCAGGAACAGGCTTGGTTGCCACTGACTTAGATGATACTAATGTTGCGTACTTAATAAGCCTGCTGTTGACCAGCTTTTATGAGAGAATGAGGGCTGATCCTATGGAACGCCACACCGAACACAGTTATTTCTGTGTTAAAGACTTCGTTTCTTTTGCTGCAGGACTGGCAGAGAAGATGGAAAGCCTGAGCGAGCTGAAGGTGAAGGGGTTGGTTCTCGGGCCCATCCATGTGTCCGACGCCGACCAACCAGAGAGCCTCAATTTGACAGACATCGCATCAGGAGTGGGATCCCTGGAGGAATTCAAGCTTCTTCTCAAAGCTGCGCAGAAAAAGAGTGAGAAACTTTACTTCTGTTCACAATCACAGGACATGATACCTGTGTGCACCTTTACATCTGTTTAAATCTGATACCTGTGTGCACCTTTACCTCTGTCTAAATCTGATAGCTCTGTGCATATCTGTTGCTTTTAGACCCGACACACAAAATGGTCTCTTGTGTTTGCAGTGACTTTGTCTTTGTGGAGGTCTAAGCTGTGTGTTCTCTGTGGGGTCTGATTGCGTTAGTGTTTGTTGTCAGCTTGACGTGATTGATTGCGTGATAGATCGCGTGACACTGATTAACTCAGCTTCCTGAGTGCATCCATCTGTTGGTTCAACCAGCACCTCCACAAGCCATTTTCTTCTGATCCCTGCTGCCCTTTGACCTTTCTGCTGATTGGACACTGTTTGTGCTGTCAGCTTTATTGTAGTTGTGGTGACATCAGAAGGATCGGGGTCATAGAGGGTGGTGTTAATGGAGTCACTCTCTCTGTCTCCCTCTCTGTCTCTCTCTCCCCCCCATCACTCCCTCCCTTTCTCTCAGATATTGCGGTGGTTTTGGACCTGACCCCCAACTACAAGGGCCGTGAGCCGTGGTTTGCCAACGACACCGTCACCGTCACCGAGGTGGCAGAGAAGCTGAAGGTGAGTGGGGGCGGGGCATCGAAACTGAGCGAATCTGACCAATCGTGAGGCTCCTCTCACCTGTCCTGGCCCAGTGGGGCGGCCGTTCCTAACGCCCTGTCCCCCCCTCCCCCCCCCCCCCCCCCCCGCAGCCGGCGCTGGCCTACTGGCTGAAGAAAGGGGTGGACGGGGTGCAGCTGTCCGGGGTCGAGCGCCTGGTGCCGAGCCAGTGGGCCGAAATCCGAGTCATCATGCAGAACACAACCACGGACGGCAAGGACAAGTCAGTGGGAGAAACGAGCATCTTTCATAAAGCTTTTTTATGATAAATTTGTGTTTTTTAACACTTAAGAGACACATTCAAGACATTTTTAGAAGAAGGAAAAAAAAAAAACAACTGTACATTGTCTTTGTGTCTGTACTTTGTGTCTGAAGGATGAGTGCCATCTGGTGGAACATTAAGGGTAGTGCATGCTTTAAAATTTATCTTAACAGTAAAATGGCTCGCTTGCGCTCTCTAGTGGTGATAGTGCTGGGTGTAAGTCCCTGTAGTTCAGCATTTTAATGAAGTAAATGATTCTCTTCCAATTTAATTTTAAAAAATAAGTTTTATTGAGGCATGCATATAGACAGACAGGCTGTATATAGACAGGTAAAACCAGAAGTCAGTGGTGTGGCTGAAATTGTGTCCTTCTGTGTTCAGGGCTCTGTTTGGGGTTACGGAGCAGGGGTCGGTGGCGGAGGTGTCCCGTCTGCTGAACAGCTCCGGGGTGGACCTGCTGATGTCGGGAGTCCTGTGGTTCAGTCTGACCGGGGTTGCCCGGGCCCAGGCCCTGCAGCACCTGTACGCCCAGGACCAGATGTCCATGGCCTGGAGCCTGGGGGACCGTCTGCACGGTCACCTGGCCTCCCTGGTCAGCCCCAATATGCTCACACTCAACCAGATGCTGCTGTTCACCCTGCCAGGCACACCCGTGTTCAACTACGGAGACGAGATCGGGCTGGAGGATGAGGTGAGAGAGAGAGAGAGAGAGAGAGAGAGAGAGAGAGAGAGAGAGAGAGAGAGAGAGAGAGAGAGAGAGAGAGAGAGAGAGAGAGAGAGAGAGAGAGAGAGAGAGAGAGAGAGAGAGAGAGAGAGAGAGAGGGTAAGTTAGTTTAAATAAGTTGGTTTTCCTTCAGCTGTGAAAACTTGAAAAAGAGGGAAAGATTTCAGACAGGATGGGGGTCTAATTCCAGCTAATGAACAGGTGCTGGCTCACTAGTCCAAGGCTGCCGGGCCACCAGCATTTCCAAATGGGCGCTACGCCAGTTTGCTAGCAAAGGGGCCGGGCTGAGCGTACTGGACGCAGGGAACACAGGAAGTGTGCAGAGAAGAGAGCAGGAGGGAGGGAAAGGGTGGAGGAGAGAAGGGAAGGGTGGATACCAGGTGAGAGGACAGAGTCTCTGACGTGATTGGCAGCCATCTGAGGGGGGCGGAGAAGAGGATGGGAGGTTGACTGTGGTTGGCTGCCTGATGAGTCAAAACCCTGTGTGTCTCCAACTCGCAGCAGGACAACAAGTTTCCCAAGATGCTTTGGGACTCGCCAGACACTGCGGATAAGGCAAACAGTACTGAGAAAGTAAGAACACACTCACACACGTACACAAACACACATGCGCACACACGTGCACGTACACGCATGCACTCACACATGCACACACATACTCGCACACGCACATGCACACACACACACACACACACACACACAGTGTGTACCAGCTCCCGAAGGTGTAGATTAACAGATTTTTTTTTTCTTTTTTCTGTTAATCGCTTGCCTTGTATGGCAGAAGTACATTTCAGAGCCCAGCCCAAACATGACTTACCAGTTTTTCAATGTTCCTCTCTCCCTCCCTTTCTTTCTTGCACCATTTCTCTCCCTCTCTTTTATTTTCTCTCTCCCTTCCTCCCTCCCTCTCCCTCTCTCTCACAGGATAGGAAGTCGATTCGTTCGTTCTTCCAGAAGCTGAGCGAGCTGCGTGGGAAGGAGCGGTCGCTGCTGTACGGAAGCTTCCGGGTCCTGCACAACTCCACTTCCTGTCTGGCGTACCTGCGCCAGTGGGACCAGAGCGCGGGCTACCTGGCCGCCTTCAACTGGGGGGAGGAGTCTGCATCCCTGAATCTCGCCCACGCGTCGCTCCCGGCAACGGCAACCGTAACCCTGAGCACGGACACCACGGCGTTCCCCAAGGACAGCAGCGTGACGCTGGCTGCCCTGGAGCTGGGGCCGGGCCAGGCTGTGCTGCTGCAGTACCCTACACTGCCTGAGGGGGCCGCCAAAAACCAGGAATCAACATTTACATGCACGTTGATTGCTGTAATGGTGGCTAGAATCTGTGTTATCAATAGAAGTGCGTGTAACATTAAAATTAAATGACTTTTTTTTTTTTTATTCCAAGATGTCATCATGCAACACTGTGATGTGAAGTATTACTGTATTTGAAGACACACACACACATGCACACTGGATTTTGTACACTGGCATTTTCATTTTCTCTGTGACACAGTTTTAAAGCGACAGTCTGCCTGGGACTGCCCCCCCACCCCCATGCCCCCCCACCTACTCCCTCTCTCTAAGGGCTCTTTCCAATCGCTTATTTTACCTCCTGCGTCCTTTCCTCACTTCCTTGGCTCCACCTGAGCGCACGACGCAGGGACAGGACTCGATGATGGAGGAGTCGAGGCGGCGCGCGTTATCAGCGTCAGTTTGAAGCCGCGTCAGTTACAGATGTGGCAGTTACAGATGTGGCAGTTGAGGATCCACATACGGATCGTTTATAGGTCGCGCGTTCCAAAAAAAAAAAAGACTTCCGCAAAGGATGCGCTCGTGTGTCCTCGCTGAAGCATCCTCCAGGTGCCTCCTCGCTCCTCCTTATGGAAAGGAAGGTCCTTAAAGATGGCGGACCTTGATGGATATCCGGGTCAGGCGAGAGTCGAGGGCACTGGGACGGGTAAAATAAGCGACTGGAACGAGCCCTCGGACGTCCCGGACCTCGGGCGGAAAATGAGCCTTCGTCCTTCGTCTTCTCACTGCTGTGTCTGTGAAACGTGTTCCCTTAGTGGTGAATAATGAGACCCCGTCCCTCTGCTTCTCCCTGAATGAGCGGATGTGGGGTGCAGCTCTAAAAATGAAGCAGAGGTTAATGCGCCTGTTCACCCACAGGGAGAGAGATGGATCCTCTGTCTCTCTCTCTCTCTCTCTCACCCTCCCTCCATCATGAGAAATAAACAGCCTGAAACTAAGCCTTTCATGTGTTCTGTGTGTGTGTGTGTGTGTGTGTGTCTGCACGTGTGTGTGTGCAGTGCAGAGAGATGTAACTTGGAATTCACAAGTGTGTGGGGGTGTGTGTGTAATACAACACAGCGAGCCGTGTCAAAAACGCTTCTCACCGAGACCGTGGAGAGTCGACGGGTGACATCACAGTGACTTTGTCCGTATTCTTCCTGCGGCCTATGAGAGAAGCTAGTGATGTCATAAACTGATGATGCTGACAGAGATTCCATTTGCTCAGCTGGATATTTCCTGATATTTACTAGTTTAGCTTAAGGAACTTGGCTCCAGTGCATAGTGCCAGAGTCCCAGCAGGGAATCGGATGCCTGACCTTTGAGTTACAATCCCAGTTCCCTAAGCACTACACTGCCTCTTTTTCTACATTCAGACATCACTGGTGGCATGTCTGCTGTGGCCTAAACACAACACACTTCTGGGAACTACAAAGCAACTCCAAACAGAGTGCCTCCTGAGGCTGTATGTATATGCATATTATTACTGATTTCTCAACAAACAAAACAATTGCATTTAGTGTTGTGTTCAGTTGGAACTATTACAAAACATTTCTCTGCAAGCTGCTTTAGAGTGACTTGAAGGGAACTTCCTGATGCACCAGCTACCATGTCTCTTGTCCTCAGATAGCTGCAGTCAGATACTCCAAAGTTTTCAGGTCAGTTGACTGCATTTATGTTCAGCATATAAACAGATATCTGACAGAGATTAACTAAAATAACATACTCACATGTATATATACATGGTGTGCTAATATTTATCTTTAATTGCTTTTTTAAACATCAGTTCATTTTACATTGCTGTTGGGAGGTGTGCTTTTGTTATTTGTATTCTTTATCTCAGTTGTTTATAAAGATGTTTCCAGTTTACTAATTTCCCTTCGCCCTAATCCGTTTATTTTGTTTCCCGCGCAGACAACAAACGGAATTGATTATTTTGCAGGACTCTCTTCTTGGAAGCTCCAACCCTTGGATCGGTGTGTCTGAACTATAGTTCATGTATTCTTATTGCTGTAACCCATATGGAACAATAATGTTTAACTTAAGAACGGGCTCTATTCAGCAAAAAAAGGCTGGATACATAACTGCCCTCTCTCGGAAGAAGGCAGTCTACCTTGAAAACTGTATTACAGAGCTCAGGTTTACGTCAATGATCGCGTCCGCGGATCTTAATCATTTTCACCAATCACGAACCTCTTTGGCGCTTACGCTTGATCTTTACGACCAATGGCTGCAAGCAGTGTCGGTAGATCAAACGAACAAGACGGCATAAACTACGAATAGAATATCGGGAAATCAGCGAACCAACCAGTTAATTCCCTGCGATTCAGGCCTGTCCTCCTTTGGACCAATAGGCGCGAGGCTGCACGCGCGGGCGTGCCTTCGACGACGCAAACGATCGTAATCGGACTCAATCGGAGGAGTGGGCGTCACGGTTGCGGCCAATAGCAAGTTGCTTCGCTGCTGGGAGGTGGCGACTCGCCTGGGATGGGTTTAAAAAGCTCAAACAGTCTTTAATGTCCTGGCTGCTGTGTGGGTTAGTTATCTTATCCTGTCCCGTGCGGAAGCGCCGTTACAGAGGAAAAGGGGGAAACCAAATAACCCAATTGTACACATAGAGTAGCCAGTTAGCGTGCTAAATAGGGTAAATCACCCCCTCCCTCGATTAGGGGCCTCGAGGTTGCATCGCAACACATTGCAGCTGTCGACAGAAACACGCGTAAAGTAGTGGAGCTTCGAGCTTCTTAAATTGACAGCCGCGTGAGAAACCGAACGTAGCTTGACGTCGACAAAAAAAATAAGAAAAGGTAAGTTTGTATGAATGGCAAGTGTGTAAACGGAGAGAGTCTTGTAGTGCCTGCATACATTGGCTTTCTAGCTGGCTAGCTTGCAAACGTCTCCATAATTGGGCTATATGGTAGCCAGCTAGCGCGCTACCTGCACAGTTCTGCCAACGTCGACAGGTAAACGGGGCAACTGTTTAGCTTCACAGTTCGTTAATGACATCCTTGCAAGCAATTGCTAAAATCAGTAGCAAAGTTCGCTTGCTACCTATTGAACTAATGCACCCGCAAAAGCAGCGGGCAGTAATGACGTTGCCGTTAATAACCCTGCAATGACGGTGAACCCCATTCATAACTGGAGTCTCAAAGTCGGCAGTCTGAGCTGTTGACCCGTATTTTATCTTGCAGTGGCATTGCACTTTGTTGCTGATACGCGCAGAAACTCAAGCGAGTTGTCGAAAGTCCTATACCGCGTGCGCACCCAAGGACATCAAACGCGTTTGTGTGTTGACTGTGACGTTTACATTTCATTGTGTGAGTAGCGGCTATCGCTTTTGGGTCTGTTTTCTACTGCTCTGAGCGAACGGAGTGCCACAAGTTCAAAGTGGAAGCCTCCCTCCTTTGTTACAGAACGTTCTGCTGGCTGACTTGTGCTCGCTACTTTGTCACCAACAAAAGTAAAACTGCTTGTTCTGAGGGTCTTGTTGCTTTCCAACGATTGCGTCAGAATGATCTTTTTGCATTAGTATAATCACGGTCTTGCACACCACACTGACTGAAGGTAATGCCACTAAACTGACGCACAATGTCATGCTTGCGTAATGGACAGAGTATGATGCTTTCCAAGGGTTAGTCACTTAGCAATCATATACTTGTATATATAATATCATAAACTTCAATGTTGGGGCGAGGGTTCGTTATAATTATTGCTTCGTTCGCAGTAATGAGTCAATTTGATCTCCCCGCCACAAGCTCATGTCCTAAATCTGAGCGCGTGCGCCGCTCGGCTGCAGCTGTTGCTGTGGGTCACCACTCCCCCTCCCCAGTCTCCACGTGGCCGACTGTCACAGGGAAGTCCTTTCCTGTGATCTGCAGCTCGTCCCGAGCGAACTTTAAAGAATTCAAACTAGTGTATCCTTCTTGTAACTGTTTACGCAACAGTCGTCCTGTGATGTTTTCGCTCCGCCCTGGTGATTGGCTTATGCTGTGTAAACAGTGGCGGATTTGAATTTGGACCGCTCTTGAAGATTAAACCACGTTTGAATATTTGGGGATTAGATATGAACGGAGATTGTCTCCCCCAAATGGTCATGTTTTATGTCTCATTAATTTAAATCCGATTTATAAAGTTGCATAGTCATTTCCAATGTGAGATGTCTTGTCCGAAACCGATGGATAGTTTTGGGTGCTGGTAGTCGATGTTTTCTGGGTGAAAGGTTAAATGCTGTAGTTGGTATGTAGGCCAAGTCTCTGGTTTGATTTAAAGAATTACAGTCATGGTAGTTGCGACTTCTAAAAATGCCAGGCAAGGTCGATTAACTGCGATATTTCCAAGAAACGCATGCTGTGACATCACCGAAAACGTGGCTCGGGTCGCGCTCACGTCAGCTGTCGCGGCATCGAAGTCCGCGTTCCACGAGTCGCGAAAGCGCCGGTGCTGCTCCGGATCGTTTTTCAGTCGCTTAATTTCTGCGCGTTACATTTTCTGCTTTCCACGAGGCCAGCACGCGGGGCGCCTAGCGGAGCGGAAACCCACAGGGATGAAGTGTTTTTTTGGGTTACTGTTTTGTTGGAGATTCAGTGAAATGATGATAATCACACTGTAGACGCTCCTTTTAGAATCCGTACAATCTTCATCACGCTACATATTGAATGAACATTGAATATAGAATTTTCTCTTCTATTTACTGTTTTTAATTGTTAATACACATTTTTATTAGTCATGAATTCGGTTGACATCATTTACCTGTGCAATGGTGTGTTTAGTGTTGTAATGAACTGGAACGTGCACTGTGGATAGTGTTAAATGTGTCTTCACCCTACTGTGCCTGTTCATTATAGCCTTCTTCCAAAGATCTTTTATTGTAGTTTACGTTGGATGTGATCTGCCCTCCTCAATACAAAGGTACATGAGAGATTATTCATGGGCCCAGAGGCATAGCTAGGAGTTCTGGGCCCCTGTTTTTTAAATAAAATAAATAGAATTATTCCTTTTTATTTTTAAAGCTGTGGGCCTGTCACCATGTTGCCCCCCATGAATGACAGCTCTGCATGGGACAACATTCACTGCTTTCAGGCCTGCTGGTTCAGAATTTGCACCCCCCCCCCCCCCCCCCCAGTGAAGATCTCCCCATGAACTCCCTGCTCCGCCTCCGTTTCCATGGCTACAGGAAAGCGTGTTTGAGTCCAGCCAGACATCCAGCCCACAGAGACTGATCTGGGATCAGCCTGGGAGAGGCTGACAGGGTTCATGCAGGTTACAATGTGGGAGCAGTGTGTGTGTGTGTGTGTGCGTGTGCGTGTGTGTGCGCGTGTGTGTGTGAGCGCGCGCGCGCGTCTGTAACACGATCTCTTCTGTAGCATAACACTGTTTAATACCAAACACATGCTGCTGGTCCCCTCTCCCTCACCCTCCCTCTCTCTGAGGTTCATATGGGCGAATTCCAGTGTAAATATTAAACACTAGAGGTAATGTACAAGCTGACTGTGCCTTATCCAGGCTCTGTCCCTTACCCCACACAGTCTACACTGTGACCTGCCCCAGTCCCCTTACCCCACACAGTCCACACTGTGACCTGTCCCAGACTCCTTACCCAACACAGTCTACACTGTGACCTGCCCCAGTCCCCTTACCCCACACAGTCTACACTGTGACCTAACCAGTCCCCTTACCCCACACAGTCTACACTGTGACTTGCCCCAGTTCCCTTACCCTACACAGTCTACACTGTGACCTGCCCCAGTCCCCTTACCCCACACAGTCCACACTGTGACCTGCCCCAGACTCCTTACCCCACACAGTCTACACTGTGACCTGTCCCAGTCTCCTTACCCCACACAGTCTACACTGTGACCTGTCCCAGTCCCCTTACCCCACACAGTCTACACTGTGACCTGTCCCAATCCCCTTACCCCACACTGTGACCTGCCCCAGTCCCCTTACCCCACACAGTCTACACTGTGACCTGTCCCAATCCCCTTACCCCACACTGTGACCTGCCCCAGTCCCCTTACCCCACACAGTCTACACTGTGACCTAACCAGTCTCCTTACCCCACACAGTCTACACTGTGACCTGCCCCAGACTCCTTACCCCACACAGTCCACACTGTGACCTGCCCCAGTCCCCTTACCCCACACAGTCTACACTGTGACCTGCCCCAGTCCCCTTACCCCACACAGTCTACACTGTGACCTGCCCCAGTTCCCCTTACCCCACACAGTCTACACTGTGACCTGTCCCAGACTCCTTACCCCACACGGTCCACACTGTGACCTGCCCCAGTTCCCTTACCCCACACAGTCCACACTGTGACCTGCCCCAGTTCCCTTACCCCACACAGTCCACACTGTGACCTGCCCCAGTTCCCTTACCCCACACAGTCTACACTGTGACCTGCCCCAGTTCCCTTACCCCACACAGTCTACACTGTGACCTGCCCCAGACTCCTTACCCCACACAGTCCACACTGTGACCTGTCCCAGACTCCTTACCCCACACAGTCCACACTGTGACCTGCCCCAGTCCCCTTACCCCACACAGTCCACACTGTGACCTGCCCCAGTTCCCTTACCCCACACAGTCTACACTGTGACCTGCCCCAGTCCCCTTACCCACACAGTCACACTGTGACCTGCCCCAGACTCCTTACCCCACACAGTCCACACTGTGACCTGCCCCATCTCCTTACCCCACACAGTCACACTGTGACCTGTCCCCAGTCCCCTTACCCCACACAGTCTACACTGTGACCTGCCCCAGTTCCCTTACCCCACACAGTCTACACTGTGACCTGCCCCAGACTCCTTACCCCACACAGTCTACACTGTGACCTGCCCCAGTCCCCTTACCCCACACAGTCCACACTGTGACCTGCCCCAGTCTCCTTACCCCACACAGTCTACACTGTGACCTGCCCCAGTCCCCTTACCCCACACAGTCTACACTGTGACCTGTCCCAGTCCCCTTACCCCACACAGTCCACACTGTGACCTGACCAGTCCCCTTGGGTGTGGTGACCATGTAAGACGGCGCTGGTCAGAGTGGCCGTAGACTTGCTCCTGTCTCTTTGAGCATTAAACATAAATCTTTAGTAAATAAATAAATGTTGTTATTGATGCACTGTGGCTGTCCAGGGTTGCCTTCCTTTCCCTCCTCGTGTATTTAATCACACGTTGTGCTTTAAACAGCTGCCTGTGTGAGAATTCTTTGGCCTGTCTGCTCCATTTCTGAGCGAAGCCCGTTTCCCAGGAAGGCGTGAAGTGCCTTTTTGTTCAGGAGCTCTTTTGAGGGCAGTTTGGTGGGGCAGTTTAATGGTGGGGCTGCTCTCTCTCTGTGTTAATGTCAGTGTTTGCCCCACATGCTCAGCTGAGCCGCACCACTACAAACATCAGCACTGCGGCCACAAAATAAAACTCTGGGCAAGAATGGCTCTTTTTGAGAGGTCTGTTTGGACATGCAGTGTCATCACAGATGATTCCCCCTCCTGTTGCAGTTCTCTCTCTCTCTTGCTCTCTGTACATGTGCTACTGTTTTCCCCAGAGCCACATGACCGGGATATTTGCATTCCTTTGGTTTCCATGGTGATTATGGGGGGGGGGGGGGGGTGCGTGTGAGGGCATGAAACCGTTGGTTTTCTGTTTTAGGAGTGTTTCGGGGGTGGGGGGTGTTTGGGGAAAGAGACAGAGAGGAAGTTGGCTGTAAACATTCTGTGTGTAAGCTGTGCAGACATCCCTTCTGTGTGACTCTGTCAGCCCTGGGTCTGCAGTCGGTTTGCTGTGCATGATGGGATTTTTCCAGATTGAATTTTTCGGAACCCTGAATGTCCCCAGCTGTGGCGGAGGGCTTGGGCATTATTCAAACACACAAGGGGAGTGTTCGCGTGTTCCACTTTAACCGCCGATTTCACCTGATTTTCAGCCGTAAAGACAAACAATGGCAACCCCCCAAGATATCTGGTGCCTGAAAATCTGGAAAAATCTGCCAGGAACTTATCTCTGCTCGCCGTGACCTTTGTGCGCCACACTGGCCAATGAGATCAGCCAGGGGAACTGAGCGTGCTCAGTAAAAGATCTGGGAAGCTGAACTCAAAATGGCTTAATTGTGGGTGCTGTTAAAAAGAGAGGTTGTTATGAGAAGTGGGCACCCTGACCCCTGACCCCTGAGGACTGCAGTATCTGGTTCCATCTGATTCTACAGGCCCGAGCCAAACAAGGGCCTTTGTCAGGACTCTCTGTCCACTCTTTAAACCAGTTTTGGTTTGTATTTCTGTACAAACCACCCCCCCCCCCCCAGGCCCTTTCACAGGAACTGTACCTGTGGCTTTGTGAGGTTGCTGCAGTCCATCCTGGAGCCTGCAGTCTGTACCGCGAGGAAGTTACTCAACCTGAAGCTCTTGAGTAAACGTTGAGTAACCCTCAGCAGTCTCTCTCCCACCAGTGTCTCATCGTTCCCTCGTGAGCTGGCGCCAAGACTGAGGTCTCTGCAAATAGTCCTGAGCCAGTGAGTGAATTTGATTTGCTGCTTCTGGCTGTGAGTGAATGTCATTGGTTGGTCTGAGATCAATGAGTGGAGATAATTTAGGGTCTGTGAGTACAGTCTGTTCTTACTCTGTCATTTTGGTTTTTTTGGCTTTGAGGACTGATAAAACTGGTGGAATTAAACAGCTGAAATACTCCTCTTTTCTTTCTTTCCCTCCTTATCTCTCCTTCCCCGTTTCATTCTCTCTCTCTCTTCATCTCTCCTCTTTTCCCCTCAGTGTTTCCTTTCAGGTCTCTGCAGCTCTGTTTTCCTCCTGCTCCTATTTCAGCAAACAGAGGCGGAGTTCAGGAGTCGGGTGTCCGAGGCTTTTAGAAAGGAGCGGAGATCCTGAGCTCTAAAACGAGCCCTTTTGGGTTAGGAGGGAAGAGTGAGCAGACCTGGGAGGGGAAAAAAAATCTCCCTGGAACATTCTAGCGAACCCCTGCTGATTTCCCTAATGGGATCAACTCCTCAAAAGCACTGTGCCAGGGCAGTTCATTCCACCAGGAGTTACTCAGTGAGACCTTTTTTAAAAAAAAAATCACCAGAGACTAATTCAGAACTATATGACTTTTTCTTGTTACTCAACTTTAAACACCCCCCCTCGGTTCCCGCTGTTGTTTGTACATACAGGAATACAACGGTGCAACCTTGCACAACCCACACCCTTTGACACAATTTACCTTTTCACAGTTTAAACACCCTCAATTTTCTCTACTCACTACCCCACCCACCCCCCCGGCACTTCTGGTTTCTCCCCCCCCCTCCCCCTCTGCCCTTTGTGGTCTGTTATCCACGTGGTGTCTTGTACTCCCTGTCCCTGTGTGAAAAGAATGCTTTTATGTTGCCAGAACCTTTTCCTAAATGATAGATGACGAATGACACATTAATGTGCATAGTGACTGCAACCCTGCACATCTCAGCAGAATGTACAGAACATTCCGGAATGTTGGTGGAATTTATTTAGTTTTTTCGCGGCCTGAAAAACCAAGAACCTGCAGCCTGTCTGTCGCTCCTGTTTTTAGTAGTTTGTGTCTGTACTCGTTTTTTTTTTTTTTCTCCATTTTCTGGCCATGATCTGACGTTGTCTTTCTGCTGAAGATTAAATGCTTTTTGGTTTTTGTGATGTGGTTTCCTCAGCAGTGGTCTGAGTACCTTTCATATTTTTAGAGATTCGGAGATTGTGGTTGGCTAGCACTGCTGCTCTGAGTGTGTGCATTAGTTTGAGTCATATAATTGCTCTATAACGCTATTTTTGCCTGGCCGTGATCAATGGAATTGGGTCTTGAGTGTTCTAATAGATCGGATATGGTTCTAATTGGAAGATGTAGCTTGAGATGTCATCTTATTGGATATTGTGTTTAAAGCATTTTCTTCTGGTTGCAGCCACTTTCAATAAAAGGAATTCAAGTGTACACTGCAGTTGGTGTTACCCAGAGTTAAATTTGATTCCTTTCTTTGACATCTAGGGTTTACTAAAAAAATTAAATTAAAAAAAAAAAAAATCATTATGCTTTTCTATTTTAAATGTTTTTTTTTTTTTTTTTTTTTTTTTAATTATTTAATTATGCATAGGTTACATTTTTTGGTTGTTGGTTATGTTTGTGTATTCAACTATTTAGTAAGTAAATATAATCAGTAGTGTGGTTTGGTCAGAAGCCAGTCTGACTCAAGATGCTAATTTTTAAGGAAGTTTAAGTCTTGCAACAATGATTCCACAAAATCACTTCCCCTGATGACTGCTCGCAAATGCTTCTGGACAGATGCCCTGACTGTCAATGAGATTCAGACACAGCTTTATTTACACGGTGAAATAAAATTTTCTTGTTAATACATACAAGCGTGAACAGACGAGACCATGGAATCTGGAGAAGATGGTGAAAAGGCTTATGGTTTCTTAAACACTATCCTCGTATTCATAATAGATGGGGGGAGTAATGTACAATGAAGTATTGTAAATTGTAGTAAACTTCTCTGGCCGTCTCCCTCTTTTGCTTGCCCTCTTTCTCTCGCTCGCTTGCTCACTCTGTATCTTGCTCATTCACTAGCTGTCTTGCTCGCTCTCTCTCTCTCTCGCTCGCTTTCTCTCTCTCTCTCTGAGCAGTACAATGCTTGCAGTCTTTTGCTTCTCAAACCCCCCACAGTTGGCCCAGCTGATTGGAGGTAGCTTGTGGGTGTGTTCCTGTACAGAACAAAAGTGGAGCGAGGGATGGGGGAGAGGTGGAGGGAGGGGGGGAGGGATGGGGGCCGGGGGGGCGGTGGGTACTGGGGGGGGGGGGGTGTAATGGAAGGAAGGGGGGGGGGGCTGGCAGTGGCAGCGTACCCAGTGTTATGTGCCCTACATAAAATCCCATCAGTCACACGGTGTTATTTACCTGTCTCTGTCTCAGGGGCTGCTGACTTGTGACTCTGTAAATCCGGTAACCCTGGCAGCCGCAGGGAGTTTTAATCTGTGCATGTCCCACGCCGTATCTCACTGCCTCTTACGCTTTTTAAAAATGTATTTATTTTGGTTTGGTTTGTTTGATTTGGCTTGTGTGATATTCTTGTCTCGCCTACTCTGTGTTTGGTGAGCCTGTTTGAACTTTTCTCCTGTGCGGTGTTGGCCCAGATCAGGTGGTTGGGACCTTTGAACCCGAGTGATTGAGCAGCGAGCGCTCATGTCGCTCTGTGGTGTGTGCGCGTGTGTGCGCGTGTGTGTGCGTGTGTGTGTGTGTGCGCGTGTGTGTGTGTGTGTGCGCGCGTGTGTGTGTAGCGCTGTGGTGTGTGTGTGCGTGCATGCGTGTCGCTCTGTGGTGTGAGCGCTCGTGTAGCTCTGTGCTGTGTGTGTGTGCTCGTGTAGCGCTGTGCTGTGAGCGCTCGTGTAGCTCTGTGCTGTGAGCGCTCGTGTAGCTCTGTGCTGTGAGCGCTCGTGTAGCTCTGTGCTGTGAGCGCTCGTGTAGCTCTGTGCTGTGAGCGCTCGTGTAGCTCTGTGCTGTGAGCGCTCGTGTCGCTCTGTGCTGTGAGCGCT
Source organism: Anguilla japonica (assembly GCA_025169545.1). Classification (NCBI taxonomy): domain Eukaryota; kingdom Metazoa; phylum Chordata; class Actinopteri; order Anguilliformes; family Anguillidae; genus Anguilla; species Anguilla japonica. Next base: position 55,835,086 of record CM045891.1, read on the forward strand.
GTGTCGCTCTGTGCTGTGAGCGCTCGTGTAGCTCTGTGCTGTGAGCGCTCATGTAGCTCTGTGCTGTGAGCGCTCGTGTAGCTCTGTGCTGTTAGCGCTCGTGTAGCTCTGTGTGTGTGAGCGCTCGTGTAGCTCTGTGCTCTGAGCGCTCGTGTAGCTGCTGTGCTCTGAGCACTCGTGTAGCTCTGTGCTGTTAGCGCTCGTGTAGCTCTGTGCTGTTAGCGCTCGTGTAGCTCTGTGCTGTGAGCGCTCGTGTAGCTCTGTGCTGTGAGCGCTCGTGTAGCTCTGTGCTCTGAGCACTCGTGTAGCTCTGTGCTGTGAGCGCTCGTGTAGCTCTGTGCTGTTAGCGCTCGTGTAGCTCTGTGCTGTGAGCGCTCGTGTAGCTCTGTGCTGTGAGCGCTCGTGTAGCTCTGTGCTCTGAGCACTCGTGTAGCTCTGTGCTCTGAGCACTCGTGTAGCTCTGTGCTGTGAGCGCTCGTGTAGCTCTGTGCTGTTAGCGCTCGTGTAGCTCTGTGCTGTTAGCGCTCGTGTAGCTCTGTGCTGTGAGCGCTCGTGTAGCTCTGTGCTGTGAGCGCTCGTGTCGCTCTGTGCTGTGAGCGCTCATACAGTTCCTCATTCCTGTGCTCTCACCCTGCCTCTGGCCTGCAGGCAGGGATGCCGCGGACGTTTATATCAGCACATCGCCTCTTATCACACCAGCGCTCACGAGACTGTATGCGCACCGGGTCGTCTCACCTGTAGTTCAGGTTTGGCCGTCCGTCCATCCAGGAGGATTTGCCTGTGACTTTTGGTTAGTGGGGCGTGCTACAGCATCTCTGTTTTATGCAGAACAGTCCTGATGGGCTGCTGACATGTCTGTGTCCATTAGAAATCATGTCATTGTACGCTGTGATTGGTCACACTGGGCACTTCATGCGATCGTGCGCTGTGATTGGCCACACTGGCCACTTCATGCGATTGTGCACTGTGATTGGTCACTTCATGCGATCGTGCGCTGTGATTGGCCACTTCATGCGATTGTGCGCTGTGATTGGTCACACTGGCCACTTCATGCGATCGTGCGCTGTGATTGGTCACACTGGGCTCTCTGAAGTGTTTCTCAGATTTTAGCGGCTGCTGCAGAGTGGCGGTATGCGAGCCATGTTTGGCGTGTCTGGTGTGGGGCGAGTGCGGTCTCGCCTGCCCCGGGCCCCAGGGGTGCGGTCTCGCCTGCCCCGGGCCCCGGGGGTGCGGTCTCCGGCTCTCTGATCCTCTGACCTGTCTCTGCACGGTGAAGGGGGGGCGTGTCTGTCTGCCGCAGGCCTGTTTTACTCTGGGGTGGCTGTGCTTTTATGTGAGAGGTGTATACTGTAAGTGTGTGATTGTGTGTGCTTATACTGTAAGGCTGTGTGTGTATATGTATATGAGAAGTATGTAGACAGTAGGTTTGTGGGTCAGGTGCCCTGTAGACAGTAGGTTTGTGGGTCAGGTGCCCTGTTGTGGGTCAGGTGCCCTGTAGGCAGTAGGTTTGTGGGTCAGGTGCCCTGTAGACAGTAGGTTTTTGGGTCAGGTGCCCTGTATGCAGTAGGTTTGTGGGTCAGGTGCCCTGTAGACAGTAGGTTTGTGGGTCAGGTGCCCTGTAGACAGTAGGTTTGTGGGTCAGGTGCCCTGTAGACAGTAGGTTTGTGGGTCAGGTGCCCTGTAGACAGTAGGTTTGTGGGTCAGGTGCCCTGTAGGCAGTAGGTTTGTGGGTCAGGTGCCCTGTAGGCAGTAGGTTTGTGGGTCAGGTGCCCTGTAGGCAGTAGGTTTGTGGGTCAGGTGCCCTGTAGGCAGTAGGTTTGTGGGTCAGGTGCCCTGTAGACAGTAGGTTTGTGGGTCAGGTGCCCTGTAGGCAGTAGGTTTGTGGGTCAGGTGCCCTGTAGGCAGTGTTGCAAAAATTCATCCGGTGCTGATTTTCTGATAGTGTGACGGTAAATATAATTGAAATGTCATCTCCTCAGTTCTTTGGTGTAATCTAGATGGATCACTTCAGGATAGCTAATTTCATTACCTAAGTATATTCTAGAGTGAAATGTATTTTTCATGTGTCATGTGCATTGTAAATTGAAGTAATTACATGGTCAGATTATGCATGTCATGTAAGCTTATCATACAATCCAAATTAAATGTTATATATATTATGCATATATACTGTAGGCCAGTGTGTGTGTGGGTGAGCTGCCCTGGTCCGGTGTGTTTACCCTGAATCCATCAGTCCTAAAATGACCTCCTGCCGCATTTGAGTCCACCCTTCCAGAAACACGGACAATGGTGGTCAAGTTCATCTGAGGGTCTCCATGACGACAGACTGGTGGAGCCCGGGCAGCACGAGCTGGAATTTGGTTGAAGCTGAAGGGGCGGCAGTAAATTCAGCAGCCTGAGAGAGAAAATGGCCCCTCTGTCTGCGAGAGTCCTTCAACACACATGCACCAGAGTGAGAGAGTGAGAGAGTGAGAGAGTGAGAGAGTGAGAGAGTGAGAGAGTGAGAGAGAGAGAGTGAGAGTCCTTAAGCACACATGCACTGGAGTGAGAGACTGAGAGACTGAGTCCTGGAGGGCCGCAGTGTCTGCAGGTTTAACTCCAGTCCCACCTGAGTTTGCAGTGTGTGTTCTGTGAACTGTGTATAAGCATACTTGTACACGGCCCCTGCTGCCGGATCGGGAGTGAGGCCACGGTTCGCCTCCAAAACACACGCCTGCCAGCTGCTGCAGAGCAGGGTGGAGGAGAGCCAGCATTTTCACTGCGCAGCTGGAAGACCCAGTCCACACCCACCATGCAGCAGCAGAGCAGGGTGGAGGAGACCCAGTCATACACACGCATGCAGAGCAGGGTGGAGGAGACCCAGTCATACACACGCATGCAGAGCAGGGTGGAGGAGACCCAGTCATACACACGCATGCAGAGCAGTTTTTACAGAGTGAACTATGCAGCCGCCCCATGCTGCCTGGATTTTTTAGATTGTATTCTTTTCTTCTCCATTTTTATTTTCTCCTCAGTTTAGAAGTAATTCTGTTTCCTGCCTCACAGCTGCAGACTGCACCGGCTCAATCTGGATTCTGTCAGTCACAGCTGGATGCACCAATCACAAGGCCCCAATCTTCAGTCCTCTTTCTGAAAATATATGTTTTTCTAGCTTCTCTGTGGTTTTTGGTTCCGTTTACTCAGGTGGTGAATATTAATCCCCCCCCCCCCCCCCCCCCCCCCACCCCAGTGCTGTGGGGTCCAGCTGGTTAGTCTACTCATTTTTATATTTAAAGCCAAGGGTTGGAGGGGGGAAAAAAATAGTTTTAATGGATGATAATCCATTCCATTGCACTCTGTTGTTGTGTTCTGTTTTGTTTTTTCTTTTTCCTGCCTGCAGTCTCTGGCTCAGCCAATCGGCTGCATTCTGCAGGGAATGTTGACAGCAGATGTGTTGTTGGCACGGTAACGCCTGCCCTTCTGTCTCGTGCGTAAGATCGCTGTTGACGCGTTTGCGCAGTCGCGGTTCCTCGTGAGCGTCGGTGTTTATCCTGCCGTGCTCGTGCGTGAGCTGGGACAGTATCCCCAAAATCCCAGAACCGGAATGGGGTGGGATTATCCTGTCCGGAGTCGGACTCGTTGCTCGCTGGGATACCTGCGCCTCCTGTCCTTATCTGGCGCATGGTTGCCGTGGCTACCTGTAACGAGGGTCCGTTTGTTTGAGCGGCTAATCTGCGCTGATTGTGTTATCGCTGTGTAAACTCTCTCTGAAGGCCCTGCGCAGGTTAACTGTGCATTAACCTGCGTCCACTTTCTCTCGTCCTTTTTATGTTTCCTCATTCCACCCCCCCCCCCCCCCCCCCCCTGTTTTTCTGGGATGACAGCCAGATCAGTCCAATGTTGCCCGAGTCCTGCAGAGATGTATGAAGTGTGAGCAGGAACGGGGTGTGTGTGTATGAAATATTAACGTATGGACATGTCTCTCCCTCCCCCCCCCTTCTCTCTCCCTCTCTCCCTCCCTCCCCTCTCTCTCCTTCTCTCTCTCTCTTCCTCTCCCTCTCTCCCCTCTCTTCCTCTCTCTCCCTCCCACTCTCTCTCTCTCTCTCTCCCTCTCCTCTCTCTCTCTCTCTCTCTCTCTCTCTCTCTCTCCCTCTCTCCCTCTCTCAGATGCTGCAGGTGGGCGTGATGCGTTTGGGCCTGGGTGCGTTGGTGGTTCGGAGAGCTCACTGCCTGTCCCGTGCAGTTCATACCTCCACCCAGAAGGTGGAGTACAAGCCCATCAAGAAGGTCATGGTGGCCAACAGAGGTGGGTGTGGTGCTCTCACTGTCAAGGGCCCAGCCCAGCAGAGGGGGGGAGGAACCGGGTGCTCAGCAGCAATGTGCTGGGGTATCAGTGGACATGATAATTATTAATCATCAGGCTAAGCGCCTTTATTAATAAATGATGATGGACTGCTGGCCTATCAGTGCCTGATGATGACCTCTGGAATGTGGCTCTGTCCTATCAGAGCCTGTTGATGAGCTGACGCGCTGTGTGTCTGTCCGCAGGCGAGATTGCGATCCGGGTTTTCCGGGCCTGCACGGAGCTGGGGATCCGCACGGTGGCGGTGTACTCTGAGCAGGACACCGGGCAGATGCACCGGCAGAAGGCGGACGAGGCCTACCTGATCGGCAAGGGCCTGCCGCCCGTCGCGGCCTACCTGCACATACCTGACATCATCAGAGTGGCCCAGGTGAGCCTCCTGGGCTGTGTGATTCAGCCTCTAAATCAGGGAGAGTCGACACTGATTCCGCCCCAAAACAGGGACAGTATCAGAGATACAGCCTCTGGGGGCTGCAGGTTTAACTCCAGTCCTGGAGGAGCCACAGTGTCTGCAGGTTTAACTCCAGTCCTGGAGGAGCCACAGTGTCTGCAGGTTTAACTCCATTCCTGGAGGAGCCACAGTGGTAAATTCTGGGCATGAATAGAAGTTGAACTCTTTAATTGTGATTCTTTTGTTGGGATTGATGCCCGCAGGCGAACGGCGTGGACGCCATACACCCGGGGTACGGCTTCCTGTCTGAGCGGGCGGACTTCGCCCAGGCGTGCGCGGACGCCGGCGTGCGCTTCATCGGCCCCACCCCCGAGATCGTGAGGAAGATGGGAGATAAGGTGGAGGCGCGCGCCATCGCCATCGAAGCGGGTAAAACGCACACACACACACACAGACACGCGCGCGCACACACGCACACACAGACACACGCACACACTAACTCCTACACGCACACAGACATGCATGTGCGCACAGACACGCACACACACACACAGACGTGCGCGCACACACGCATACACAGACGCACGCACACACAGGCACACAGACGCACGCACACACACAGGCTCCAGCCCCAGGGCAGATAAACAGGTTCTGCATGAGCTTCTCTCTTTTCCCTTTTAAATTCCTGCAGCGCAGCCTCTCAGCAGGGCTTGTGGGTGCAGCTGCAGAGCGTTCACAGCCCTGCGCTTTTACACCACGCATTAAGGGGTCTCTCAGTCTGCTGTGCGTTTGTTAATCTGCTCCAGTGTGCGTGCACCTGCGCGTGCTCGCATGAAATAAAACCATCCCGGGAGTCTCCAGCTTTGGGTGGTGTTTACTGTCAGGCTTCAGACAGGCAACAGGGATTATGGGAATTGTTGGAATACGGCTGGCTTCTGTTCGAGCTTGCATGAGGAATTTGAGTGCGGCGTTTTTGGTTGTAGGGAACTGGGAATCGAATGACGTTCAGTAAAATTCTTCAGGCTTCCGCATGTGAACTGCAACTGCAGTCGTAAAAAAAAAACAGGTTTTATCAACCAGGCTTTTTTCACCACGCCATCCTTCTGCCTCATGGTGTAGTGAGGAACAAAACACAGTAAAACTCGGCAGTGTAGTAGTATAATGGGTAAGGAGCTGGTCTTGCAACCTAAAGGTCACGGGTTCAGTTCCTGGGTAGGACACTGCCATTGTACCCTTGAGCAAGGTACTTAACCTGCATTGCTTCAGTGTATATCCTGCTATAAATAGATGCAATGTAAATGCTATGTAAAAGATGTCAGTCGCTCTGGATGTGAGCATCTGCTAAATGCCTGTAATGTAATCTAATGTTATGTGCAGAAGCCTGTAACTGCGTTTCTCCCCCCAGGGGTACCGGTGGTGCCCGGGACGAATGCCCCCATCTCCTCCCTGTCCGATGCCAAGGAGTTCTCCAACACCTACGGCTTCCCCATCATCTTCAAGGCCGCGTACGGCGGGGGTGGGCGGGGCATGAGGGTCGTCAAGGGGTATGAGGTGAGCCCCGCCCCCAAACTGAAGCCCTGCCCAGTCTACCTGTAACCACACCCACCTGATCCCTGCCCACTAAACCCCAAATCCCACCCACTCTACCAGTAACCACACCCACCTAATCCCTGCCCTCTAAACCCCAGTACATAGTTTGAATGTTCCTTCTTGCCATGCTATATTTGTATTAGCTGCCACAGGTTGGCTAGCCCCAACTGGCCTGCCGCAGGTTAGCTAGCCCCGACTGGCCTGCCGCAGGTTAGCTAGCCCCGACTGGCCTGCCGCAGGTTAGCTAGCCCCGACTGGCCTGCCGCAGGTTAGCTAGCCCCGACTGGCCTGCCGCAGGTTAGCTAGCCCCGACTGGCCTGCCGCAGGTTAGCTAGCCCCGACTGGCCTGCCGCAGGTTAGCTAGCCCCGACTGGCCTGCCGCAGGTTAGCTAGCCCCCACTGGCCTGCCGCAGGTTAGCTAGCCCCAACTGGCCTGCGGCAGGTTAGCTAGCCCCGACTGGCCTGCCGCAGGTTAGCTAGCCCCGACTGGCCTGCCCCAGGTTAGCTAGCCCCGACTGGCCTGCCGCAGGTTAGCTAGCCCCGACTGGCCTGCCCCAGGTTAGCTAGCCCCGACTGGCCTGCCCCAGGTTAGCTAGCCCCGACTGGGCTGCCCCAGGTTAGCTAGCCCCGACTGCCCAGGGCTGCCCCAGGTTAGCTAGCCCCGACTGGCCTGCCGCAGGTTAGCTAGCCCCGACTGGCCTGCCGCAGGTTTAGCTAGCCCCGACTGGCCTGCCGCAGGTTAGCTAGCCCCGACTGGCCTGCCGCAGGTTAGCTAGCCCCGACTGGCCTGCCGCAGGTTAGCTAGCCCCGACTGGCCTGCCGCAGGTTAGCTAGCCCCGACTGGCCTGCCGCAGGTTAGCTAGCCCCGACTGGCCTGCCGCAGGTTAGCTAGCCCAGACTGGCCTGCCGCAGGTTAGCTAGCCCAGACTGGCCTGCCGCAGGTTAGCTAGCCCCGACTGGCCTGCCGCAGGTTAGCTAGCCCCGACTGGCCTGCCGCAGGTTAGCTAGCCCCGACTGGCCTGCCGCAGGTTAGCTAGCCCCGACTGGCCTGCCGCAGGTTAGCTAGCCCCGACTGGCCTGCCGCAGGTTAGCTAGCCCCGACTGGCCTGCCGCCGGTTAGCTAGCCCCGACTGGCCTGCCGCCGGTTAGCTAGCCCCGACTGGCCTGCCGCCGGTTAGCTAGCCCCGACTGGCCTGCCGCCGGTTAGCTAGCCCCGACTGGCCTGCCACAGGTTAGCCAGCCCTTGCCAACCCTTGTGGCAGGCTAGTCATACCCTGTGCAGGTAGGTTAGCTCTTGTGCTGGTTAGCTTGTCCCTTTAGCAGTTTAGATGAGCCTTGTAGCACACTTATTGTCTCTTGTTGAAGACTTATTGCCTCTTGTAGCAGACTTATTGGCTCCTGTAGCAGGCTCGCTGGCCCTTTGTTTGTTGGCCTGGTCAGTGATGATACAGTGGCTGCACTTATCATTGGTATTACACTCAGGATTTGCTCAGTCCATTAATAGGCCTGTAAAGCAATTAGTTTTACTGACTCTATAGGTTTTTATCAGGGGGTTAATGGGTCTCTTCAGCTCTGCCATCCTGATTTATTTTTTTAAAGCGTTTATGGACTGATTGTGTGTGTGTGTGTGTGTGTGTGTGTGTGTGTGTGTGTGTGTTCGCAGGAGCTGGAGGAGAATTATCAGAGAGCGTATTCTGAGGCTCTGTCTGCGTTTGGAAACGGCGCCCTGTTTGTGGAGAAATTCATTGAGAAACCCAGACACATCGAGGTGCAGATTCTGGGTAAGGAGTGTGTGTGTGTGTGCGTGTGTGTGCGTGACGTGCGTGTGTGTGCGTGACGTTCGTGTGTGTGTGTGACATGTGTGTGTGAGTGTGTGTAACATGCATGTGTGTGTGTGTGTGTGTGTGTGTGTGTGTGTGTGTGTGTATGTGCGCGCGTGTGAGTGTGTGTGTGTGTGTGCTGATGTGCAGGCCGAGTGGTAATGTGATATGGCTGTATAAACAGGCCTGTGTGTACCTGCTGAAGGTGACTGTGGTCTGTGTTTACCTGCTGAAGGTGATGGAGCTGTGTGTGTGCCTGTGTTTACCTGTGTGTACCTGTGTCTCAGGTGATAAGTACGGGAACGTGATTCACCTGTACGAGCGGGACTGCTCCATCCAGAGGAGGCACCAGAAGGTGGTGGAGATCGCCCCCGCTGCTCATCTGGACCCCCACCTCCGAGACAGACTGACTGCAGACTCTGTGAACCTGGCCCGACAGGTGAGTGTACACACACACACACACACGGAGGCACACACTCACTCACTCACTCACACACTCTCTCTCTCACACACACACACACGGAGGCACACACACACACACACACGGAGGCACACACACACACACACACACACACACACACACACACGGAGGCACACACACACGGAGGCACACACACACACACTCACACACACACTCACACACACACACACACACAGTGCAGGTATGGGTGGAAGCTGTCCTCTCTCCTTATGTGTTACCCAGAGAAATGGGGGGAAATCAGATGGGAAGAGAGGGGACTGAAATGAGCAGCTCCATGTGCAGTGCCTTCATCTGGCCACTAGATGGCAGCCCTGGCATTTGAATGGAAACCCCAAAGGTTCCTGCAGCAGGCCAGAGCGCCAGATGAACCGCAGGCAGCGGCGTACCCGTCTGTCTGAGGGGCGCTGCGGTGGTTTCGATTTCCCCCCCGCCCCTGCCCCAGTGCATCCCAGCAGCGCAGCAGTGCGTCTGCCTGGTTTCTCATGGGGGGGGGGGGGGGGGGTGAACTCGGGTGACGGTGACCCCAGGAGCAGTTTTAAGGGGTTCTGGGGTACTGGGCGAGGGGCGATGGGCGATGGCGGTTCTCGCTCTGCTGATCAGCACCGTAGAGGTGGGGCTCACAGATTTAATTGCAGGGAAGGATGCGAGACTCCGTTTCTAACGAGCTCCGCTGGACTGGAAGTGTTTTTTTTTGCGGTTTGTCTGGTTCCATGGCGATGGGGAGGTTTCCCTCGTTCCCGCTCCAGTGGGCATTTTCGCTAACGACGGCAGCGACTGCAGATTCAGTGACTGCGGCTGAACTTAGCTTTCTGCCCTGCTGTGTGTGTGTGTGTGTGTGTGTGTGTGTGTGTGTGTGCGCATGCATGGTGTCTGTGGGCGCCCCCTTGTGGTCGATCAGCCTGCTGCTGGAGTGTTGGCGGAGTTGCTCTGGGGGGGGTCACTCGCAGCTGATCCCACAGCTGGCAGTTAGAGGCCAGCGAAACGTGCGTTTGGACGCTGTGACTGGTGGTTAGAGGCCAGCGAAACGCGCGTTTGGACGCTGTGACTGGTGGTTAGAGGCCAGCGAAACGTGCGTTTGGACGCTGTGACTGGTGGTTAGAGGCCAGCGAAACGTGCGTTTGGACGCTGTGACTGGTGGTTAGAGGCCAGCGAAACGTGCGTTTGGACGCTGTGAGGTCTGGGCGCGGCGCTGGGGTTCTGCCTCGCCCGGCGCTGGGGTTCTGCCTCGCCCGGTGCTGGGGTTCTGCTCCGCCCGGCGCTGGGGTTCTGCCTCGCCTGGCCGGTTCGTCGACGCGGCGCTGTGCGGCCGAGCGGCGGCTCAGCGTTCGGCCGCCCCGGTGGGATCGCGCTGCGCGGGAACGCGCTCCGTCGCTGCGGCGAATCGACCCGCGACCCCCCCCCCCAGACTAACGATTCCCGCTGAAGCCCACTAATGCGCCTGGCTCCCGACCCGCTAGCCGACCGCGGCGGTGCTCGCGCAGCGGAGCGGTGGGGTTTTTGGTGCTTTTTCACGCTAACGTGCTCACACCCCGCTAACGTGCTTTTCTCCGCCTCATCTCCTCCCGCTCTTTTTTTCTCCTCTTTTCCTGTTTTTTTTTTCCCTCCCTCATTTACATTTGATCCCTTCTGCCACCTCTCCAGACGTCCTTCGCCTGACGGACTCCTATCTCAGAGCCTGACTAAAGCTGGCCTTTATTAAACAGCATTAATTCCTTCACCTTGAAAGGGAAAAGTAGCATTTGGCACATAAAGCATGAACTTCATAACAGCTTTGCAGAGATGGGAGTTTCGATGCGGGGTTTATTGGGTGTTGTTGGGGAGAGTTATCAGCGGGGGAGCCTGGGTATTGCGGTTTGTTTTTTAGACCCAGAGGCGGTGGGGTGTGAGTGCAGTGAACAGTATGAAGGTGCTTTAGCCCTGTTTGCTAATAATAATAATTTATTATTATTAATAATAATAATAATAATAATAATAATAATAATGATAATAATAGACCCAAAATGGTCGAACGTAGAATGAGAAACGCAGGAAATGCGTGTGGATGCGGAACTCCGATGCTGTTGTCTGTGTGTGATTGAGGCCCACAATACAGACCACAATAATCGCACACACAGAACGCCTCAGTCACACACAACCTGCACCACTCGTCACGTCCGCACCACAGAGACCAAACTCCCAGCTCTGTGATTTTCAGATTCATTCTCTCTCTCCCTCCTTTGTGGCTGTGTGGGAACTGCGGGGGGGGGGGGGGGGGGGGGGGGGGGGCTTTTGAGCAGTGCTCTGACTTCATATCTTAAGGTTTCGGTGCCATTGTTGGAGTGAAAGACCTGCTTCTGATTCACAGAGTCTGAATGAGTCCTTTTACCTCATAATTTCCCTTCATTCTTTTGTGAACCTTTTGAGTTCTGGAGTCCGTTTTCAGGCGCGCTGTATGTGTGCTGGCTCTTTGAGAGCCACTTCCTGGGTCCTTACGTACACTGGGGAAAATTACCTTCTAAAACGGGGGTTAATATTCAAGCCTTGAACCCTGGGAGTGGGGGTCGTGCGAATATGAGCCGACACACGTCCTGCTCTCTCAGGACCGCTCGCACCCGGGTACCGGCATGGAAGAAACGGTGTGTGTATCAGGGAGAATGGGGTGTGTTTTTCAGAAACGGTGTGTGTATCGGGGAGAATGGGGTGTGTTTTTCAGAAACGGTGTGTGTATCAGGGAGAATGGGGTGTGTTTTTCAGAAACGGTGTGTGTATCAGGGAGAATGGGGTGTGTTTTTCAGAAACGGTGTGTGTATCAGTGAGAATGGGGTGTGTTTTTCAGAAACGGTGTGTGTATCAGGGAGAATGGGGTGTGTTTTTCAGAAACGGTGTGTGTATCAGTGAGAATGGGGTGTGTTTTTCAGAAACGGTGTGTGTATCAGGGAGAATGGGGTGTGTTTTTCAGAAACGGTGTGTGTATCAGGGAGAATGGGGGTGTGTTTTTCAGAAACGGTGTGTGTATCAGTGAGAATGGGGTGTGTTTTTCAGAAACGGTGTGTGTATCAGGGAGAATGGGGTGTGTTTTTCAGAAACGGTGTGTGTGTCAGTGAGAATGGGGTGTGTTTTTCAGAAACGGTGTGTGTATCAGGGAGAATGGGGTGTGTTTTTCAGAAACGGTGTGTGTATCAGGGAGAATGGGGTGTATTTTTCAGAAACGGTGTGTGTGTCAGTGAGAATGGGGTGTGTTTTTTCAGAAACGGTGTGTGTATCAGGGAGAATGGGGTGTGTTTTTCAGAAACGGTGTGTGTATCAGGGAGAATGGGGTGTGTTTTTCAGAAACGGTGTGTGTATCAGGGAGAATGGGGTGTGTTTTTCAGAAACGGTGTGTGTATCAGGGAGAATGGGGTGTGTTTTTCAGAAACGGTGTGTGTATCAGGGAGAATGGGGTGTGTTTTTCAGAAACGGTGTGTGTATCAGGGAGAATGGGGTGTGTTTTTCAGAAACGGTGTGTGTATCAGGGAGAATGGGGTGTGTTTTTCAGACGCTGTTGGTCTTTGTGTGACGTGTGACTGAGTGCTGCAGCCAGATGTGGCTCTTCTGTGTTGAACCTGCACAGTTTATTTTATTTTATTTATTTATTTTTTTAAATCTAGCTTGTAAGTCTGAAATGATGCCTTTATGGATATCGGCAAACCACTAATTTCATTTAGACTTGCGAAGGCACGAGTGCCATCTCCTCTCCTCATATTTTCCCATATTTACTTGATATGAATGCAGGTGATTTAAATTTTTATTCTCCCTGAAATAAAGTGGGGACGCAGGTGTCCTAAATAACTAAAAGTGGGTTTCGGCCGGGGGTTAACCGAGTGCTAAGAGTAAAGGTGGAGTTGAGTTTGCTCCGTTTATAGTTTTAAAAACAGGAAATTCTCTCCTCTCGTACAAACCACAGATAAAAGCTGGTAATTCCTTAAAAAAAAAAAAAATTGCGATGATAGATTTGCTATCAGAAATGCATCAGAGGTGCAGGTCCTCGGTTCGAATTCCTGACGTTTAGAAAGCTTGCAACCGGAGATGTTTGTTTGTGTCTAAGGAATGGGGACAGGCTTGGTGTGGGGGGGGGGGGGGGGGGGGGCTTGGTCTCGATGCTTCTTGCTGGTTACCGTAGCTGTGCCGTTGTTAGACACGGCAACCCTTCACGGTGAGTCACGGTTGGGCTTCTCCATTTTGCTCCCGCCTGCTTTCTGATTGGATGGTCAGGAAGCGTAGAGATAGCAGCTGGACGCGGGGTTGTGTGGTGTGTGTGGAAACAGACCCTCCGTGTCTGTACTGTCAGTGGTGCATGTGGAAACAGTACCTCCGTGTCTGTACTGTCAGTGGTGCATGTGGAAACAGTACCTCCGTGTCTGTACTGTCAGTGGTGCATGTGGAAACAGTACCTCCGTGTCTGTGCTGTCAGTGGTGCATGTGGAAACAGTACCTCCGTGTCTGTGCTGTCAGTGGTGCATGTGGAAACAGTACCTCCGTGTCTGTGCTGTCAGTGGTGCATGTGGAAACAGTACCTCCGTGTCTGTACTGTCAGTGGTGCATGTGGAAACAGTACCTCCGTGTCTGTACTGTCAGTGCCCACGACTCGTTGGTGGTCTGTTGGGGGCGAGGCCCTCGTGGTCTGGCGGCCGTGTGAATAAACGGCTCTCCGTCGCCGTGGTGATTGGCCGACTGAGGAGGAGAGGCTGAGGGAAGCGTATTCACACAGCACTGATCTCAGATCAGCTTTCTGCTTGCCCCCTGCTGATCGTCTCCATTATGAGCTGAGAGGCCAGACTGATCCCAGATCAGCTGCTTTTCCTCACTCCCACCTCCTCTCTGAATGTGTCTGAATGTCCTTAAATGTCTCTGAATGTATTTAAATGTGTCTTTAAATATGTCTTAATGTCTCATTTGCTTAATTCACATTTTTCTTACACCAGAAACACCCTTTCCCAGTTTTCACCTTGGCTTTTTAAGCCCACAACTCTCCTCTTTCTTTCCCTCCCCCTCTCTCTTTCTCTCTCTCTCTCTCTCTCTCCCCCTTCCCTCTTTCCCCCTCTCTCTTTCTCTCTCCCTGTCTCTATATCTCCCCCCTCTCTCTACCTCACCCTCTCCTCTTGCTCCCTCTCTCCCCCTCTTCTCCTGTTGCCCTGTGAGACTGTTTGACTTTTTGATGTATAGATGTGTTGGGTGAGAATCTTGGTCGGGGGCGGGGGGTAATATTGATCTGTAGAGAGATTGTTTCTCATATGGGATAAGATGTCTCGGAGTACAGTAATCTTTTTTTCCTCCCCCTGTTTTCCTTTTTACAAAGCCAGTGGAGAGATTCTGTGTGACTGGAAAAGGGGGGGGGTGAGGTGGAGAGGTAAAATTGAGATGAACGGCTCTGTGGAAGAAAGGGTGAAATGTGCCACTGCATTATGATGGAGGAGAGTGTGGGAGATGGGATGGGGGGGTAGTGGGGTGATCGGGGGGGGGGCAGGGCAGTGTGTGGCAGTACAGTGTCCTTTAAGGAGGTTGCAGGTTCAGGTCACAGTACAGTATAGGGGTGTGTGGAGTCGGCCCCTGTCCCCTAAATCTCACCCCGAGCCACTGTTTAGCATTTTGGACAGAATTATGCGCACACACACACACACACAGGAGTGACTGGGGTTTCAACGGATGGGGAAAAACTTTATTCTCTTTTCTTTTGTGTGTGTGTGTGTTTCGTGTGTGTGTATGTGTGTGTGTGTGTGTGTATGTGCGTGCACGTGTCTGTGTTTGTGTGAAATTAAGATTTGGTTTTCCATCTGTTTGATCATATGGCAGTGTGAGAACAGGAATAAACAGAGAGAGAACTGTCTGAGAGAGGAAGTCACACCCCCCTATTTTCCCCTCGGGGGGTGGAGTCTGTTCAGTGTGCAGCAATAGGCCAGTTGAGCCCATGTGACCTGCAGTGTGAGGAGGAGAATAGGGGTTTGATTGGTTAAGTATGTACAGCGTCATAAGCGTTTCCATGGAGAATGTGGGAGGGGCTGTATGTGGGACAGAAGGCAGAGCAGGAAGATCAGTCATCCTCGTTTCCACATCAACCGGTGGTTCTGAATGGGCGTGGCCTAAAACCCTGTCCGATCACCTATTTCTTCCCTTTACTGTCGAGTAGGTCACAACATAAAGATGCGTACTTCGTTTTTTTCCCAAATATATAAACTGAAACAGAAATGTCCTTTTTTAAATATAAATTGGGTGCACTACTGCATCTCCAGTTCCCACTCAAATTTGGAACGGCCAATCATCAGCAAACTGTCGGGTTCATGCGTGAACCCCACTGCTGACTCAGGAGCATGTTGACGTCCGCAGTTCTCCTCCGAAACGTGTGGTGTTGCCAGCTGCTTCTTTTCACACCTCACACTACAGCTAAGCTCGCACAGAGTGGAGTCAGAGGAGGACTTTTCTTTGACCGCGGTCTACAGCTACCTAGCAATGCACAGTCCGGATTCAGTCCCCGGATGTGAGCCTCATCCATGCACCACAACCCTGAAATTTAGAGCTCGAGTCTGACACCGTGACTGTGTGCGTGTCCTAGGGCTGGGTGCCATCTGCGACGATAATCATCGAATGCAATAAAGGTCTTCGCCACCATGTGGCGTACTGACGTTCCTTTCCTCTTCTCCTCTTTAATAACACCTGATGTGGTAGTAAACAACCACGCCTCAGCGCCCTTGTGAAATACTTCTGGGGGGGGAAAGAAAATGTCACCGTTATCTATTGGGTGACCATAAGACGGCCAATCAGCAGCAAGGTCGTACAGCTTCTGTGTGATCATGTGTGTTTTTACCAGTCACATGGAAGCTGCAAGGCCTTGCTGCTGATTGGCCGTCTTATGGTCACCCAATAGATAATGGTGACATTTTTTTCCAGAAGCATTGCATGCAGCCTCTGAAATGTGAGTCCTGCCCCTCCCCCCCCATCTCTCACTCCTCCTTCCCCCTTTCTCTCTCTTTCCCTCTCACTGTCCCCCTCTCTCCCTTCCCCGTTTCTCACTCTCCCCCCCTCCTTCTTCCACCCCTGTCTCACTCTTCTTCGCCCTCTTTTCCCCCTCTCCCTCCCTCCCTCCCTCCCTCCCATGTAGGTTTGAATTATTCTTCCAGATGGGGGATTGATGCTTTCTGGTGCTCCCTGAGAGAGGGCGAGCGAGAGAGAGAGAGAGAGAGAGAGAATGCGATTTATTCAGCCAATATTGCACCTTCTGTCAGTGCTGTGTGTGTGTAGATGACAGTTTGAAGGTTAGCTGGGCGATTGTAGTTGACGTTGAGTTTTGTGGTTGTTCTTTTTGTTGAATTGGTCTGTGAGATGCTGGTTAGCTTGGTGTTTGTTGATGAGGTTGAGTTTGAGGTTGTTTTTATGGGTGAATCGGTCGTTGTGATGGTGGTTATGTTGGTGATTGTTAAGTATGAGGTTGTTCTGATTGGTCTGTCTGTGATGATGATTATTTTGGTGAGTTTGGTTGAGGTTCAGTTTGAGGTTGGTTGGTTTGGTTGAGGCTCAGTTTGAGGTTGGTAGGTTTGGTTGAGGCTCAGTTTGAGGTTGGTAGGTTTGGTTGAGGCTCAGTTTGAGGTTGGCAGGTTTGGTTGAGGCTCAGTTTGAGGTTGCTCTTATGGGTGAATCGGGGCTGGTTGACTCTAAATGCATGTGTATGAAGGGCGTATATAAGCATACTGAGTGGTTGAGTGATGGTATGGCTGTGCTGCTCTGTATTTGGCTGAGCGTTAGATACTCCTGAAGCTGTCCATCTGAGAGGATTCCTCCAGTGTCCTACAGAACAAAGCCCCGTGAATTTCAACCTTGGGAAGTGAACAGGGCATTGTGGGAAAGACGCTCGGTGTTGAAAGGAAAAGGGTTGTGTGAATATTTGAGCTCAAAGAAAAGCACTCCTTGAGAAGATGGAGATTGAAGGTTGCAGAGGAGGAAGCTGGTGTCAAAGGAGTAGAAAAAACTGAACTTACAAAAAAAAAAAAAATTAAAATAAAGAAAAGATGCTTTCTTCCACTGCCATTTTTTTAAATTTCACTCCGGCAGTTTCCATGGTTACGATCACATCTGTGTACTTAAACAGACTGAGGAGCATATACCCCCCCCCCACATGCCCCCCACCTCATTCACCCATGAATATTTTGAATCCATAATTCAGAATCCTATATTTAAATCCTTTTAGTATGTGGAATATCTAGGGAATAATGACATAAATTAGTATATGGTTGAGTGTTTGAAACCTGCTATGAAGATGTGCTGGAATATGAGGCATTTGCATTACTGTGAGCGTGCCAGCAAAGTGGGGTTCCTGATTGGTTGATTGATTGGTGGGCGTGTTTCTGTACAGGTGGGCTATGAGAATGCAGGTTTCTGATTGGTTTATTTATTGGTGTGCGTGTCAGGTGGGCTATGATAACGCCGGCTCCTGATTGGTTAATTGATTAGTGGGCGTGTCTCTGTACAGGTGGGCTATGAGAACGCAGGCACGGTGGAGTTCCTGGTGGACAAACACGGGAAGCACTACTTCATCGAGGTGAACTCCCGTCTGCAGGTGGAACACACGGTGACGGAGGAGATCACTGAGTGAGTATCGCCTGAGTGTCCTCTCTCCTCCTTCCTTCTCCTTCCTCCCTCTCTCCCTCTGTCCCTCTCTCCCTCTCCCCCTCTCTCCTCCTTCCTTCTCATCCCTGCCTCTGTCCCTCTCCCTCTCCTCTCCCCCTCTCCCCTCCTCACTCTGAGTTCACCTTATGGAGTTACCCGAGACCTTGAGGCCCGTCCGCGTGCCGCAGTGGGGTTCCTTAGCCCAGTGCGCCACCGAGCAGCCCGCAGCGCTCGATTGCGACTGGAAGCTCCTGAGCCGTGGATCAGCTGCCATGCCCGGGGCTTACGGGGCGGTAATCCTGGGTCGGGTTCCTCCGGTGGCGGATCCGCACGCGCCCGTGTGCGTCTGGCGCCTGATTGGTCCGCGCGGAGCGAGTGCTCGGTGCCGAAGCGTCGCGGTGAAATGGCGGCGCTGACAGATGGCATCCCATGAGCCTCGTGGGGAGCCGCAGGACGCCCTGCTGTACGCTGGTTGCCGGGTCAGGTGGAACACTGACGGTGTGATCTCACTCTGAACGCACAGAATCTGATCAGCAGCATACTTAATAAAATAAAATAAAACAAAACACCAGCGTAACTGGCAGCCGCCCGTATCGGGTGTACAGATGTCTCGAGTGTAATTTCGGCTTTGTGAGGTCTGATGCTTACACTAACACGCACAGTTGGTCTGATATTCTTATAATAATGGCAATAATCATAGGATGGATAATTCTATACAGCAATTATTCTGTAATAATTATCTCTGGTGACTGCTTCATTTCTCTCACAAGATTATCCTTTTTTTTTTCTTTGCTATCTTTGTCTTCCTTGTTCTTTCCCTCTTCCTCTCACTCAGTTGTTTGTTCTCTCTCTCTCTCTCCCCCCTCTCTCTCGTTCTCTCTTGCTCTTTCTCTTTCTCAAGTGCTGGGGAGCCGGAGTCTGATGGTGAAGCTTTAGTAATTAATTAGTGTTTCTGCTGCTGGCTCTTCTCTGGTCTGGGGGGGGGGCAGATCTCTCCTGGGTGGGGACAGAGGGGCAGATCTCTCCTGGGTGGGGACAGAGGGGCAGATCTCTTCATGATGGGCACAGGGGGGCAGATCTCTCCTGGGTGGGGACAGGGGGCAGATCTCTCCTCGATGGGGACAGGGGGGCAGGGGGGCAGGGGGCAGATTTGCGGTGGCAGTAAAGCAGAACAGAGTGTCTGTTAGTGCTGATGAGGTCAGACTGTCCTCGTCACGCAGTGTTGATCAATCTGTGGCTGTTTCCCAAGTACAGCACAAACACAGTCGCCACGAGAACAGGGATGAGTCAGTCTCCACAGGAATGGGGATAAGTCTAAGCCTCCGTAGGGATGGGGATCAGTAATTTTCCTCCCCTTTGCTGTGTTGCTCCTCTTGTTCTGTGGTTATTTTAATTTAGTCTGCAAGGAAAAACTCCCCAAACTTGAGCTAAAGTCTGTGTGCTGTTATTTATGTCTGTATTAGCAGCCTTTTCCAAATCTGGCTTGATTTGTTCTTGTGTTAGAAATCAAAATGTTTTTCAGTTCACTTGTTCCAGACAAAAATACAATTCTCATTAAACACAAGTTATGATTTTGCACTGAACTGTTGAAGATGGAGGCAAAATATTTTCAAAAATAGGATGGGGGGATGTATGGAGGGATAGAGAGGGATGGGGAGAGATGGTGGGATGTATGGGGACTGGAGAGTGGGGAGGGGGATAGAGAGGGGGATGGGGAAGAGGGATGGAGGGAGAGGGATCAGGGGAGAGATGGAGAGCGTGCGTGTGTGTGTGCATACGTGTGCATGTGAGTGCGTGTGTGTGTGTGTGTGTGTGTGTGTGTGTGTGTGTGTGTGTGTGTGTGTGTGTGTGTGTGTGTGTGTGTGTGTGTAGCGCTGTTGCTGGCCGTTGCATTCTGTGCTAAGGAGCTGAGAACTCTACAGGAACGGCATGTGAACAGATTGTCTTCTAAAGTGAGTGAGAGGTGTGTGTGTGTGTGTGTGAGAGAGAAATTGATAAATGAGTGTGTGTGAATGGCATTTAGTGCTTGTATAATCCTACTCTGCACATTGTACATTCACACACACACACACACCTGCTCTCCTGAGGAACAAGGCCAGTCAGACTATAGTCTGGAAGAATGTGTGTCTTGTGTGCTTGTGTGCATGTGTGGTTTCTTTTAAAGCTTAAAAGAATAACCACTGCCAGGCGATTCATTAAAAAAAAAAAAAAAAAAAAAAAAAAAAAAAAAAATTAATTATATATATATATATATATTTTTTGCTTTAATCATACCGGATGTAAACAATGTTACTCAGACAGCCAATCAGCAGGAAGGCCTTGCAGCTTCTGTGATATTGAAAAAACAGAATCGCCTGATCACATAGAAATTGTACGACCTTGCTGCTGATTGGCTAATCTGCACTCAATAGATACGTGATTTTTTTTTTTTGTTTTTTTGTTCCTGGGAGAATTTCACATGGCCTGTGATGTTTCATTAGAAGAGGGGGGGCAGGCGGGGGGGTGGAGATGACAGGTCACCCGTGAGCCGCACAGCGACGGTTGTTGTTCTTGCGCTTTTTAAACGCCGCGTTTGGACAGAGCGGTTTCCCCCCCGCCGCCTCGTCGCCGTCCTGCCGCCGACGCTCGCCCGCTCGCCTGATTATTAATTCATCGGCGTTAATTTATTGAGTTTTTATCCGCGGCGCCGATTAATCGCGGCTGAAGTGCTTTTCCCCCGCGCGCTCCGCAGGAGAAGCTGTTCTGCGCTACTGTTGCGCTCACGTTAAATATCAAAGGCTAATTAACCAAAGGAGCTGTTAAACCCAGAGACCAGCCCCCTCTCCCTCCCTAGGGCCTGTCCTCATTAGCATGGGGGGGTCGGGAGGGGGGGGGGGGGTAGTACCTTCAGGATTGGGGAACTGGGTTTGTTACAGAGGTTGCAGGTTTGATTCCCCAGTGCGGGTCCTGCTGCTGTGCCCTCAAGCTGAAGGTACTGAACCTGAATTACTTGAGTAAATACCCAACTGCAAACACTCCACCCCTGAATCAGTCTGCCCCTGGGTGTTTATTCAGGGGCCTCAGATGCCAGTCCCATAGGGGGCGCCATGTTCAGGGTCTGATTGGCTAAAGGCGATAGGCCTCCAGGACTGGAGTTAAAGCATCTGATGGGCCTTCTCTGTCTAGAGACGTACATCATCTTAACTGTTAATCTCTCTCTCCTCCACCACCCTTTGTTAAAGGCCCCCCCCCCCCCCCCCCCCCCCCCCCAGTGTGGACCTGGTGCACGCACAGCTGCATGTGTGTGAGGGGCGGAGCCTGGCGGAGTTGGGCCTCAGGCAGGATAATATCCGCATCAACGGCTGCGCCATCCAATGCCGCGTCACCACCGAGGACCCCGCCCGCGGCTTCCAGCCCGACACGGCCGCCTGGAGGTACGCGCCCCGCCCCCTGGCCCAGAGCCAAGCCCCCTGGCCCAGAGCCCCGCCCCCTGGCCCAGAGGCAAGCCCCCTGTTCCAGAGCCCCGCCCCCTGTTCCAGAGCCACGCCCCTTGAGTGAGCGAGCGTGTGTGCGTGTGTGCTGGGGAGAGGAGGATGAGGGAGGTATGTGTGTAAGAGTGCCGTGTTTTTCTCCTGTCTGTCTGCTCTGGAGAGTGAGCGGCTGCTTTGAACCCCCCACCCCCCCGGCCCCCCCCCCCCCCCCCCACAGCCTGCCCCCTCCCCTCTCAGTCTGTGGTTCCTGTGTACTCGCGTCACACCCAGGAGAGCCGGGACCACTCACTCCCTTTCTCTGTAACTTTGCACCAGCCCCCCCCCCCCCCCCAAAAAACAGAGCTTCTGTTTGCACCCCCCCTCCCCGCTCCTTCCCTCTGAAGTTCAGGTGCGGGGGGGGGCAGTGTGCACCTGTCTGGGGGGAGTTGCTGGGATGATAAGACTTTTGACAGAAAATGTTTCTATTTAAAAGTTCCTGTTTCAGGATGTGTGCTGGCAGGAGGGCGGAGCGGTGTGGGCTGGTTGGCCGGGGTGGGGGGGGTCGGGGGGGAGGCAGGAGGGCGGGGGGGGAGACAGGGGACGCCTGTTGAGGAGTTGAGATGTCATCATTAAGCTGCAGTGAGACGTGCTGTGTGTGCGGATCGACCCATGTGGAACACTGCCTGGTGTCACAGTCACAGCCAGTCACTGTCACAGTCACAGCCAGTCAGTCAGTCAGTCGGTCAAAATTAGGGGTGTGGCTTCTAAACCTTTCATCAGTGAACGTTAAAGAAATGCTAAACGTTTCGGAAAATCTCTACGATTAAATGCATTGGGCCTCATTTTTCAAAATTTATGCATAATTGGAAACAAACTATAGTAACTTTCCATATAACAACTTTCCATATCCACATTTGTTGATTAAATGCCAATCAATCATAAGTGATAAGCGCGTTCGCAGGACTTGTGATTAGCATGAATCGCTGCTTCTAAAATACCATGTAAGGAGTTTTATTTTTATTATTTTATTCAGCAGTGTAAGCAGTGGAGTGTCAGGGGAAGACTAAACACTGATGAGCTATTTCTGTAAATGTAACGCTTGATAAAGAATTACTGAATTTAGAATGGGGGTCCTGTGGCCGTTTCAGGGTTGGACTCATGTCAGTCCTCCAGTGCCTTCCAAAGGGGCGGAGCTATGTGATCACTGTCACAGGACATATTTACAAAAAATGTTTTTTCGAGCTAAGGATAAAGCCGTTCCAGAAGTGAGTTTTGGGTGTGAGGCTTGATTTTTAGTTGCAATAAATCAAATTGTACGTATTTCTATCGATTTCCTCGTCCTTCCTTGTCGAAACGTCCTGGCGGTTGCCCAAATTTATAGTCGTGTCTGTCGATCGTGACCTCCCTAATGATGAAACGCATGCCATTTAAAAACCTTCGGTCAAAAAAACCAGGGAGCATAAATTTTTGGGTGTGCTAAACTAAACTAAATGTGAGAAAAATGATGTAATTGTAATGTGTGTGTGTGTGCAATACTCCTTGTAGGACAACTGCATAGGTAGGATGAAATATCAGAACACCGGCTCTGAGTTTTCTGTATTTTTGCTGTTTATATTTGTACAGAACGCAATCTAAAGAGAAGATGAGAGGGTTGGTACTCACAGAGGTCACAGAGGGGGCTCCAGATTTGGAGATTAGGGGCACTTGATGGTGTTGAAAACCATTTACGTGTGTCCTTTTGGGGAGACTATTAGGCATTTTAAATGTTTAATATTTAATTAAAAAATAAATTTTACTAAAGTGTTTGACTTTAAGTCTGGTTTACAACTGTATTTTTTTTCTATTTACACTCACAATACGAAGAGATCCTAGGAACAAACTGACTTATGAAAACTTTAAATCCCACATTGTTTGCTTAAATGCATTTATGGATGATTTATGATCAAATTCATTTGGCTCACTTTTGATAAATGAGACCCATCGATTTTTTTGTTGTTGTTTTTTTGGTAATTTATTTATAACCATTTCCTTGTAACTTGTCCTGTTCTCACTGTGATTGCTGTAGGCTGTGGTTGCTGATGTGGGGAAAAATATTTCTTGATCAACTCTTGTGATAATGTAGATGTGTGCCTGTGTGCGTTTGTGTATTGGGTAAAATAGCATGGTATTGGCTGAGCCTGGTCTGGCTGCAGTATGGATGTGTTTGTGGAGCGGCAGTAGTCTGGCTGCAGTATGGATGTGTCTGAGATGCAGTAGTATGGATGTGTCTGAGACAGTAGTCTGGCTGCAGTATGGATGTGTCCGAGAGACAGTAGTCTGGCTGCAGTATGGATGTGTCCGAGAGACAGTAGTCTGGCTGCAGTATGGATGTGTCTGAGATGCAGTAGTATGGCTGCAGTATGGATGTGTCTGAGATGCAGTAGTATGGATGTGTGAGAGGCAGTAGTCTGGCTGCAGTATGGATGTGTCTGAGATGCAGTAGTATGGATGTGTCTGAGATGCAGTAGTCTGGCTGCAGTATGGATGTGTCTGAGATGCAGTAGTATGGATGTGTCTGAGAGGCAGTAGTCTGGCTGCAGTATGGATGTGTCTGAGAGGCAGTAGTCTGGCTGCAGTATGGATGTGTCTGAGAGACAGTAGTCTGGCTGCAGTATGGATGTGTCTGAGATGCAGTAGTATGGATGTGTGAGAGGCAGTAGTCTGGCTGCAGTGTGGATGTGTCTGAGAGGCAGTAGTCTGGCTGCAGTATGGATGTGTCTGAGCGGCAGTAGTATGGATGTGTGAGAGGCAGTAGTCTGGCTGCAGTATGGATGTGTCTGAGATGCAGTAGTCTGGCTGCAGTATGGATGTGTCTGAGATGCAGTAGTATGGATGTGTCTGAGAGGCAGTAGTATGGATGTGTCTGAGACAGTAGTCTGGCTGCAGTATGGATGTGTTTGTGGAGCGGCAGTAGTCTGGCTGCAGTATGGATGTGTTTGTGGAGCGGCAGTAGTCTGGCTGCAGTATGGATGTGTCTGAGAGGCAGTAGTCTGGCTGCAGTATGGATGTGTTTGTGGAGACACAGTAGTCTGGCTGCAGTATGGATGTGTTTGTGGAGACACAGTAGTCTGGCTGCAGTATGGATGTGTCTGAGAGGCAGTAGTCTGGCTGCAGTATGGATGTGTCTGAGAGGCAGTAGTCTGGCTGCAGTGTGGATGTGTTTGTGGAGACACAGTAGTATGGCTGCAGTATGGATGTGTCTGAGAGGCAGTAGTCTGGCTGCAGTATGGATGTGTCTGAGACAGTAGTCTGGCTGCAGTATGGATGTGTCTGAGAGGCAGTAGTCTGGCTGCAGTATGGATGTGTCTGAGAGACAGTAGTCTGGCTGCAGTATGGATGTGTCTGAGGCAGTAGTCTGGCTGCAGTATGGATGTGTCTGAGAGGCAGTAGTCTGGCTGCAGTGTGGATGTGTCTGAGATGCAGTAGTATGGATGTGTCTGAGAGGCAGTAGTCTGGCTGCAGTATGGATGTGTTTGTGGAGAGGCAGTAGTCTGGCTGCAGTATGGATGTGTTTGTGGAGACACAGTAGTCTGGCTGCAGTATGTGGATGTGTTTGTGGAGCGGCAGTAGTCTGGTGGCTGATATTGCCCGCTGTGATAATATCGCTCTAATCACTCCCTGCGCTGCTATTGGTGCGGGTCTAATGAGTAATCAGAGCGTGTGATTCACTAAATAATGTGTGTGTGTGTGTGTGTGTGTATATGTGTATGTGTGAACTTGTATGCGTTGTGTGTGTGTGTGTGTGTGTGTGTGTGTGTATATGTGTATGTGTGAACTTGTATGCGTGTGTGTGTTTGAACAGTGTGTGTGTGTGTGTGTGTGTGTGTGTGTATATGTGTATGTGTGAACTTGTATGCGTGTGTGTGTGTTTGAACAGTGTGTGTGTGTGTGTGTGTGTGTGAACAGTGTGTGTGTGTGTGTGTGTGTGTGTGTGTGGTGTGAACAGTGTGTGTGTGTGTGTGTGTTTGAGAACTTGTGTGTTTTTATTGGTGAAATTAGTGGTAAACACTGAGGCTGAGCCACATGCCTTTCTGGGGTACGCCCTTTTCATCTGTGTGGATCTTCATGACAGGGGAGCAGGCAGCTGATGACTGATGTCTCCTGAGGTTATGATCCGATGAATCGTTCCTTCATGCTGTGAGGTTTTGGGGTGATAACAATGATTAGTTGCTGTGCTTTTAAGACCAAATAATTTAAATGCGTTTTTGAAATTGCAAGCGTTGTTATTTAGGCTCTAGCCTATAAATATAGATTTTTTTTTTTTTTTTGCCTGCCAGAATGTCCAGAAGGCTTTGACTTTGATCATTTTTATCATCCAAAAGCTTGTGGTTGCCGGCGGTAACACAAGCTCTGCCCCCCCCCCCCCTTCCCCACTGCCTGCTAGTGTGAGACTGGTCTGTGTCAGTTCTGGCCCCCACCTTGGCTGTCTCTAACAGCAGTCACAGAGTGAACACACAGACTCTGTTAAATCTGGCTTGTTTAAATGTGTTTTTCTGTTGTGGTTGTGGCCTGAAGTGATTGTGAGAGATGAGGTTTGGGGGTGGGGGGGGTGGGGGGTTGTGTTTGTTCAGTGTTTTTGTTTGTTTTGTGTTCACTACCTTCAGAGAACTGCTGTGTTTACTGTAATGCATTAATTATGTCTTCAGATTGTACTGTTAAATATATCTCTGGATACAAACATATTTGAAATTAAATTCAAATATGCTAAGCATTGCTTTATTTGCACAACCATGTGCGTTGGTCTTGCCAGTATTTTGTAATATTGCCAGAGCTATAATTTACATAAAATCGAAAAGCATCAATTACTTGAGCAGGACTGTTTTAAAGAACCCTCCAGTAAAAGGCACCGGTCACTGGCTCTCAGGCCCTGAATACTGTGTAAACACCCCTTTCTGTTAAGAGTCTGAGATTAATGTACCTCCCCAATAACACACTAATCCCACATCACTGCAGACCTGATAACACTTTAATCCAACATCTCTCCATACCTAATTATACAGTAACCCAACATCACTTTCTACCTGTTAACACTCCCCCTGAATACCCCCCCCCCACCTTCTGTACTCCCTCCATGTTTACAGACTGACCAGCGCTTTGAAATTAACTGCCAGAGAACCCCCCCCCTCACCCCCAGTCCCCCACTTCAAACACACTCCAGCAGCATCTTCTCTTCCTCAGCCAGCAGGGCAGATAAGGACAGAGCAGGAAAAAGCACCATAAAGAGAGGAGAGCAAGAGGGACCCTAGCAGCTGGGAGAGAGAGGGACTCAGAGACCAAGCACACACACACACAGAGATACATACACGCACACACACACACACACACACACACACAGCGTACACACACACACACACACACACACACTCTCATACACACACGCACACACGTACGCAGACAGACACACACACACACTCTCACACAGATTCATACACACAGATAAACGCACAGACACATTTGTACACAGACAATGCGCATACACACACGCACAAAGACACACACACACACACAAACAGTCTCTTCCTACAGACACACTCTCTAAACTGATAATAGCAGAAGACTGCAGTGTTCTCCGGGGTAATTGAGTCTTTAATATGCTTCTGCTGTAGAGGGAAGCCTGTAGCAGCTGTTTGAATGCGCTCTGTGTTGATTTGTAATGGCTTTGAAAAAGCCTTAGTTAAGGATTGTGGTCCTATAAAGCATTACCATGATGAGGAGAAGCAGGAGTCTGTCTGTGTTAACTCGTCATAATGCATCCCCAGAAAGGGATCGGGAAAGGGCGTCGTGCGTGGTGTCAGTAGTGTCAGTGTTTAGGGTCTGTGGGGTTTGGAAAGCGTGGTATCCATGGGTGATGGCGGTGTTTAGGGTCTGTGGGGTTTGGAAGGCGTGGTATCCATGGGTGATGGCGGTGTTTAGGGTCTGTGGGGTTTGGAAAGCGTGGTATCCATGGGTGATGGCGTGTTTAGGGTCTGTGGGGTTTGGAAGCGTGGTATCCATGGGTGATGGCGGTGTTTAGGGTCTGTGGGGTTTGGAAAGCGTGGTATCCATGGGTGATGGCGGTGTTTAGGGTCTGTGGGGTTTGGAAGGCGTGGTATCCATGGGTGTGGCGGTGTTTAGGGTCTGTGGGGTTTGGAAGGCGTGGTATCCATGGGTGATGGCGGTGTTTAGGGTCTGTGGGGTTTGGAAGGCGTGGTATCCATGGGTGATGGCGGTGTTTAGGGTCTGTGGGGTTTGGAAGGCGTGGTATCCATGGGTGATGGCGGTGTTTAGGGTCTGTGGGGTTTGGAAAGCGTGGTATCCATGGGTGATGGCGGTGTTCAGATGTAGCCTGTATTAACCCAACCATCTTCAGAGTGTAAACCCAGAAGTTGAGTGTTCTCTCCGAGTGCACATTATAAGAACTTTTATCCAACAAAATTAAAACCACTTCTCTTTTTAAAGCATACTCTTCCCTTTTGCCTGCTAGTAGCATTTGTTTGAGGCAGAGGCCTCTGACCGAGCTGATAAAGTTCTGGACTGAAGCGTGACTGATGTATTGGTTCGGTGAGGTGTTTCAGTGCTGAGCTGGAACAGTAGCTGCTACCTGCCGCGGCCCTTCTTCGATGAGGCTGAACACACCCTTTTAGAAACTGAGTGACACGATGAGATGGTTGGGACCCTGCAGTGTGTGTTGCTTAACAAGTATCTTTAGAAAGTCCTCTTCGGATCTTTTGGGGTTACATGAGTACAGACAAGAAAAAAATAAAATAAAATCATGACCCTAAATGTACTCTGTGCTATTACGGTTACTTAACACAATTTATTCCTCGAGAGCGCTGATAGAATTCAGGATTTACGTCTGTGTCAGAACTCCTTATGCAAATCAGCGCTGTGATGTGCTTGCATTAGTCAGAATCCTTTTTTTTTTTTTTTTTTTGCACCTCCTTTTAATTTTTTTGAAAGTGCAGAACTCTTTGTGTTCCAGTCGTCGGTCTGTAATCAGCATGGCCAACGCAGGGTGACCGTGTTCTAAATGTGTCTGGAGTGGGAGCTGATTATGGAGTGTTTAGCTAATGTGATGAGTTTTATTCCCGAATCTGAAAGTTATGCGAGCCCTTTTCTCTGGCTGTCGTTAACGGGAGTAAGTGCACAAAACGATCCTCGATTTGGATTTGGGGCTCAAACCCTCTCCGTGGGCTTCACACTGGGTGCGCTCTCACTTTGCACCCCTCTGAGATCTGTTTTTGGGGTTCACTGCTCTCGAAACTGCCATCGGTTCCCAGAAAGAAAGTAATCATCTTGTTTATTCAGGAGCTCCTGGTTAAAGCAATTTAAAACCGTTTCCTGTGAGAGCAGATTGAACGGGGAAGCTAAATGAATAGGACAGATATGCAATTACTGCGTGGAATATTCTGGCAGATTACAAATGCTGATAAACGCAGCTGTTGTAAGATAAACCGCATTGTCGTCTGAATTTATTAAATTTGCATTTGGCATCCGGGCTAATCTCATCTCTCCGGATAAAAAAAAAAGTGAATGTTCAATTCAGGATCTGTTCTCAGTGCATTACATGACTGTGTCCTGGCTAATTTCCTGTGATCTAATGCAGTTCCATCTCAAGGATCTTACTGTTTTGTGCTGGTAATTAAATATGGAATTAAAATGATTTATTCAGACTTAGCTGTGCAACTATACAGTGAGTATATAGGCGAGTATACACATTTTAGGAGAAGCAGCTTCATGACGGGCTGTACAGCCAGACTTGGCTAGTAGGAGGCTGGGTTTTTAAGGATATTTTTTGTGGGTCTGCAGTCTTTCCACTCTCTCTCTCTCTCTCTCTCTCTCTCTCTCTCTCTCTCTCTCTCTGCTTCTCTCTCTCTCTCTCTCTCTCTCACTCGCTCTCACTCGCTCTGCTTCTCTCTCTCTCTGTAGTAATTATTGTAACAAATTAGCCCTGTCACTGATATTTACCATTTTGCCTTTCATCTGCAATGGAAAAACAAGTGCTCTCCATCTCTTTATTACTGTGTGTGTGTGTCTTCAAAGGATGACTTCTAATGATCTACATACTATACCCTGATCATTAGGACTTCTTGGAAATTATGGTCTGTCTGTGCCCCCCCGCTCTGTCTGTGCTCTTCCCACCCCCCCAAACAGAATTCTCTTCATTCATCCATGTCTGTGTTAAAGGAATGATTTGTCCTCCCTCCTCTCTCTCATCCCTCGCTTCTATTTACCATCCGGCCTCTTATCAGCCCTCTGAGCTCTGCTCCATTCTCTTTTTTCATCTCTCATCTTTCTTTCCATCTCTCTCTCATTCTCTTTACTCTTCCTTTCTCGCTCAGTCTCTCTCCTGACAGGGTCGGGGTGGTGGGGTGGGGGGTGCGTCTCAATTTCTAGTTTTATTCTGAAATGAGAATCTCGTTTCATCTCCCGCATATGCATGGCCATCCCTGCTTTCTCTTCCTCTCTTTTCCTCCCTCCTTCTCTGACCCACTTTATTCTGAATGAGATTTTCTCTCCTCCTCAGTACCTCTGCTCTCTCTCTCTCTCCCTCGCATTCTTTTTTTTTAACCCCTCTCCCATTTCTTCAGATGTCAGCTGGTTTCCATTTTCTCTTCGTCTGTTAATTCTCTCCCTCTCTCCCCTCCTCTTTCTCCTCCCCTCCTCTTTGTCGTTTTATCTGTAGCTATGTAGCGTAGCGCAGGGCTAATTTGCACTGGTGTGGGTTAGCTGTGATTGGGGCTGTTTGGTATGTAGCGTAGCGCAGGGCTAATTTGCACCGGTGTGGGTTAGCTGTGATTGGGGCTGTTTGGTATGTAGCGTAGCGCAGGGCTAATTTGCACCGGTGTGGGTTGCTGTGATTGGGGGTTTTGGTATGTAGCGTAGCGCAGGGCTAATTTGCAGCGGTGTGGGTTAGCTGTGATTTGGGGCTGTTTGGTATGTAGCGTAGCGCGGGGCTAATGTTGCTCTGGTGTGGGTTAGCTGTGATTGGGGCTGTTTGGTATGTAGCGTAGTGTGGGGCTAATTTGCTCTGGTGTGGGTTAGCTGTGATTGGGGCTGTTTGGTATGTAGCGTAGCGCAGGGCTAATTTGCTCTGGTGTGGGTTAGCTGTGATTGGGGCTGTTTGGTATGTAGCGTAGCGCAGGGCTAATTTGCACTGGTGTGGGTTAGCTGTGATTGGGGCTGTTTGGTATGTAGCGTAGCGCGGGGCTAATTTGCTCTGGTGTGGGTTAGCTGTGATTCAGGGCTGTTTGGTATGTAGGCGGGGCCTAATTGCTCTGGTGTGGGGCTGTAATTTGGCTGTTTTGGCATGTGTGGGGCTAATTTGCTCTGGTGTGGGTTAGCTGTGATTGGGGCTGTTTGGTATGTAGCGTAGCGCGGGGCTAATTTGCTCTGGTGTGGGGTTAGCTGTGATCAGGGCTGTTTGGTATGTAGCGTAGCGCAGGGCTAATTTGCTCTGGTGTGGGGGTTAGCTGTGATTGGGGCTGTTTGGTATGTAGCGTAGCGCAGGGCTAATTTGCTCTGGTGTGGGTTAGCTGTGATTGGGGCTGTTTGGTATGTAGCGTAGCGCAGGGCTAATTTGCACTGGTGTGGGTTAGCTGTGATTGGGGCTGTTTGGTATGTAGCGTAGCGCGGGGCTAATTTGCTCTGGTGTGGGTTAGCTGTGATTGGGGCTGTTTGGTACGTAGCGTAGCGTAGCGCAGGGCTAATTTGCACTGGTGTGGGTTAGCTGTGATTGGGGCTGTTTGGTATGTAGCGTAGCGCGGGGATAATTTGCTCTGGTGTGGGTTAGCTGTGATTGGGGCTGTTTGGTATGTAGCGTAGCGCGGGGATAATTTGCTCTGGTGTGGGTTAGCTGTGATTGGGGCTGTTTGGTATGTAGCGTAGCGTAGCGCAGGGCTAATTTGCTCTGGTGTGGGTTAGCTGTGATCAGGGCTGTTTGGTATGTAGCGTAGCGCAGGGCTAATTTGCACTGGTGTGGGTTAGCTGTGATTGGGGCTGTTTGGTATGTAGCGTAGCACAGGGCTAATTTGCTCTGGTGTGGGTTAGCTGTGATTGGGGTTGTTTCAGGCTGTTGGGTACTCCCTTTGTTAGCCTCCCTCGGGTCCATGATGATGTCATATTTACCGGCATGGCTGCCTCTGTAACGCCTGCTCCCTTTTTACAAATTACACAGCACCGTGTAAACATTGCATCACTACCTATTACTGCTGGCCAGGTGTGTACGCGTGTACGTGTCTGTGTGAGTGTGTGTGAGTACGCTCGTTGTCTGTGTATGAGTGTGTGTGTATGTATGCTCTGTATGTGTGTATCTGTGCGTATGTATTTGTGTGCGAGTGTGTGTATGTACACTGTGTGTGTGTGTGTGCGCGCGCGTGCGTGCGTGCGTGCGTGCACGTATTTATCTGTGTGTGTGTGTGTGCTTGGTCTCTGAGTCCCTCTCTCTCCCAGCTGCTAGGGTCCCTCTTGCTCTCCTCTCTTTATGGTGCTTTTTCCTGCTCTGTCCTTATCTGCCCTGCTGGCTGAGGAAGAGAAGATGCTGCTGGAGTGTGTTTGAAGTGGGGGGGTGGGGGGGGGGGGGGGGGTGGGGGGGGGTTGTTCTCTGGCAGGCAATTTCAAAGCGCTGGTCAGTCTGTAAACATGGAGGGAGTATAGAAGGTGGGGGGGGGGGGGGTATTCAAGGGGAGTGTTAACAGTTACACAGTGATGTTGGGTTACTGTGTTATGAGGTGCAAAGTGATGTTGGGTTAGTGTGTTATGAGGTACAAAGTGATATTGGGTTACTGGCCAAAATGAGGTAGAGAGGGGACTCAGTTGGTTGAGAGCCTTGTGTGGCATGTGGTTGGTTAATGGCTCTGTAGTCAGGGCAGTGGAGGACAGTGAGTTGGTCCTAGGACATCCTCAGTCAGACTCAGTGCATGTGGCACTGGCTGTATCCCAGCAGCCTCTGGGGCCCACCCACAGCTCATCCTGTCCTCCTCCTCCTCTTCTTTTCCTGTCATCCTCAAACCCTTCCTGTCCCTCCCTCCCTCCCTCCCTCCCTCCCTCCCTCTCCTCTGTTCTGCTGAGATTTGGCTCCAAATGCATGTCTTGTGTTGTGTGGGCAGGAGATTCTGGGGGCTTCAGAACTGCAGTGGGCCTGGACCCTGGGTTCCCACAGCACCGTCACATTTCCTCTGCCCCAAAACCATCTGTGACATCGCAGTAGTGCGTGTGCTACAGTTCTCATCTGTGACATCACAGCCTAGAGATGTCACAGTGGTACATTCTCAACGGTTCTTAACATTGTGACATCACAGGAGTTATAAATACAATTCTAATTCTATTGACATTGCTGTAATGCAAACACTAAAATTCTTATACCAGTGACATCATAGTAGTGTATGCTAACGCACATTCTATGGATGTACCTGATACTCAGTGTTGTCTTAACATTTAAAGTTTTGTCTCCTTGCCATTGAAAATGAAACCAATGGCATCTAATCTGCTGAATTTCTGAATATTCATTAAAGAGTTTGACCAAGTAGAACCGATGTTCTGTTCTGCAAGACGGCACCAGAAACTACCGTCCTGTTACCTGACCCTTTTTAATGAGGCAAACCCTGCCTTTTTATTTTATCCAACAAAAGTTTGGAATGGCCGACTACCTGAAACCACAGCTGCATTCACGCGTGAACCCCCCTGCCGATTCGGGAGGGCGTAGACATCGCCCTCTGAAACACTTAAAATGCTGTCCACAGGCACCTGATCAGCCAGCGGGGGGCGATGAAACATGGGTCCTGGGGCAGCACATGTTGCCTTACAGAGCTAGCGACCACCGGCTCTGGCAGACCCCGCCTGTTTAATGATGCGAAGCCAGTTCCTATCGGCTCCTGCCACTGCAGTAGTGCTTGGCTTTAAATTAGGAGGAGCTGCCCTCCTCTGTCCCTCTGTGCTGTCTGACTACTGCTCTAAACACCCCCCCCCCACCCCAACCCAGCCCCCCCCCCCCCCCCAAAGCTCTTAGTCAGCGCTGCTAGAGTCTGAGCTCCCAAAAACCCATGTACCCCAAACCTCCAAACTCTCAAACCACACAGATAGCTGCAGATGGCTGTTTGGGAGCATGAGGATGGGAGAATGTGAGACAGGAGAGGGATAAAAGATCTTGACAAGTGAGAGAGGCAGAAGTGAAGAGAAGGGATTGCAGTATGGCTCTCTTTCCCCCTCTCTGTCTCTCTCTCTCTCTGTCTCTCTCTCTCTCTCTCTCTCTCTCTCTCTCTCTCTCTCTCTTCTCTCTCCTCTCTCTCTCTCTCTCTCTCTACTCATCTCCTCTCTCTCTCTCTCTCTCTCTCTCTCTCTCTCTCTCTCTATCTCTCTCTCTCTCTCTCTCTCTCTCTCTCTCTCTCTCTCTCTCTCTCTCTCTCTCTCTCTCTCTCTCTCTCTCTCTCTCTCTCTCTCTCTCTCTCTCTCTCTCTCTCTCTCTCTCTCTCTCTCTCTCTCTCTCTCTCTCTCTCTGGTTTATACCGCTGCAGTACCTGCTGAAGAGCTGCCTGGTTCTTTTCTCTGCGGTGTGTCTGTGCTGCACTCGACCCCACAGGCTGCCGTTTGAGTAACACTAAGTGCAGCCTCTGTGCTCGCTTAATTATGCCTTTCCCCCTCGCACTGCCTTGCGAATGACACGGGTGATTAGGCCTGGGAGAGAGAGCCCGTTATTGCGCCTGCTCACGTTGTGTGTGTGTGTGTCTGTGTCTGAGGAGTGTGTGTGTGTCTGAGGAGTGTGTGCTTCTCCTGCTCGCGTAGTGTGTGTATGTGTGTGTGTGTGTGTGTGTGTGTGTCTGAGGAGTGTGTGTGTGTCTGAGGAGTGTGTGCTTCTCCTGCTCGCGTAGTGTGTGTGTGTGTGTGTGTGTGTCTGAGGAGTGTGTGTGTGTGTCTGAGGAGTGTGTGCTTCTCCTGCTCGCGTAGTGTGTGTGTGTGTGTGTGTGTCTGAGGAGTGTGTGCTTCTCCTGCTCGCGTAGTGTGTGTGTGTGTGTGTGTGTGTTGTGTGTGTGTGTGTGTCTGAGGTGTGTGTGTGTGTGTCTGAGGAGTGTGTGCTTCTCCTGCTCACGTAGTGTGCGTGTGCGACAGGTTTTTTTTTTTTAAACCTTCCTAACCCCAACCCTCATGCCACAGCCCTTACTGTAAATAAGACTGACCCAGGATCAGATTCTACACTAATGTCTCAACTCTTATCGCTAGCCTGAGACTGATCTTGGGTCAGTGTGGCTCTCCCTCCCCAGTGTTTGTGTGTTATTGAGACTGATCCGGGGTCAGTGTGGCTCTCCCTCCCCAGTGTTTGTGTGTTATTGAGGCTGATCCGGGGTCAGTGTGGCTCTCCCTCCCCAGTGTTTGTGTGTTCCTGAGGACTGATCCGGGGTCATGTGGCTCTCCCTCCTCAGTGTTTGTGTGTTCCTGAGGCTGATCCGGGGTCAGTGTGGCTCTCCCTCCTCAGTGTTTGTGTGTTCCTGAGGCTGATCCGGGGTCAGTGTGGCTCTCCCTCCTCAGTGTTTGTGTGTTCCTGAGGCTGATCCGGGGTCAGTGATCTGTCGCTGTCTCTGTGCAGGTGTTCCGGAGTGGTGAGGGGATGGGGATCAGGCTGGACAGTGCCTCGGCCTTCCAGGGCGCTGTGATCTCTCCGCACTACGACTCCCTCCTGGTCAAGGTCATCTCCTCCGGCAAGGACCTGCCCACCGCCGCTGCCAAGATGAACCGCGCCCTCGCAGAGTTCCGCGTGCGCGGCGTCAAGGTAGGCCCCGCCTCCCCCTCTCCGCCCCGCTCACATGATCCGGCTTCTTCCTGATGTGCTGACGCTTCCTCACCCGTGCTCAGAGGAGTCTGGGAGTTGGAGTTTCTGAGGACTGGTTATCTCGCTTGGATCCAATGTGTATTAGTAAATGCTAATGTTACTTTAGCATGCATTCGTGCAGGAGTAATTGCTAATGTAAAGTTAGCATGGGTAAGCGTGTGTGTAAATGCTTAAGGTTAAGTTAGCATGGGTAAGCGTGCGTGTAAATGCTAATGTAAAGTTAGCATGGGTAAGCGTGTGTGTAAATGCTTAAGGTTAAGTTAGCATGGGTAAGCGTGCGTGTAAATGCTAATGTAAAGTTAGCATGGGTAAGCGCGCGTGTAAATGCTAAGGTTAAGTTAGCATGGGTAAGCGCGTGTGTAAATGCTAAGGTTAAGTTAGCATGGGTAAGCGCGTGTGTAAATGCTAAGGTTAAGTTAGCATGGGTAAGCGCGTGTGTAAATGCTAAGGTTAAGTTAGCATGGGTAAGCGCGTGTGTAAATGCTAAGGTTAAGTTAGCATGGGTAAGCGTGCGTGTAAATGCTAATGTAAAGTTAGCATGGGTAAGCGTGCGTGTAAATGCTAATGTAAAGTTAGCATGGGTAAGCGCGCGTGTAAATGCTTAAGGTTAAGTTAGCATGGGTAAGCGCGTGTGTAAATGCTAAGGTTAAGTTAGCATGGGTAAGCGCGTGTGTGTAAATGCTAAGGTTAGTTAGCATGGGTAAGCGCGTGTGTAAATGCTAAGGTTAAGTTAGCATGGGTAAGCGTGCGTGTAAATGCTAATGTAAAGTTAGCATGGGTAAGCGTGTGTGTAAATGCTAAGTGTAAGTGTTTACATGCTAACGTGCTATCCTAGCTCTAGAGAAGGCCTTCGCTGAGGGTGTTCGGTCCTTAATTTAGCGGTTTAGGCGAGGTAGAGCTGAGGTGCAGCTACGTGACGATCCGACTGGTCTCTTTTGCCTTTCTCCCCCTCTGCTCTCATGTCTGTTGCTAGGCCAGATAGGTCTCACTCAGCAGCTGAGTCATAAGACCCATGTGGGCTTTTCAATTTTTATTTTTTTAGCTGTTGAAAATGTTGGAAGGAGAAAAGGGATTAA
This sequence comes from Anguilla japonica, assembly GCA_025169545.1. Lineage (NCBI taxonomy): Eukaryota > Metazoa > Chordata > Actinopteri > Anguilliformes > Anguillidae > Anguilla > Anguilla japonica. The sequence goes on from CM045891.1 coordinate 55,870,688, forward strand.
ATCTTTAATCTTCACTGTCAGTCTCTCGGGGGGGGTAGAGTTTTAGAGTTTTGGCTGTGTGTGGCATAGCAGCCCTCTCTCTGGCATCTGACCAAGCGAATGCACATCACACGCCTCAGTATGGCTGTGGAGATGGGTGGAGAGGGGGATGCGCAGGGGGAGGGAGGGATGGAGGGAGGTTGGGCGGTGGGTGAGGATGGAGGGGGAGCGTGGGTGGGTGGGAGGGAGGAGTGAGAAGTGGAGGGGGGTATTGAGAAATAAAGAGAAAATGAGAGGGAGAAAAATTGTTGAAGACAGAAATTGCAAATAAGTGTGGCAGTATCGCCTGTAGCAACAGTCCCCATCCCATAATCTCAGAGAAAATCATTAACCCCTCGTCACTCCCCCCTCCAGGAATAATCTCTCTGCCTGACCAGCTTTTAAGAACTTCTGCAGTTATGGGTCTGGATGTAAAGTTACTTTCATTGCAGTTTTGATATATTCAGTTGCTTCAGACATAAGCAGTATTCAAATAATCAACCCTAGTTTATCTGCCCCCCCCCCCCCCCCCCCAAGCGCTGTATGCAGTTTCCGGATCGTTCCGTGTGATTAATGTCGAGCAGCGCCAGGAAGATGTCTGCTCTCCCGCCCGCCTGCCCGCTCGCTCACCCACCCGCTCTGGCTGGGAAGTTAATTGTCAGAGTTATCTGTCCCCCATTCCCCCCCAGGCGGTTCAGTCTTCTTCTTTTATCAATATTTAATCTGGAAAAAAATCCCTTTCTGATGCGTTTTATATTTTCATTGCATCTGTATGTGCAATTATCACATTTATATTTCTATATATGCTCATATATAATGGGTAAAATATTTATTCGATTTTATCCCATATTTTTTGCTGTTGGAGCACAGATAGACAGGTGCATCGCTATATTTCAATAACTATATTTACCTTTATTTCTGTATATATGGAAAATGCGGCATTTTCTTAAACTTTCTAATCACAGCCCAGCTCACTAACTAACTGAACTGTCAGTGGGGGGTGTTAAAATTAAGAGCTGTAGAATTTAAAAATAATTCTTGAGAGTAATTAAAACACTGAATTCTCAGTGTTGAGGCATCTCTTTAAATAAATATAGTCATTATCTAACCAGGTAGGATGGGGTTATGGGGTTCAGACGTGTGTGTGTGTGTGTGTGTGTGTGTGTGTGTGTGTGTGTGTGTGTGTGTGTCTGTGTGTGTGTGTGTATGTACAGGTGTGCGTGTGTGTGTACGCGTGCATGTATGTTTGTACATGTGAGTCTGAAAGTATACTGTGTGCATCTCTCTAAAAACGGATGTACAGGTGGATTCACAGGTGTCCGTGTAAAAGATCGAAGTTGCAGAGAAGACCAGGTCTTGTGCACAACGTGTCGGCCGCCTCTTCCGGATTATACTGTCCTCCCCCAGCGTGTTAAACGCTCACGTTGTGATGAGCTCTTTGGCTGCTGGAGCTGTTTGAACGCTCAGGGAACATGTGGCTGTGAGCTGTGTCTGTCCTCTGAGTGTCAGAAGCACTGCGTTTTTCCCGTAGGCAGAAGTGAGTTGGTAGCTGTAATTATCTTGGGTTGGTTATTCCGCAGGTACCCTTCTGCCGAGTCTCAGCCAATCACAGGGGGTCCCTGCTTCAGTCTGCCAAGTCTCAGCCAATCACAGGGGTCCCTGCTTCAGTCTGCCGAGTCTCAGCCAATCACAGGGGTCCCAGCACAGGCTGCCGAGTCTCAGCCAATCACAAGGGTCCCAGCATCTGCAGTGTCTGATGCTGAGTTGAGAACTGAAGTTATTTTTCACCAAGATAATTGCATTTGTGGCACATTATTTCTGCCTGAATTATGACTATGATTACATATAATCTAAGTTAGTTTTGTAAATGGTACGAGCGTCTTGCTTCATTTAAGTCATTTTCCAAGCCTCTGCGATGCTCACACGTGTACTTATAAAGCCTTAAGTAGAACACCCCCTAACTGCATGCGGATTGGCCAGATTAGGCTTCTGGGGGCAGTTTAAAGTGTTGTTCCAGAACGGGCTGTGTTATTTATGCATTGGCTCATTGGTGGTTCTGGCAGCCGTAGGGTGACGAACAGGATGTGCAGTTACTTGGTCGTTTAGGTCTTGTTGTACAGTGAGACTGCATATGGCACACAGCTAAAAGTGATGGGGCATATCAGGGTTTGGGATTGGGGGGAGGGGTAGGTAGGGGTGGGGATGGGGTGGGGTAGGGGTGTTGGGAGGTTTTGGATTTTCTCTGAGGCAAGATCTGCACATTAAACATATGCACATGAACACACACACAAAATCCATATTCACATGAATACACATGCACACATACACAGAATCTATGTGCACGTTAATACGCGTGCACACACACACACACACACACACACACACCCTTCGTGCCAGTTCTATATTTATACCGTGTCACTGGGGAGAGAGAAGTGAGAGGGAAGATGGAAGGGGAAAGAAGAGAGACTGAGAAAATGTGTAGATAAAAGTGTGGAGAGGAGAAAGCACCTGCTTTATTTTATTTAATATTTTCTTTAATTGAAAGTGCTGATTAAGCCTGTCGTACTGTTACTGAGCCATGGCACTGCTGTTGCAGTAATGTGTGTGTGTGTGTGTGTGTGTGTGTGTGTGTGTGTGTGTGTGTGTGTGTGCATGTGGTGTGTGTGTGTGTGTGTGTGTGTGTGTGTGTGTGCATGTGTGTGTACACGTGTGTGTGTGTGTGTGTGTGTGCACACGTGTGTGTGTGTGCGTGTGTACTACAGCCCAACAACTACTATGTCGGTCTCATAATTGCTTTTTTATCTGTGTCTAATCAAAGACGATGTGGCTGATGTAGAGGACCAATATATCTATAAAAGTTCTCTTCTGAAAGGATTTTTTATTTGCATGCATTATTATTATAGACTAATCACAGCAGGTTAATCATTGTGGTTTTGCACCTCTTCTGATTCAAACCTGACTCACTTGTGTGCAAATCATCAGACTTTTTTACTTTCTCTTTTTAAATATCAAATTTCCCTATTTGTGGAAACGCACATTTGAAATTAAATTCAATATTTGAGTATTATGTGACAGAATGTCCCTACTGTATGTGTAAGTTAGTGTGTGTATGTACATGTGATTGTGTGTTTGTGTGCATGTATGTGTGTGTGTGCGTGTGTGTGAATGTGAGTGTACATGTGTATACGTGTGCATGTGTTTGAACGTGTGTGTGTGTGTGTGTGTGTGTGTGTGTGTGTGTGTGTGTGTGAGTGAGTCCGGTCCAGCTGTAGTTTTAATTCTCCATCCTCAAATAGCCCATTAACGGAGCCCTGAGCTCACCGGGTCTTTAATTACTTATGCTCATAAAAGGCTTTGGCCGGGCGACCTTCGCTATCCTTGTCTTGTCCAGGAAGGTCTGATCAAAACAAAGTTCCTGAGCCGTTAGCTTGTGTGTGGCTGTGACCTGCGCCGCCACCGTGCTAGTGTGCGGGGGGGGGGGGGGGGGGGGGGGGGGGGGGGGGGGGGGGGGGGGGGGGAGTGGCACAGTGACCAATGAGATTTTTCTGGGTCCTGCCCCCCCCTCCCCCAAAATCTATCCGGCAGTACCTCAGATTCTTCTGTCCTTAAATGTGTGAAGCAGAAGAGGAGGACTTGGGTCTGTAATAACCACGCCCATCCAGAGCTGCCCTGTATGACAGCCGAGCGCAGCAGGTGAAGAAGCTAATGGTGCGTGCGTGCGTGCGTGCGTGCGTGCGTGCGTGGTAGTCTGTATGGACCCTCTGGCTCCGCCCCCTTCTCTGCAGTAGCTGAGTATATCAAGCTGACGGGACGGAAGTTCCAGCTCGCAGAGGCTCCAGCAGTTTTTGGCCCTTTTTACCCCCCCCCCCCCCCCCCCCCCCCAAATGCAATGACAGAGGTGAAATATGAGGCGCTGCTCCGATCCCCTGCGTCCCCTTCAGCCTGCAGGACGGGGGGGGGGTGTCTGATCCACTGCCTCACAAAGAGAACTACACAAGCGCTTTCATTCAGAACACACAGAACCACTGTGCTACAGGGTATGAGATGGTACAGAGCTATAGGGTATGAGATGGTACAGAGCTATAGGGTATCAGATGGTACAGAGCTATAGGGTATGAGATGGTACAGAGCTATAGGGTATGAGATGGTACAGAGCTATAGGGTATGAGATGGTACAGAGCTATAGGGTATGAGATGGTACAGAGCTATAGGGTATGAGATGGTACAGAGCTATAGGGTATGAGATGGTACAGAGCTATAGGGTATCAGATGGTACAGAGCTATAGCGTTTGAGATGGTAAAGAGCTATAGGGTATGATATGTAGTGTTGTGCTGTAGAGATGGTGTGGTGCTGTAGGTTATAAGATGTAGTGATGGTACAGTGCTATCAGTTATAAGATGTAGTGTTGTGCTGTAGAGATGGTGTGGTGTAGCATAATAAATGCTAGATTCCGTTTTGCAGTCAAAATGATCCACTAGCCTGTCAGGAATAATTAAACTCTGCAAGATGTTCCGCTTACTCCACACACACAGCGTTTGGGTTCCCCTGCAGTCTGCACGCTTACTCCACACACAGTGTTTTGTTTCCCCTGCAGTCTGCACGCTTACTCCACACAGTGTTTGGGTTCCCCTGCAGTCTGCACGCTTACTCCACTCCACACACAGCGTTTGGGTTCCCCTGCAGTCTGCACGCTTACTCCACACACAGTGTTTGGTTTCCCCTGCAGTCTGCACGCTTACTCCACTCCACACACAGCGTTTGGGTTCCCCTGCAGTCTGCACGCTTACTCCACACACAGTGTTTGGGTTCCCCTGCAGTCTGCACGCTTACTCCACTCCACACACAGTGTTTGGGTTCCCCTGCAGTCTGCACGCTTACTCCACTCCACACACAGCGTTTGGGTTCTCCTGCAGTCTGCACGCTTACTCCACTCCACACACAGCGTTTGGGTTCCCCTGCAGTCTGCACGCTTACTCCACTCCACACACAGCGTTTGGGTTCCCCTGCAGTCTGCACGCTTACTCCACACACAGTGTTTGGGTTCCCTGCAGTCTGCACGCTTACTCCACTCCACACACAGCGTTTGGGTTCTCCTGCAGTCTGCACGCTTACTCCACTCCATCCACACAGCGTTTGGGTTCCCCTGCAGTCTGCACGCTTACTCCACTCCACACACAGCGTTTGGGTTCCCCTGCAGTCTGCACGCTTACTCCACACACAGTGTTTGGGTTCCCCTGCAGTCTGCACGCTTACTCCACTCCACACACAGTGTTTGGGTTCTCCTGCAGTCTGCAGACAGGAATGAGAGCGTGCTGACGGGCAGAACAGGGGCTCCTTTGAAACGCACCGCTGAGCATTTCCTGTTTTCAGCCTGCTTGTGATTTTTATGCTAAAATGAGCAAAATCCATTTTGTGCCTCTTTTGTTGTGTTCACCTCTTACTGGAAGTGCTGTGTCCCAGAATGCACTTTCCTGTCCTGTGTGGGGGACTGAATGCAAACCCTGAGGGAGGAGAGTGTATCGTGTGCCCCCCACCCATCTCCTTGCCGGTTGGCGGTATGGTTTGTGCCCCCCTCCCCTGCTTGGCGGTTGGCGGTGTGGTTTGTGCCCCCCCCTCCCCTGGTTGGTGGTTGGCGGTGTGGTTTGTGCCCCCCCCCCCCCCATCCCTGGTTGGCGGTGTGGTTTGTGCCCCCCCCCCCCCCCCCCCCCCCCCTGGTTGGCGGTGTGGTTTGTGCCCCCCCCCCCCCCCCTCCCCTGGTTGGCGGTGTGGTTTGTGCCCCCCCCTCCCCTCCCCTGGTTGGCGGTGTGGTTTGTGCCCCCCCCCTTCCCTGCTTGGCGGTTGGCGGTATGGTTTGTGCCCCCCCCCCCCCTGCTTGGCGGTTGGCGGGTGTGGTTTGTGTACCCCCCCCCCCCCCCCCCCCCCCCCTGGTTGGCGGTATGGTTTGTGCCCCCCCCCTCCCCTGGTTGGCGGTTGGTGGTTGGCGGTGTGGTTTGTGCCCACCCCCCCCCCCCCCCCCCCCCGGTTGGCGGTGTGGTTTGTGTGCCCCCCCCCCCTCCCCTGGTTGGCGGTGTGTGTGGTTTGTGCCCCCCCCCCCCTCCCCTGGTTGGCGGTGTGGTTTGTGCCCCCCCCCTTCCCTGCTTGGCGGTTTCGCGGTGTGGTTTGTGCCCCCCTGGTTGGCGGTTGGCGGTATGGTTTGTGCCCCCCCCCCCCTCCCCTGGTTGGCGGTATGGTTTGTGACCCCCCCCCCTCCCCTGGGGTGGCGGTTGGCGGGTTTGTGGTTTGTGCCCCCCCCCCTCCCGGGGTTGGTGGTATGGTTTGTGCCCCCCCCCCCCCCCCTGGTTGGCGGCGGTGTGGTTTGTGATTCTGTGCTCGTTCCCTGCCTTGGCTGCTCTGGAGCTGATCCCTCGGGCGGGAGTGTGATCAGACCCGTGACCTGCCGGTTTGGCGGTAATTAAAGGCCTTCTGAAAGCACGGCGGTTTAATTCTCCTGCTCTGTGCCCACATTACGGGGGAGACAGGAAGAGCGTGGTGTCTGAACAGGAAGTCTTCTCCTTCTGCAGTCTGTGTCTGTGTACGCACCTGTGTGTCTCCAGGTTATCAGTGCTGTTGGTTGGTCGTATCAAACACCAGGGTGGCCATTACCTGTATAATCAACTGCTTATTAAGTTTCACAAAGTAATGAGAACTGGTAGAACCTGTGTGTAGGTCTGTGCTGCTCGGGGGGGGATCAGATTGGGCGTTTTGGGTGCTGGAGGATGTTTAAGACACAGTAACTCTGGTGTACCAGGAGGATATGACCATCTGCAGCTCTGAGTTTATACAGCAACAGGAGGATATGAAATAATAATGCAATGATGTTCTCTAGTCTCTTCTAAATTATGCTGGCACTTCATTAAAATGTCTTCATGTCTTAAGATCTAATGGAAAACAAGGGAGGGCAATGCTACATTCCAGGTTCTCTTTATCAGCAAACTGGGTTGTCTTCTTGTCATCCCGTTTATCTTTCTCTCTGTATGTGCGGTGACACGGGCGAAGACCGGCACGCAGGCGTTTAATGGAATAAGTGCAGCGCTGCTTCCGTGAAGCTTGGCTCAATTATGCAGCCCAATTGAACTTTAAGAGAAAAATCTTGTCTAATTTGTTTTGTACTGCCGCCGGGGGACCCTGTTCCAAACGGATGTCTCAGGCTGTTCTCTCTCTGCATGGTTTATGCTGCGGAGGAGCCGAGCAGGAGCAGGGCCGAGCAGGAGCAGAGCTGAGCAGCTTATTGAGGAGCTCTCGTGGGACGGCTCTGCTCTTTCGGCCCGTAGCTGTTATTAATGTTCATAAAGTTTTAATTGTTTACTGGAAACGCGATTCTTCAGAGCGCCCTGCAGTGCTGTTCTAAAGCACTGTGTCAAACCTGATTTCTTTTTG
>CM045891.1:55880622-55895622 GCA_025169545.1 Anguilla japonica
CCGCCCAGCCCCGCCCCCGGCCCCCCCCGGCCCCGCCCCTGTCGGGCAGGTCAGACAGGTCTTTGGGCGTGGTCTGCATGGGTTTGTGCTTGTTTTTGGGCAGGACCACCGTCATGACCGCACCCTCCCCGTTAGTCTGCGAGTAAACGCTCGTCCCCTTGGCGGGGAGGGGAGGCCCCGCCCCCTCCACGTCCCCCTCCCCGACTCCGCCCCCGGCTCCGTGTCTAGTGCCGCGGTCGCCGTGACTACCGCAGACCCACTGCTGCTGATGGTGCCGGACCATGGTCGCCACGGTGAACACCAGCAGCATCACCACCACGGCCCCGCCCACCAGCACGCTGAGGGCCCCGCCCAGGAAGTGGGCGTGGAGCGTGCGGCAGCGCGGGAAGTCGTCCTTGGTGCTGAAGGTGGCGCAGCCCAGGACGCGCGTGCTGGAGAGGGAGGCCGCGCCCTGGTCGAACACCGCCAGCACGCACAGGCTGTAGTCCGCCGCAGACACCAGGTTCTTCAGCTGGAAACTGCTGCTGCTGGGGGGCAGGATCCTGGGGGGGGGGGGGGGGGATGAGAGAGAGGAGATGTGAGGAGAGGGGCAGAGAGAGTGTGAAGGATGAGAGAGAGAGGGGGACAGAGAGAGGGAGGGGGGAGAGAGGAGTAAAGCAGTACAGCGGTTAACTCCATTGGAATACAGCTGCCTGATGGCGGTATATTATTACACATTTTGTGATAATCATTATTATTATTATTGTGAAATGAAGCCAGATTCAGTGCAGTGCCATGTTGGGAAGCGGTGCATGCTGGGAAGGGCTGTGGTACGCTAGTGAGACTGCAGTTACTCTCTCTCTGCATCGTCTACTGAGGCAGCCTGTGAAACTGCTGCTGTAGTGACTCAGACTGAACCTGCAGCGCTATGAGGAGAGCACAAGATGGAGGTGCTGCTTTTCTTTCCTCTTCTTCTCTTCCTGTCACCTGAAACCACTGCCGTTCTCCTGGGGGGGTCGGACGGGGGGGGGGCGGGGGGGCAAGTGTGAGGGGGGGCTGGAGGGAGAGCAGAGAGGAGCTCTCACTCTCCTCCCGACCGGCCGAACGGCGTTTCGTTTCCCTGTGCGGTCCCCGTGTCACCGCTGGGTCAGGAGCGGCCTTCACCCGCGGGAAGCTGAGCGGCCACAGGAGGCGCTGTTCTGCAGGGCAGTGGGGTGTCGATAGGGGGCAGAAACAGCCTGGAGGCCTGGAGGGGAGGGTGGTGGGGTTTACAGGGGCTGTGCCACACGCCCCCCCCCCCCCCCCCCCCCCCCCCCCCCCCCCCCCCCGGGCGGTAATGGGTCCGGTTGTGTAATGAGCCGTGTGAATCACACACCCACGCGCTCCCTGAGCACACGGACATCATCACGCGCCAGCACTTCCTGTGCGGGCATCATCACTTCCTGTTATCACCCTCATTGCATCATTAAGAGAGACCTGAGCCTGCAGCCAAAATCCCTGAGACACAGACACACACACTCTCTCACACACACTCTCTCTCACACACACACACACACACACAGTCTCTCTCTCCCTGTGTATTTGAGCGCTCTCTCTCTCTCCCTCCCTTTACCTGTCTCATTCTTCCCCCTCTCTCTCCCTCTACCCCTCTCATTCCCTGTCTATCTCCCATTCACCCTCTCTTCTTCCCCTCACATTCTCCCTCTCTCTTTCCCTCAACCCCTCTCATTCCCCCTATCCATTCTTTTTCTCTCCTCTCCATCACTCTGTTTTCCCTCATTCTCTTTCTCTTCTCTCTCTCCCTCCCTGCATCCATCCTCTTGCTTTTCCCCTGGTTGTTGAAATGAGCGGAGCTGGTATGTACTGTGGCAGTAATATATAGCGCGAGGCTTTATTCCTTTTCCCAGCCCTAAATCCAGTGTTTTTACAGCCCGTCATGCAAACCCCATCTTCAGGTGCACCATTAATTATTACCCACATAAAAAAATACAACTCCCATCAAGTGTTTCACCAGCATCTCATACCAACAAACATAAAAAACTGTGCAGGGAATTATGGGAGTCTGAGGCAAGTAAAAACGCTTAAATCAGTGTGCCTTTCAAAATGGAGTTTAAATGATAGGAACGTTGCATGGACGTCCCAAATTAATTGATTGACAGAGGACAAGAACCTGTCTGCGTATGATTCAGAAATATCATCCCAGTCTTCAGGAGCATAAATTGATGTACACATTCTTAAGCGGGATATGACCATTTCAGACCCAATGGGAAAACTGTTCTCAGGTCTTTGTCTGATCTGTGGGAGTACCCTTGAGGTAACAACGTCACAAGAATTGGCATTAATAATGTAGTTGTTAACATGAATTAATGATGTGCAAATACATTACTTTTCTGCAGTCAGTATTTAACAACTACATTAGTTAATGCCTTAGTTCATGTGACCTTATAGTGAAGTGTTTTCCGTATCCTGTTATAAGACATGATGTTATGTCATCTGCTGTAAAACATGTTTTTTTTTTCTGGGGGGGGGGGGTTAGTTTTGTCTTAATCTCCCAATGGAAGAGGCCAGAGCAGGCGATTCACAGCCAGAACAGCCCAGTATGAGTAAAGGTGCGTCCTCACCTGGATTATTGGGCAGGGCGACAGGCAGCTCCTGAAATTCTCCTGCATTTGCCTTGCCTAAAAGTAATGACTGTTTCCTGCTGGTCTCGTTTCTCTGACCCTGTGCTCTGTGTGCTGGGGAGGGGGGGGGGGGGGCGCTTGCTCCTTCCATCTTTCTCTCTCCTCTTTCTCCTCTGCCCCCTTATCCTCTTTCTTTTCTCTCTCTCCTCTCGCCTTTTCTCCCCTTCCCTCTCTCTCTTCCCCCTCCACCCTCTCTAAATTAAGGGCTTTATAAGCTTGGCAGGTTTTTTTAAATACGTATCGATATGTACACAAGTTAACAGAAAACAATGAATAGTAATCAAGAAGCAAAACTACAGTGTGAGTGATGGCAGCAGTAGGTATTAATAGAGAATAATAATGTGAATGTGCCACATGACAGTTAATGGGGATAATGGGTCATTGTGGCTGCTCTGCCGCTGGCAGATAGCGAGCTGTTCTACAGCCTAATTTGTGTGATCCCTTCCTCCTCCGGGGATTCATTCTGTTTGTCTTGTTTCTGGCAGGTTTGGAAAGTTTGTGCGTAGTGTTCTGAGTTTTGGGGAAAATAATTCTCTAATTTGTTTACATTTCTCACATTTAATGAGGAAGCATGGCTCTGTCTCCATCCGCTCTTTTGTTGCTGTGGGAACACAGACTCTCTCCTCCTCCCTGGGTACCCAGGTCTGCCTGTGTCCACCTGTCTCTGTCTCTGTCTCTGTCGCTGAGTCTGTACTTCAGTGTCTTTCTCTATCTGCAGTTTTTCACTCTAATCAGCTGATCTGCCACAATGGTCTTTTGTTTAAGGGTCAAATAGCACAGCAGTTAGTTTTACGTATTTGTGTCAGATTTTTTCCCCTGTGCATGAAATAATTGAGTTTGTGTTTTGGTATAATTTAGTTGAATCTGACTGGTATTGATGGTATGTAGCTGTTGTGAGGCTGGATGGTGTTAGAGGGGGTTAGTGAGCTGAGCCTCTGGACCGGCTGGTTGAGGGGGCTCTTCTCTGGGCTCAGCTCTTGGCATTTCAGGGTCTCCTAATGGTATAAGGGGTGGTCGCTGTGTTTCGTTTGAGTCCAGAATTGAATGGCTCTTTTCTGGATGTTAATGAGTCGTGGATATCGGCCTAATTCTGCTCTGCATGCGTCGTTTCCTGTTCTTCTGCACAGAGTGGATATTTCCATAGGTCACTACATGCATGGTTTCCGGCTGGTCTTTGTTCCTGTTTACAAGTGGACAGCACACTTTTACTGCTTCATAGTGCATTTGCTTCACTTCCTGATTCGTCAGCCAGATCCTAATTTGGTAACTATCTTAATTTGCCTGTATGCCCTGCAAGCTCTCTCTTAGTTGGCTCACTAGTAAGCTCACTGAACACTGAAGAGCTTATTCTTAATCCTAAGTATGTGTAATTTGTCGTGTGTTCTTTATTTATTTTTTTGTCCCTTGTGTAAAATTATGTATGATTTCCTGAGTGCTGGATCTTTTGTGTAAAATCCTTGCTTCTTGTCTATTTAAGGTTTACTGCCAGGGCCCAGGTCTTGCAGTAGTGCTCCAGCGAGTGTAGATTCAGCTGCAGGCCGAACCCTAGAGCACAGAGCAAACTCTATATTTCTTTAGTGAGTGAAGAGAGACCTAGGGCAGCTGATTGGTCCAGCTTTGTGGAGCTTTCAGTTGATTTGTTTATAGCAGCAGCCCTGTCTCATTTCACACCCTAGACTGATGGATTTGGTTTATTCCTCCCAAGTTTAATTACAAATCATTGGCTTTACCTTTACACCTCTCTCTCTCTCTCTCTTCCTCTGCCTTTTTTACATTCCAGAATGCTTTGTTAGCATGACATGACTACGCTACTGCTGCTTATCTAAGCAAAGCAGAGAGCCTGTTTTGCTGGCTTGCTCTCCCTCTCTCCACAGCATCGAGTGCATTTCTAAAGCATGTCATACAGGCGTGCGTGTGTGTGTGTGTGTGTGTGTGCGCGCGTGTGTGCATGTGTGCATGTTTTTCACATCCTGCTGCTGCAGGGAAAGAATGTGAAATATTTATGGGTGTTTGTGGTTATTTTTGTGTCCCATGTTCGGTTGTGTCAGAGGTAATGGGCTGGAGTAGATTCGCGCACAGCTGTGTTAGGAAGGCGGAGAACGCGTCGGGGTGCTGACATCACGCCTACGGGGGATACGAGCGAATCAAAACGCGTCAATTCACAGCTGTTTATTTTAATATGCATGATCTGCCTTAATATGCGTGAAATGGTAAATATGAAATATCGACACTGTACACAAATGATTGCTCATACGGACTTCATGCGTAGTTTACAGCAGACTTGGCGTAGGATTGCTTCCGCCTGACAGTACGTTTAATTCAGCTCAGCAGCTGATCTGTGTCCGTTCCATTTCTTATCACTGCGGTCCAGCTGATGAGAGCAGCTGATTGGGTGAGAGCTCGCTCAGGCGCATCCTGGCTAAACACACACAGTGTGACGATGGCATCCATTAGAGGTGCTAAATCTCTCTCTCTTCCTCTCTATCTTTATCTGTGTCTCTCACTCTTTCACTCTCTCTCTCTATCTCTCACTCTTTCACTCTGTCTCTGTCTGTTTTTTTCAGTTGAGTTTCTGTGTGCTGTGTTGGTTAGGCTGTTATTCTGCTGTAGTTCAGCAGTGAAGCAGTCGGTCAGTGCGCTGGTTTCTGTGTGCTGTGTTGGTTAGGCTGTATTGTGTTATTCTGCTGTAGTTCAGCAGTGAAGCAGTCGGTCAGTGCGCTGGTTTCTGTGTGCTGTGTTGGTTAGGCTGTTATTCTGCTGTAGTTCAGCAGTGAAGCAGCCGGTCAGTGCGCTGGTTTGTGTGTGCTGTGTTGGTTAGGCTGTTATTCTGCTGTAGTTCAGCAGTGAAGCAGCCGGTCAGTGCGCTGGTTTGTGTGTCAGTGCTGACTGAAGGGGGCGGAGCTTCACTCTTACCTGTACATGAGGGTCTCGTCGGCGGTGCTGTTGTACTGTATCTGGTACATCCAGGGCAGGTAATCCAGCGAAGCCCCGCCCAGGTACCAGCGCACCTGTGCGGTGGTGGCGGTGACCTCCAGCACCCCGACCCGGCCCCCGGCGGCCCCGCCCGGCCCCGCCTCCTCGCCCGCCGTCCCGTTCCCCGCCCCGCCGGCCCCGCCCCTCCCCGCGCTGATGTCGGAGGGCTCGCGCTCGCGGGCCGGGGGGGCGCTGCGGTTGCCGTGGTGATGCGGCAGCGGGACGACGTGCAGCCGGACGGCGGCGCTGGCCTCGCCGGCGGCGTTGACGGCGATGCAGGCGTAGGCGCCGTCGTCGCGCGCCCGGGCCACCAGCACGTCCAGCGTCCCGTTCCCGTGCACCCGCACCCGGCTGGAGTTGGCCACCACGCGGTCGTCGGGGGCGACCCAGTGCACCAGCGGGGGCGGGTCCCCCAGGGCGCGGCAGCGCAGCGTGGCCCGCTGGCCCTCCAGCACCCAGAGGCGCGGCGTGTGGCGGGAGATCAGCGGCGGCTCGCAGGCCAGCTCCGCCTCCGCCAGCGCCCAGAAGTAGCGGCCGGCCAGGTGCGCGGGCGTGGCGCACGTCTCCATGGCGTCCGCGCGGCTCAGCCGCCGCAGCCACAGCAGCTGGCAGTTGCAGTGCAGCGGGTTCCCGCCGAAGCTCAGCCCGCTGACGGGCGGCTGGGGGGCGGGCCCCGGGGGCAGCGTGCGCAGCCGATTGGACGTGACGTCCAGGCGGCCCAGCCGGGCCAGGTCGCGGAAGGCGCCCGCGGGGATGCGCTCGATCAGGTTGTGGTCCAGGTTGAGCGTGTGCAGGCTGGCCATGCTGCGCAGCGCGCTCCACGGCGCCTCCCGCAGGTTGTTGTAGGACAGGTCCAGGTCCTCCAGCGTGGGCAGGAAGTGGGCGAAGGCGTGCGGCGCGATGGCGCTCAGCTGGTTGTTGTTGAGGATGAGGTGCTGCAGGTTGGGCAGCCCCGCCAGGTCCCGCGGGCCCACGCCCATCAGCCGGTTGGCGTCCAGGTGCAGCGAGCGCAGGCTCTCCAGGTCGGCGAAGGCCAGGGGGCGGAGCCTGTGCAGCGTGTTGCGGGACAGCGTCAGGTCCACCAGGCCGCTCATGTTGGAGAAGTCGGCGGCGCCCAGCTCGGGGATGAAGTTGTCGGCCAGCCGGAGCTCCACGGTGCGCCGGTCGATGTCGGGCGGGACGAACAGGAGGCCCTTGTTGACGCAGAGCGTGCTCAGAGACTCCGACAGGTTCCGGCACACGCAGTGGGACGGGCACATGGACACCACGCCCCACGTCTCGCCCCCCGAAACGGGCGGCGCCAGCAGGGACACGCCCCCCAGCAGGACCAGCCACAGCAGGGCGCGGGAGGGGGGCGGAGCCTCATGCGCGCTGACCCAGCGGGAGCGGGCGGGGCGAAGTTCGGAGGGGCGCGTCCGTCTCGGGGTGGGACGATGGGGTGTTTTGGGGTGTGGGGGGCATGTTGAGTTTTCGGAGGGGTGCAGTTGTCTCGGGGCAGGCTCAGGCGGTGGGGAATCGGGCATGGTAGTCCTGGGAATCCACAGACCTGGGGGGTAAAAGCAGATTTGGCGTTTTTAATTTGTGAGAAGCAGGAAGCTGAGCGGTGCTGGGGAAGACATTGTGCTGTATCAGCGAGTTTAGACTCGCGTGTAGCTCTGAACTGCACGTTAAGCACTCACACACACACACACACACACACACACACACACACACACACACACACACACACACACACACTCACCATTTCTGAGACTGCACACACACACACACACACACACATCATTTCTGAGACTGCACACACACACACACACACACACACACACACACACATACACAGACACACACACACACATCATTTCTGAGACTGCACTCACACACAGACACACACACACACACACACACACACACACACTCACACTCACACTCACACTCACACACATCATTTCTGAGACTGCACTCACACACACACACACACACACACACACACACACACACACACATCATTTCTGAGACTGCACACACTCACACACACACACACACACACACACACACCATTTCTGAGACTGCACACACACACACACACACATCATTTCTGAGACTGCACACACTCACACACACACACACACACACACACACCATTTCTGAGACTGCACACACACACACACACACATCATTTCTGAGACTGCACACACACACACAAACACATCATTTCTGGGACTGCACACACACACAGACTG
This sequence comes from Anguilla japonica, assembly GCA_025169545.1. NCBI lineage: Eukaryota > Metazoa > Chordata > Actinopteri > Anguilliformes > Anguillidae > Anguilla > Anguilla japonica. The sequence goes on from CM045891.1 coordinate 55,888,493, forward strand.
GGCTCATGCAATGTAATGCAGTGTCACACACACACATACACGCACACACACATGGTATGGTACACAGACACAGACACACATTGTACGGTACACACACACAGGTGAGTCATTAGGTTTCCTGATGCTCAGACAGCCTGTTCTTGTATTCCACTGTCATGCTCATCTACCTGGGAGTGTGTGTGCATACTGTGCTATGTGTGTGTGCACTCTATTGTGTGTACCGTACTGTGTGTCTGTGCGCACTGTGTATGTGTGTACTGTACTGCGTGAGTGTGCGTGTGCGTGTGTACCTGTGTGTGTGTAATTGTGCGTACAGTGTGTGTGTGCCTGTGTGTGTGTAAGTGTGTGTGTGTGTGTGTGTGTGCTGTACACAGTTTGTGTGTGCGTGTGCCTGTGTGTGCACGTCGTACAGTGTGTGTGTGTGTGTGTGTGTGTGTGTAATTGTGTGTGTGTGTGTGTGTGTGTGTGTGTGTGTGTGTGTTGTACCTTGTGGGGAGGCTGTAGGACAGTATCAGCTCCACATGGCAGCAGGCTCCTCTGTAGGGGGGGGTGGGGTTAATGCAGGAATGGTGTCTCCCCCTACGGGTTCCGTACATCCATGGAGAAGTCAGGCTTCCTCATTTACAGCTGCAGGAATCTGGGTCAGAAAATACAGAACCTGCTCTGGTATTTTTTCTTGCGGTAAGAGTGACCTTCTGAAACCTGCCTGGCGAGCGGTGCATCGTGGGATAGCGTTAATCCTCCTCTGAAGGAATGCGAGGTTCTGCTCCGCAGCTGCTCCAGGAGGGCAGCGCCTCCCTAATCCAGTCCAGACCCAGAACGGCGGGATTAGCGGCTGAGCGCCTTCTCCGGATCGACGTGGCGTGGGCCGGCAGATCCCTCGCTTTCTCTCCTCCTCTCCCCCGCTGCAGCCCCGTCCTCATCCCTCCGTTCTCTCCCTCTGTCTCTGCTCCTCTCTGTGGCCGGCGGAAGTGAAGTCTTTTATTCCTTTGTCCCCTGGCCCAGTCTCGCTCTGCCTGTCTGTGCCCGGCTCTGCCTGTCTGTGCCCGGCTCTGCCTGTCTGTGCCCGTCTGTGCTGGAGCGGCACCACGCTCCTCTCCGCTCGCCCGCTCCTTCCCCCCCCAGCCCTCTCTCTGCCACTCAGAGGAGCGGGGCGGGGTACAGCTCCGCCAAAACAAACAGATGGAGGAGGAGTCTCCCCGGGACAGACACTCACAACTCCGCGCTGAGCGGGAAGGGGTTTCTCTCAGTTTCTCCCCGGCTCTGATTGGTCAGATTCTCCCAGGCTGTAATTGGGTAGTTTCCCCCTGGCTCTTGTAGGGTGGTTTCTTCCAGGCTGTGATTGGACGGTATCTCTCAGGCTGTGATTGGGCAATTTCCTCTGGCTCTTAAAGGATGGTTTCTCCTGGGCTGTGATTGGATGGTTTCTCCCAGGCTGTGATTGGACGGTTTCTCTCTGGCTCTGATTGGACGGTTTCTCCCAGGCTCTGATAGGATGGTTTGTCCCAGGCTCTGGAAGGATGGTTTTTCCTAGGTTCTGATAGGCTGGTTTCTTCTGGCCTTTGATTGGACGGTTTTCCCCAGGCTCTGATAGGACTGTTTCTCCCAGGCTCTGATTGGACTGTTTCTCCCGGCTCTGATAGGACGGTTTCCCCAGGCTCAGATAGGACTGTTTCTCCCAGACTCTGATTGGACGGTTTCTCCCGGGCACTGTTTGGACTGTTTTCATGGGGGTGCCCTCTGTATTTGGTGAGCTGGGTTGCAATTCAGCTCTTCACCCCAAAGGAGGAAACCCCAATGCCTCAGTCTGGAATCGAGCCCGTGCACCCCCTCTCAGCGGTGGTACAGTTTGCTGGTCAGGAGCCCCTGCCGCTGGCGTTGATGGTCAGGGGTTTGGGATCTCTCTCTGCAAGGCGCTATACAGATGGGCCCCGTTGAGCCTTTCCTGCCCGTCCCGCCAGGTACCTGAAAATCCGCCACAGCGCGTCTACTGCTGCCAGTCAACCCGTCAGTGCACCCCTGTGCGATTGGATTCCTCTCCTCTTCCTGCGCACTCTCTCTGTCTCTCTCTCTCTCCGTCTCGCTGTCCTCCTGTGGAATTCTGGGATAGCGGTGGAGACGCCTGCGGGCAGCTCTATGAAGGTGTCGTTTCTGTGTTCGTATTCCGACGGGCTGCACTTCCTCCTGCGAACTCGGCCATCTCTCCCTCGCTCCGTGCCCTGAGAGAGCTGCTCCTCCTCCTCTCTGCCGATCTGTCCATCCCTCTCGTGCACAGACGCAGAGAAGCAGGAGCTGGGAATTCGGTTGGGGGGGGGGGGAGGAGGGGGGGCGAGTGGGGGGGCGGTCTGCTCGTCTCTCTGGGGATTCCTCTCCTTTCTCTCCTTCCTCTGCTTCCTCGATCACCAGTGTGTCTCTGCTCCCTGTTCTCTGTGGCCAGCGAGGCTGAGATGAGCGTTTGCTGCAGAAAAAGAGAGAGAGCGAGAGAGAGAGAGAGAGAGAGCACAAACAAGGGAGAGAGCGAGAGAGAGAGAGAGTGCAAGCGAGGGAGAGAACGAGGGAGAGAGAGAGAGAGAGACTGCAATGTCTGCTCTACCCAGAGCGAGAACGAGAGGGAGGGAGGCGGAGAGACACGGAGGGAGGGAACAGGGGGAGAGTGTGAAGGAGAGAGAGAGTGGGAGGGAAAGAAAGGGGAGGAGAGAATGGAGAGAGACTAAAACAGTGCTGGCTTGTGAGAGGAGAGGTGGAGAGGGGGATAGGAGTGGGAGAGGAGAGAAGGGAGCTGAAAGAGACTGAATTGTGAGTGAGTGAGTGAGTGAGTGAGTGAGTGAGTGTCCGCGTGAGTGTGTGTTCATGGGTGTATATGCTGTTCATGTGTGTGTGTGTGTGTGTGTGTGTGCGCGCTCTTCATGGGTGTGAGTCATTCATTCTGAACTAGAAATAGAACTAGAAATGGAGCAAGCCACACGTGCACTCACACACGCAAACACACACACACGCACACGCACACGCAAACGCACACGCACATACAGACACACACACTCCATTAGACCTGTGCGTACTTGTACATACAATATCTTATGAAAAATTCAGACCATCAGTGTATTATAATCAGAGTGCAGAGCAAGCCTGTGATTGGACAGTGTGCAGAGCAAGCCTGTGATTGGACAGTGTGCAGAGCAAGCTTGTGATTGGACAGTGTGCAGAGCAAGCCTGTGATTGGACAGTGTGCAGAGCAAGCCTGTGATTGGACAGTGTGCAGAGCAAGCTTGTTATCAGGCAGTGTGCAGAGCAAGCCTGTGATTGGACAGTGTGCAGAGCAAGCTTGTTATCAGGCAGTGTGCAGAGCAAGCCTGTGATTGGACAGTGTGCCGAGCAAGCCTGTGATTGGACAGTGTGCAGAGCAAGCCTGTGATTGGACAGTGTGTATTCTTTTCAGGACCAAGGACAGCAACTGTGTCGCTTCTAACTGTTTTGGGACCCACTAACACGGCGTCATCCTCACCGCTGCCGTGTGGCTGAATTCCCTGCAGCTGATCCAGGACCAGCCTGGGGGGCTCGGTCTGGCCTGTGACACGTGCGGCAGGACCGTTGCCGTGGCGCTGAGCCACGGGAGCCGCTGGAATAAAGGGGGAGATTGATTTGTCTGAGAGCTGTCTGAGCATGCTCAGTGAGACCTGGGAGGTGGGGGGGGAGCAGAGGGATGAATACTGATGGAGTGCTGGGGGGAGAGAGGGCTGGGGGGAGAACTGTCTCCTTTCACAAGTACTGCCTCAGGGGAAGGAGAAGAGAGCGAGTGACAGAGAGAGGGGAAGAGGTGGGGAAAGCTGGAGGGTAGGAGGGAGAGAGAGGGAGAGGGGGATGAAGAGGCTGGGGAGGGAGGGAGGGAGGGAGGGAGGAGGCGAGGATAAAGAGGCTGGGGAGAGGGAGGGAGGGAGAAGGCGAGGGAGAGTGAGAGGGGGATGAAGAGGCTGGGGAGAGACAGGGAGGGAAGAAGGGAGAGGGGGATAAAGAGGTTGTATGTTTGTGTTGGCAGTGCTTGTCAGACAGACGGATGCTCCCTCACCCTGCTGCTAAACAGCCATTAAAACTCCACCATTACACCACTCTGTCCCCCTGCAGTTACTGTGAGTGTGTGAGAACACTCTGTCCCCCTGCAGTTACTGTGTGTGTGTGAGTGTGTGTGTGTGAGTGTGTGAGAACACTCTGTCCCCCTGCAGTTACTGAGTGTCTGTGTGAGAGAGAGTGTGTGTGAGTGAGTGTGTGTGTGAACACTCTGTCCCCCTGCAGTTACTGAGTGTCTGTGAGAGAGAGTGTGTGTGAGTGAGTGTGTGTGTGAACACTCTGTCCCCCTGCAGTTACTGAGTGTCTGTGTGAGAGAGAGTGTGTGAGTGAGTGTGTGTGTACGTTTTGGCAACAAGACAGGGCAACAAGCAGAACTGAGGGAGAGGGGGGGATCAAATTTGTGAACTTTTTTCCACGGTTGCCTTATTTATTTACTTTCTAACCATTTTAATGTTTGCTTTATTTTTATTTATCACTTCCTCTCTTTCTCTTTCTTTTTTTAAAAACATTCATTTACTTTTGTGTGGATTTAATATTGGTGTTCTGTGGGTATCTGTTATTATTAATGAAGAGAAATGAAGTCTCTCTCTCTCTCTCTCTCTCTCCCCCCCCCCCTCTCTCTCTCTCTCTCTCTCCCCCCCCCCTCTCTGATTCTCCCCCCTCCCTCGCAGACGAACATCCCCTTCCTGCAGAACGTGCTGAGTAATGACCAGTTCCTCTACGGGACGGTGGACACCCAGTTCATCGATGAGAACCAGGACCTCTTCATCCTGAAGCCGGTCCAGAACCGAGCCCAGAGGCTGCTGCACTACCTGGGTGTGTGAGGCGGTTCTGAATCAGGGTTCTGAGGGGTTTCAGAAGTGGTTTTGGGGCGGGTTCTGAGCTGGTTCTGAGCTGGTTCTCAGGCGGGTTCTGAGCTGGTTCTGAGCTGGTTCTCAGGCGGGTTCTGAGCTGGTTCTGAGCTGGTTCTGAGGGCGGTTCTCGGGCGGGTTCTGAGCTGGTTCTGTCCCCGGGGTCAGGAGGAGTGAGTAATGGCGGTGATCTGCCTGGCAGTGGATGAGCGGCTGGGTTCTCTGGGTCCTCTGGCCTCTCATTTCCTCTGCATTTCCTGTCACGCATCGACTTTTAACTGCTTTATCAATAGACCAAGTGGCCATGAAATGCACATCACAAAAAATGCTCTCATGCACACACACACACACACACACGCATGCATGCACCCATACACACACAGATGCGTGCACACACACCCACACACACACAAACCAATATGGGTGCTTCTGTTCCTCCTTTCCCTGTAGGATTGTGAATTTATGCCATTCCTCACTGACATTAAATTGGGCAACAAATGAAATAGGGCATCTGCTGAAATGAACTGATTATGCAAAGCTGGCATCTCTTCCCTCCCCCCTCTCAGATTCCAATTTTAAAAATGCTGTATTGGTGTGAAATTCACTTTTAAATATTGCTGAAGCATACATCCAGAAATACACAAGAACAGGAATGTGCATCAATCAGAGTAATTGCTATGTCATCTTATATACAACTGTGATAACAGAAACAATAATAATAATAAAGAGAAAATGAAAATTAATTATAAATAAATGAAATAAAATTAATACATTTTTGGTGCTCAACCCCGTGCTATTGGAGCTGTTGGCCCTTCTCCTATTGGATTATTGGTTTCTTCTCTTTTGTTAGGAAATAGAAGTCTTTTATAGTAAGTACAGATAATTTGTTGAAGTCGTGTTGTAATTTCTGAATATTTTCCACAATGTAGGAGGGAGCGCACCTCTCCTTTATACTGAGTGACCTCGTATAAATTCATATAAATTCTCCTTTTTGTCACCATGTATTCCGGTGTCTGCCTTTTTCAATTGCAAGTGTGCGGTCACTGAGCCTGTACTTGGTCAGGATTTGTCTCTGCTTTGTGTCTCTGATGGAGAAGAGATACTCAGATAATGTGTATTCTCTTTTTAGGGTCCAATAGCAATCTAGTAAGTATTGTGCTACGTCAGCCTAGTTATTCCAGAGATTTTGGTCTGTGTCATAACTTGGTTTAGCCTGCGTTGGTGGTAAGCCGTGCTGGTATGACGCTGGTCTGTGTTAGTTGGGTTAATGGGTCAGTCAGCTTCATTACCAGCTGACTGAGGGGACTCTTTTCATGACTGAGCTCTTTGGATGTTCATTGCCTTAAACTGCAATGTGTCCCCTGGGGTTTGAATTGAGGTGCATCCAGAATTTTGAATGCTCTTTTTTTGGATATGAATCATTAATGGATAATGGCCTAATTCTGCTCTGCATGCATTATTTGGGGGTTTTCTCTGTACGTGTTGAATTTTATTACATAAAATCCTACTTGCAGGGTCTCTATTGGATTGTTTATGCCATTTAGAATAGTTTTGCTGGCTGAGTGAACCCCATACCCCCTTCCATACAGCGCAATGGGCTGGATAACACTATCAAAGATTTTAACCAGATTTTAATTGGTATGTCAGAGTTTGCTTTTTATAGCAAATGGTGGTCTTTGAGCTTTTTCTTGGTACTCGCTGTCATGCTAAAGCTCAGATGCAGTAATTATCAGGCCAAGGTGGGTGTGATTTAGGGTGTTTTTTTTTAGAAGATCATTGTTTTTGTCTTTTGTAAGTTTACTGTCAGGGCCCGGTTCTGACAGAAATCCTCCGCCAGAGCTAGGTTCTGCTGTAGCCCTTCTTCAGTGGATGACGGCAGAACCAGATCGTCTGCACAGAGTAGGTCTGTGTGGTGTAGGAGGAGGCCCGGGGCTGTGCACTGCTAGCTCATTAACTCATTGACCCTAAATATCGAACCGTGGTGGTCTAAGGCTGCTACCCTGTTCATTTTAGTGTGAAGAAATCTGTTCTTTGATTGCCAATTTTCTCTCTGCATTTATTTTCTGAGTACACTGACTTAATTATATCATAAACTTTACCCCCTACACCACTTTGAAGAAATTTGTAGCACAATCCCAAATGGCAAATAGTCAAACGCTTTTTAGAAATCAATGAAGCATGCAAGGAATTATTATTTTTTGTTTGTTTGGTGGACAT
>CM045891.1:55898122-55900622 GCA_025169545.1 Anguilla japonica
AAAACACCCGCGTTCGCTGCCAAAAACACCCGCATTCTCTCCAAAAACACCCGCGTTCGCTCTCAAAAACACCCACATTCACTGCCAAAAACACCCGCATTCTCTGCCAAAAACACCCACATTCACTGCCAAAAACACCCGCATTCGCTCTCAAAAACACCTGCGTTCGCTGTCAAAAACACCCGCATTCGCTCTCAAAAACACCCACATTCACTGCCAAAAACACCCGCATTCACTGCCAAAAACACCTGCATCCAGCCTGAAAACACACCACAAAACGCACATGTTCAATCTCAAATCCGCCCCCATGATGGCGTTCTCCGTCTCCCTCTCTCAGGTTCTGCGAGGTGGCTCGGGAGAACGGCATGGACATCTTCCGGGTCTTTGACTCGCTGAACTACCTTCCCAACATGCTCCTGGGCATGGAGGCGGCGGGCGCGGCCGGGGGCGTGGTCGAGGCGGCCATTTCCTACACCGGCGACGTGTCGGACCCCATGCGGCAGAAATACTCGCTGCAGTACTACCTGGAGCTGGCCGATGAGCTGGTCAAGGCCGGAACACACATCCTGGCCATTAAGGTGGGCATATTCACAATAACCTTTCAGAAACCTTTCAGTAATCTTTGAACATGTAAATGCCTTAATCTGTTCCCCTGCCGTTCCTGTATGCGGTCCGAGAGGCCTGCTGTTTGGGCCTGCAGTGTGCTTTCTACCGTCCGGCTCTTTCCTGCCATTTTTTTTAGGTAGTACCGCCGTTTTTAGCAGTCGTTTTCCTTTATTATTTTGGCTCTTAAACTCAGTTCAGATTAAAACGGCGAGGTGTCAGTTAAATATAAATAAACGTTTTACAATGCCCCCGCATCTCGAGATCGCACATCAAAGTGGCACAGCAGATTTAACGACCGCTTCCATCACGGCGAGTTACGAGCTGGTCGGGCTGATCCATCTCCTGTTTAAACTCCGGACCCGAACCTTCACACGCTCGGGCTTGGAGATAACAGCCGCCATCAGCCGTTTTAAATATCAGGACATCACATCTGTTTTCTGGTTGAAGCAGAAGTGTTTAAGGCATGTTGTACCAGTAACAAGAAATATTGTGACAGGAGAAATCTTAACCCTTTTTAAACTGGTCCTCACTGATTTTGTTTTGCATCATTGACAAGCATGCTGATTGGCTGGGTGATCCTAGCTTGTTTGGTAGGGCTTTGTGATTGGCTGAGTGATCCTTGCTTCTTTTCTAGACTGTTCTGATTGGCTGGATGATCCTTGCTCTTTGCTAAACTGTTCTGATTGGCTGGGTAATCCTTGCTTGTTTGCTAGAATGTTCTGGTTGGCTGGGTGATCCCATGCTTGTTTGGTAAGCCGTTGTGATTGGCCAGCTCTTTGGCTTCCAGGCAGCTCCCTCCTTACCGTGTTGTGGAATTTAGAACACGTCCTGTTATGAGACCGGTTCTAGACCTGGGTGCAGCGGAATCGATGGGTTCATCAGGAAGGGGCAGAACTCTGGGAAATGGAGTCTTAGTGAGAGTCTGTAACAGCAGCGGGCATGTAGCTCACACCGCGGGAGCGTGGCCTCTGATAGGCCGCGGGAATGTGGGTTCTGATAGGCCGCGGGAGCGTGGGTTCTGATAGGCCACGGGAGCGTGGGTTCTGATAGGCCGCGGGAGCGTGGGTTCTGATAGGTTGTGGCAGCGTGGGTTCTGATAGGCCGCGGGAGCGTGGGTTCTGATAGGTTGCGGGAGCGTGGGTTCTGATAGGCCGTGGGAGCGTGGGTTCTGATAGGTTGTGGCAGCGTGGGTTCTGATAGGCCGCGGGAGCGTGGGTTCTGATAGGTTGCGGGAGCGTGGGTTCTGATAGGCCGCGGGAGCGTGGGTTCTGATAGGTTGCGGGAGCGTGGGTTCTGATAGGCCGCGGGAGCGTGGGTTCTGATAGGCCGCTCGACCGCCCGCCCAGCGACGGGGTGGCTCGGGGGAAGTGTGTTTCACACAGCGGGAGGCTCTGCTCGACCCGGGGGCACAGCCCCCGTGTTCTTTCTGCTGTTCGAACCCGCAAACCCAGCCCTGCCGCTGGCGGTCTGGCGGTCTGGCGGTCGGCACGCGGGAGCAGGGAGAGCAGATGGCGGCTGTCTGAGCCTCGTCAGCGGGGGGGGGGGGGGGGGCCAGAGCGGAGGGCTCGTCAGTGAATGGCTCGAGCGTCAATCACGTGAGACGGGCAGGAAGCCGCGGACAGAGAGCGAGAGAGGGCCACGCGGGGGGGCGTGCGGGGGGCGGGAGGCGGGTTCGAGACCGGTGGCGGATCAGAGACGATCGCCTGCTGCTCCTTCTGTTCCTTATCTGGGCTGAGGAGAGCTTCTCTTCTGCTTTAATGAGTGATCTGTGAACAACCGAGCACCACAGGCCTCAGAAATAACGGCCGAGAGAGGTTAAACAACAGCATGGAGAGAGAGATTAAACACTACAGCAACCGAGAGTGAGAGAGAAATAGAGATGAAACGTACACCA
>CM045891.1:55910622-55950622 GCA_025169545.1 Anguilla japonica
TGCACATTTACACGCTTTTATAGGCATTTACACTGCTGCTAATTTTAGCTGCTTTATGAAAATGCAAACTAGTCTTTGTTGCTGCAGTTGCTAATGTGTTTCTGTGTTTGGGTGGAGCAGAGATTGTGTTTCTCTGTTTGGGTCGACCAGAGATTGTGTTTCTGTGTTTGGTTGGGGCAGAGATTGTGTTTCTGTGTTTGGTTGCGGCAGAGATTGTGTTTCTGTGTTTGGGTCGAGCAGAGATTGTGTTTCTGTTTGCCTGTGTTTGGTTGGGGCAGAGATTGTGTTTCTGTGTTTGGGTCGAGCAGAGATTGTGTTTCTGTGTTTGGTTCGAGCAGAGATTGTGTTTCTGTTTTGCTGTGTTTGGGTAGAGGAGAGTGTTCTGCTGTTTGTCTGTGTGTCTGAGCTGTGGATCTAGCCGCAGGTGTAGGTAAACGTGTCTGTGCAGGTGTAGGTAAATGCGTGTCCCTGCAGGTGTAGCTAAACGTGTGTCCCTGCAGGTGGAGCTGGAGCGGGGGAAGATTCTGCACATCAAAGCGCTGGCGCTGGGGGACCTGAACAAGGCGGGGCAGAGGGAGGTGTTCTTCGAGCTCAACGGCCAGCTCAGATCAGTGCTGGTCAAAGACACCGTGGCCATGAAGGTACAAGCAGCCCCTCAGACACACACACACACACACACACACACACACACACTCTTACACATGCACACTCAGACATACACACACACACACACGAATGCACTTATACACACATGCACAGACACACACACACGCCCACACTCACACATGTGCGCACGCACACATACACACACGCACACTCATATACACACACACACACACTCTCTCACATGCACGCATATGCACACACACACACACACACACACACACACACTCACAAGCACACACACACATTCTCTCTCTCACATGCACACACATGCACGCACACACTCACTCTCCTCACACACACACACCCCTGAGTCGGGCTCTCTGTCGCCCCCTGCAGGAGATGCACTTCCACCCGAAAGGCGCTGAAGGATGTGCGGGGGCAGGTGGGGGCGCCGATGCCGGGGAAGGTGGTGGAGGTGCGGGTGAAGGAGGGGCAGCGGGTGGAGAAGGGGCAGCCGCTCTGCGTGCTGAGCGCCATGAAGATGGAGACCGTGGTCAACTCGCCCCTCTCCGGCTCCGTCACCAAGATCTACGTCACCCCCGACTCCAGCCTGGAGGGGGACGACCTCATCCTGGAGATCACCGAGTAGGGGGCGGGGCCACGGGCTGGGGCGGGGCGGGGCATGTGCACAGGTGGCCACACCCTCTGTGGAGCAACGAGTCTTAACAGTGGCACCCCCCCCCCCCAACCCACCCCCCACCAACCCCCACCCCCCCCCCCCCCCCCCCCCCCCCCCCCCCCCTGGATTCAGAGAGATGGGAGAGGGAGCGATGGAGAGATTTATTTTCTGATTAATGACTTTTTTTTTTTTTTGATTAATAGTGAATGAGCGTGTGATTAGCGGGTCTGAGGGGATTAGCGCAGGAAGTCACTCTCCTAATTACCGCCGCCGCAGCGAGCTCCTCTGCACGGCGCGCAAAGCTGCTTCCTGTCCGCCATTTCCTGTCGCCCGAGCGCGACCGCGTTCGCGGGAGAGAGCCGCCGGGCTTTTCACGCGAAACTGTTGCACTCACCGCGTTTCCGAACGTAATCTCGAGAAAAACTAACCGTAACAATCACGTGTAACCGTCACTTTAGTGGTGTAGAGGAGCGGCCATGTCCGTCTCCTTCGTGTCTGATGTTGATGTCAGCTGACCTCGGAGCAGCAGGGCACGCGTGAACGTAGCTGTCGTACCGTCGTTTAAAATAGATTAAGCAATAAATAGCCGTGTTGATCGCTATTTTTACTGTCTTTGTGTACTCTGATCATGCGTAATGCCATTAAGTGCTGGAACATGTCACCGTGGTAACGCTGGATGCAGTGGCTATGGGACTGAGATGATGAGCACAATTAGTGTCCCTCCCTCTCTCCATCCTTCCCTCTCTCTATCTCTCCATCCTTATCTCTCCCTCTGTCTATCCTTCACCTCTCTATCCATCACTCCCTCTCTAATCTCCTCTTTCACTCTCTCTATCCTTCCCTCTCTATCACTCCCTCTCTATCCTTCACTCTCTCTATCCCTCACACTCTCCATCCTTCCTTCTCTCCGTCCTTCACTCTGTCCATCCATCTCTCTCTCCATCCTTCCCTCTCTCCCCCCCTTTCAATCCTCTCTCCATCCTTTACTCTGTCCATCCTTCCCTTAGTCTCATTCCCTCCCTCAAGATGGATTGTTTAAGCAAAATATTCCTGCATTCATATTACTACACACACACGGGGACACACGTATACATACAGACCCATACGCACACGCACACATGGGGACACACGTATACACACAGACCCACACGCACACACACACACTCTGCTCTGCGCCCGCCCACACACACCCTGCTCTGCGCACACACACACACACACACTTCATCTTTTACTTGTATTTGTCTTTTTTTTCTGCGTAATGTCGAAGGTTTGGGGAGTTGATTTGGCCTCATTCTGCATGATATTCCTGTCTCACTCTCACTCTTACTACCAAGCCTGTTTCTTCTTTGTTTAAGCAGTTTCCTGTCTTAACTAACAAACCGTAAATGTGACATTATTCCTTAAAGCGCAAGTGTTTAGTTAAAAACTACTTTTTTTTTAAAACTTCGAACCTGGGGTTTTACACTGTTACACAAACCTACATATTAAAGCACATGTTTATGTCTCAAATGCACAAGCCCACTTACGCTACATCAGGGCTGACTTGCTCAGCAGCTCTGTAGTTCTGATCCACTGTCACAAATGCACTGTTTAAGGGGAGGGGGTGAGGACCATGCATTCCCTTTTCAGTCAGATTTTTATTTTTTTAAGAATGCAGGCATCAGAGTTGTGCGAACGTGTGTGCGTCCATCCATGTGTGTGTCCGTGCGCGTGTACATCCGTCCGTTTGTGTGTGTGTGTGTGTGTGTGTGTGTGTGTGTGTGAAGGTTTCAAAGGCACAAGGATTTCACTGCCACTTCTGGACTGTTCTGAACATTCTGTTGACAGTAGCTCCAGGGTTCTAGAACATTGAGAGAGTGAGTGTTCCATTCATTAATTGTGAGGTTTTCAGAATCTTTTTTTTTTTCCCCAGACTTCCAGAAATACCCCCAAAATAAGTAGAACATCCAACCTGTAGATTTGTTTTTTTTTTTTTATTGTTGGCCCTGAGTATGCTTTGACGTCTGTAGGGCCCCCTGGTGGGGTATTCATAATTAGATAAAACACTATCAGGACTTAAAGGAAGGACGTGGGAGGGTAGTGGAGATTTGGTAAACTGAGTACTAACGCTGTTTATTTTCCATTAAATGAACTGGATGCAGTCCTTTCCAATGGCTCTTGTTGTTGCAGTGTTAATGGTAAACTGAGGTAAAACAGGGTAAATGTGTTTGATATGAAGAGGCACACAGACCTGATGAAGTCACTCTGAAACCAGCGAAGTCGGTCTGCCAGGTTTCGCACCCGGGTCACATGACTGCTACGGATCAATTAGGGAGTTGGTTATTAGAACAGGAAGCAATCCAGGATACTTCTGCCATCTCATCGTTTCATTGCTGCTTTTTTTCCGTGATGATGCGAATGGTCTGCGGTGTCACCTGTTGAGCTGTGTTCTGTCAGTATACAAAAAATAAATAAATATATGAAAGGCTGTCTCACTGGGTTTCATTTATCTACACATGCTTATGGTGTGTGTGTGTGTGTGTGTGTGTGTGTGCGCGCGTGTGCGTGTGCGCGTGTGCGTGTGTGGATTTGGGGAAAGAGAGCGTTGCTCGGTTGGGTCTCCCTGAAAGTGGAGCCTGTTTCCCTGGGAGACGGGAGACCTTTGGAATGCCTCCAAACTGGCACTGACTTCATCAAGTTACCACGGTAACAGCTCTGTCTGTAATGAATTGTGAGTCATAAAAATCCCCCCCCCCCTAAAAAAAGTGGGTAAATGACAGCCGCTGTGGTTTTATTCCCTTTTCATTTGTTAAATCAGGAAATGGATGAATTACCTGCAGAAATGATGCCTGTTCATTTCAGTGCAGCTGCAGCAGGGTGTGCTGGGAAGGAGAGAGAGAGAGTATGTGTGTGTGTGTGTGTGAGAGAGAGAGATTGTGTGTGTGTGTGAGAGAGAGAGCCAGTCAGCTTTCAGCTACTACCAAACAGCCTTGGCACTCGCACACCCTCTCTCTCTCTCTCTCTCTCACTCACCCTCCCTCCCTGTCTGTCTGTCTGTCTCTCATATAATCAGAATGTAATAGATGGCAATTATGCAGGTCTGTTTTTAAGGTTTTTGCTGCATGAGCTCTGCAGGGATGTTGAATCCTAGTGTTTGATTACTGATGTCTTAATGAGCAGTAGATGTTGAATCCTAATGATTGATTGGTGATGTCTTCATGAGCAGTAGATGTTGAATCCTAATGATTGATTAGTGATGTCTTAATGAGCAGTAGATGTTGAATCCTAATGATTGATTGGTGATGTCTTCATGAGCAGTAGATGTTGAATTGATGATTAGTGATGTCTTAATGAGCAGTAGATGTCTTGAATCCTAATGATTGATTGGTGATGTCTTCATGAGCAGTAGATGTTGAATCCTAATGATTGATTAGTGATGTCTTCATGAGCAGTAGATGTTGAATCCTAATGATTGATTGGTGATGTCTTCATGAGCAGTAGATGTTGATCCTAATGATTGATTAGTGATGTCTTCATGAGCAGTAGATGTTGAATCCTAATGATTGATTGGTGATGTCTTCATGAGCAGTAGATGTTGAATCCTAATGATTGATTAGTGATGTCTTCATGAGCAGTAGATGTTGAATCCTAATGATTGATTAGTGATGTCTTAATGAGCAGTAGATGTTGAATCCTAATGATTGATTGGTGATGTCTTCATGAGCAGTAGATGTTGAATCCTAATGATTGATTGGTGATGTCTTAATGAGCGGTTGATGTTGAATCCTAATGATTGATTACTGATGTCTTTATTAGATGCACCTGCTCATTGATGCTATACCCTGCTCCTCCAAACAGTGAACCATGTGGCTGAAACTCGGTATATAAAGCATGCATACGTGATGATGAGGAGGTTTACTTTTTTAGTTCCATCAAACATTGGAATGGGCGAGACGCCCGATTCAAGCGACTTTGACCGCGGTGTGATTGCCGGCGCCAGACGTGGGTGGTTCCAGCATTTCAGAAACAGCTGCCATCCTGGGATTCTCACACACCACGGTCTCTAGAGTTTACAGAGAAAGGTGCGATAAACAAAAAAATGATCCAGTGAGTGGCAGTTCTGTGGGCGAAAACGCCTTGTTAATGAGAGAGGTCATGGTGGAATGAGCCGACTCGTTCGAGCTAGACGAAAAGCCGCCAGTGCTCAAATAGCAGCTGTTTACAGCAGCCGTGTGCAGAAGGGCATCTCTGCATGCACAATGCGCTGAACTCTGAAGCAGACGGGCTACAGGGGGAGAGTACCGCGCCGTGTTCCCCTCCTGTCAGCTGAGCAAGGAGGTGTGGCCACGGTGGGGACGTGATCACAAAAACTGGACGAATGAAGATGGGTCAGACCTGGCAACGTTTTTCCAATCTCGATTTCTGCTGTAACCTGCAGATGGTCAGAATTGGATTTTGAAAGCATGGATCCGTTCTGTCTTGTGCCAACGGTGCAGGCTGATGGTGGTGTAATGGTGTGGGGAATATTTTTTTAAGTACACATTAGGCCCCTTCATACCAATTGAGCCTAATTTGAATGCCACAGCATACCTAAGCATTGTTGCTGATCATGTGCATCGCTTTATGGCTGAAGTCTACCCTTTTTCAAATGGACACTTCCAGCAGGGTAACACACCATGTCACAAAGCACACGTCATCTCAAACTGGTTCCACAAACATGACAGTGACTTCACGGTACTCCAGTGGCCTGCACAGTCCCCAGATCTGGGTCCAGTAGCGCAGGTTTGGGATGAGGTGGGACAGGGAGTTTCGGGACATGAATGCGTGGCAAAAAAATAAGCAGGGACTATCAAGTCTGCATGAACCGAAATCCCTGAGGAACAATTGCAGAACCTCGCTGAATCCACACTACAGAGACCTGAGGCTGTTCTGCAGGTAAAAGGGGGTCCTACCCTGTACTAGATATCTACCTAATAATGTGCATGTTTATGTATTTATAAAACCATACTGTAGCTGCCGTTCGCTGCTTAACAAATACTCCAAAGCATCAGTAACGGTTCAAATTAGTCTGTCTGTGCTGCTTCCAAGAAACTGAGATGAACTCTCATCCCCCGAAACGGACAGCACAGCCAGAGAAAGGGGAAAGGGGGGATTGGTAGGAAATGGGAAGATGAATGGAGGGAGAGAGAAGAAATGAAGGAAGAGACAGAAACAGATGGCGTGTGCGGTGGTGCCAGTTTGGGTGATTTTACTCTGCAGAATTTGGACTTGCATCGCCGTTGTTTGTGTGTACAGGCTGCTCGGTTCATTTTTATTCCTTCAAGTAAAATGGAAAATAACCAGAGAGAAAAGCAGGGGTAGTATTTTACAATGAAGATGGAGGGAGGGGTAGAGAGATGGATTGAGAGGGAGAGTGAGAGAATGAGAGGTGTGTGCGTGCGCATGTGCACACCAGGTTGTGAGATGAACAGTGTCCTGTAGTGAACTTATTTTAAAGGAAGCCTGTACACTGACTGTTTCTGTGTTATTTCTGGTCACTGACGTATTTCCTTAAACAGAACATTGCTCTTGACTCCTGTCCTGAGCTCACCTGCGCCCTCCAATTTCTCTCTGTTGATGACATGCTGCCACCTGCTGGACAGAAAGGGACTAGTGCAGCAGAACTGCTGTTATTTGTCTATCATGAAGAGCGCCATCTCTCTTTCAGAATCTTGCTTACACTGTGCTTACGGCTGTTTAAACTGCCTGCGAGAGATGAAGTTCTGTTTGTATTGTTTTTTTGCTTTTTTTATTTTTAGAACAAGCAAGATGCAGTTGGCAGAAATCATAATCGACAGTGCCACGGATTTTGCACGGATTTTCCTGGCACCAAAACTCATATAAAGGCCAGTCTCTTCACCCTGGTTTCCTCTTCCTCTCTCTCTCCCTCCATCTCTCTCCCTCTGTCACTTTTTCTCTCTCCCTCTCTTCCTCTCTCACTCTCTTCCTCTGTCTCTCCCTCCCTCCATCTCTCTCTCACTCTTCCTCTCTTCCTGTTTCTCCTTCTCTCCCTCTGTGTCCATCTCTCCCCTGTCTTGGATCCTCACTTTTACCTGTCTGCCGGTGAACAGACCTGACATCGAGGAGGTGGGGAAATGCCTAACTTTAAAAACCGAGGCTTGCTGAGGGGGAAAAAATAGTATGTGCATTTTTATTTCTGCTGCTTTGTGAAATGCCGTTGCCATAGTGATAACCTCCTGGTGATTGCATGCTGAGAGGGAGAGAGAGGGAGAGGGGAGAGAGAGAGAGGGAGAGATGGAGAGAGAGAGGGAGAGAGAGGGAGGGAGAGAGAGAGAGGGCCCAGAGGAGTGCTCTCGGTCGTCCCGTGGGGACAGTCTAGCTGGAGCCGCGACTCGATGAATCCTCCCTGCATCTCCGCGCCGCTGCACGCTGTGACCTGGAGGAACCCTCTCAGACGCTATACCGCATGGGTTCCATTTCCCAGCATGCTCAGCTGCCCCGAGTCTTTCTTTTGTTCCATTCCGCTGACAATCCTGAAAGCTCTTTGAGCTCCATAATGGTTATAATCATAAAAATATACCATAACAATAATATCTGCGTGTATTCACCGATACTGACAAAAAAATAATAGATTTGCACAATTTTCTGCTTGTGCATTTCACCCTGGACTGGAACTCCAAGTTCTCCACTAGTGTGAGGAAACAGAAGGTCAAACGGGGTCCTTTCAGAAGTGGACTTTGTTGAGCAGCTAGTGAAGTATGTGAAATTGAGACGTGTGATGCTGTGAGATCATCTCTCCAGCAGGTGGCGCCAAATTCACGTGGGATCAGTGTGCTTTCAGTGAAGGATTATTCAGGGATGGAGCCGTATGGGTGTTTTGCTCGCCGTGTGAACTCTGTGACACCAGCAGGTGGGGCGGGAGAAGTTTGATTCTCACCTGTACGCTTCACCTGTGGGAGAAGCTGTTGATGACTAAGTGCTTTTGTTTCCGAGCACCTGCTCTTGTGTCCATTTCAAACAAGACCTGGAAGGGGGTTTCCTGGTTCTGCTAAATCAAAACCATTGTTTTTTTGGTAACAAATGAGACCGGAACAAACAGGAATAGACCAGAGAATTTAACTTTTTCTTTTTGTTCTTTTTAAAAATGTAATTAGGCAGTGATCAGTGGCTCATGAGAGAAATGCTCTTGAGAAATGAGAGAAATTACACTTTGTTGTACGTCGCTCTGGATAAGAGCGTCTGCCAAATGCCTGTAATGTAATGTAATGTAATGCTCTATGGAAATATAATTCTGCTTCATGCACCTGTAAAGGTGCAATATGACTAATATGATTTCATTTAATTAAAATTTCATTCTGCTGCTGCCACTCAGATTGGTCAATAACAGTATTTCCACACCAAAAGTCTTCTGCCTGAACATTGTGAATGAAAAATGTAGTGTGTGTTTCTCATGGCAACAGGAAAAGGACTCCAAAGACATTCAGGGACACGTTAAACTTTTGTAAATTTGAATTTTTTATTATTAAATTTGCATAAAAGTATAACAAAATTGGCAAAACGGTACAGTAAATATTGCTACATAACCTTTTAAAAAGATTTTTTCAAACAAAATTTGATCACTCGCTAAATGGCATCTCTACGGTTTGCAGTTTCTTTTTGTTTCTTTTTTGCAGTTGTGCAATTTAAAAAAATGAGGGTATAACATCACTATCTGACTGACACATGGAAATACAGTCATGTGACTCGGTTACCGTTTGCACCTAAGGAAGTCTGGTTGGGAGACCCGTCTGTACAGTACAGCGTCTGCGTAGAAAAACAAGCTGGGAGCCCTGGGAGAGTCCACCAGCACTGATCGCACCCCCCCTCCACCCGCACACCCTCCCCCCCGCACACCCTCCTCTCTGCTCCTGGCTTTAAAAAAAAAAAAGTAAAAAGTAAAAAAATCCTGGAAATCTTTTCATTTGGTCTGTGTAACGCAAAAGTCTAAGGCAACGGTGGGGGTGGAGGGCGGGATCTAAACATGTGGAGAGGACGGAGGCAGGAGGACCCAAAACTGCCCTAAACTGCTGGGGCACCATGCAGGCCAGCCACCACCAGCGGTGTTGCGTGGGGTGGGAGGATGGTGTTGGGTAGTGTTGGAGGTAGTGGGTGGGGGTTGAAGTGAATTGGGGATGGTGTTGGGTAGTGTTGGAGGTAGTGGGTGGGGGTTGAAGTGGATTGGGGATGGTGTTGGGTAGTGTTGGAGGTAGTGGGTGGGGGTTGAGGGTGATGGTGCTGGGTGGATTTGGGAAGGTTGAGTGGGTCTTGGTATTGGGTGTTGTGTTGGGGGGTGGAGGTGTTTGGAAGGAGATGGTGCTAGAGTCCAAGTTTTGGGTGGTGTTGGGTATTCGTGCTTATTGTATTCAGCTGGACAGGGTTGCAGGATTCTGAGATGGAGAGTTTGAGTTTGGGATATGAGCAATGTTTGGGTCCAGTAGTAATGCTGAAGTGTTTGGATGCAGGGTGTGTGCGTGTGAGAAGTGTGTTTGTATTGTTTGGTTGTGAGGTGGCGTGTGTGTATATGTGTATGTGTGCCTGTGTATATGTGTGTATGTGTGTGTGGTCTGTAAGGTATGTAGTGCATTCAGAGTATAATAAATAGTCACTGTGTGAGAACACAGTATTGCCTGTGAACCTGTGCTATGAGCAGCACGCAGGCACAGGGATCTGAGTGCAACACGGGCTGCTGTGCTGCACATTGCGCACACAGGCTCCTGCTTCGCAGTGTGGAGTTACTGTACAGCTATTAAAGAGCCGCAGTGGTATTTTAACACAAGAGCTAGCGGAGTTCGTGTAAGAAACTAGCAAAACGACTTTCAAACACACTATTTATACTTGCATTTCTAACGGTATGCACATGATTAGAATCAAAGCTGAACACTTAGTTAGCAAAATTACTTTATTTTATATACTCTTACAAAGAGTATTAAAAACCAGCTCAATCCATACTCACGACCCGATTACAAAAAAAAAGAAAAAACAATACAAAAAAAATTGGTTGAAATGCTAAAAAGAAGTCTTACTGTTTTTTTGCTTTACAAAAAAAAGGAAACCTGCTCACATTTTGGAATATTAATTATCATTTACATCTTTAAAAAGTAAAAAGGGGGGGGGGGGAGCAGTGCCTGCAGCTTTACTGTTCAGAAACGGGGGGGGGGGGGGGGGTATTTGGGGTGTTTCTGAGACCATGTGGCAGTGGACAGACCCAACTGTGATCAGTGGATAACACCCCCCACCTCCTATAAAACGTATTAAGATTTGAATAATTAAGCTAATCACATGTTCATAACATCAGACCGTACTCTAAACCCGGGGTCTAGACCTGGAGAGCCTCGGCACTTAGCTGACCATTAACGCACCTGATCAGTCTGAGCTCACCTGCTTATTGGATCTGCACCGGTTTGGGATTTTGAGGTGAAAATAGAAAAAACCCTGCAGCCCTCCCGGACCAGGGTTGGGGACCCCAGCACTCTCTAGGACCAGGGTTGGGGACCCCAGCACTCTCCAGGATCAGGGTTTGGGGACCCCTGCAGACCCTGTGGCTCTCCAGGATCAGGGTTTGGAATTCCTGCACTACACTATAAAACTGCAAGTGCTGCAGTACTGACGTTCTGGAGTAGCAATGGTAGGATTATAAAAGGCCTCTTCCTTCCCGTCATCGTCTGATCTGTGTGTGTGTGTGTGTGTGTGTGTGGCACTGTGTCCTCAGACTACATACTCACTACTTACTTTGTGTACTCAGTGTGTACTCACTACAAACTCACTGCTTACTCTCTATGTACTCAGTGTGTACTCACTGTGTGGTCAATGCTTACTCACTATATACTCAGTTTACTCCCAATGTACTCATTAATCACAGTTTTCTGTGTATTTAGTGCTTTCTCACCACGTACTTAGTGTGCACTCACTGCCTACTATGTACTCAGTATGTACTCAGTGTTAACTCACTATCTATTCACTAGAGGTACTCAGCACTGTGTACCCCCTACATGCACAGCATTCTGTGCTAGTATGTACTACTGATTACTCACTATGGCTACTTAGTCCTGTGTGCGTACTCACTGTGTACTCTCTGTCTACTCACTCCTATGTACTCAGTTTACTCTTTACGTACTCACTATGGCTACTCAGTCCTGTGTACTCACTACATACTCACTGTGTACTCACATCTTACTATGCACTCACTGTGTACTCACTATGGCTACTCAGTCATGTGTACTCAGTACGTACTCGCTGTGTAAATGCTGTGGCTGCACAGTGCGGAATGGTACTCAAACAACACGTCCGTCACAATGAAGAGTCCCCTGAAGAGCAGGTCTGAACGCTGGGGTCCCCTGCCCCCCCCCTGCCCCCCCAGCACCATGCAGGGATTGTGGGATTGCACATTTTGCAGAAGGGTTGGGGTTAAGGGGTGAGGAGTTGGGGTTACGCGATTAAGGGGTGGGGGTTTAGTGTTAAGAGGTTGGTGTTTAAGGGATCGATGGTTCAGGGGTTTTGGATCAAGGTTAAGGAGGCCAGGTTTACAGGGTAAGGACTGCATTGGTCCAGGGATCAGGGGTTACA
This sequence comes from Anguilla japonica, assembly GCA_025169545.1. NCBI lineage: Eukaryota > Metazoa > Chordata > Actinopteri > Anguilliformes > Anguillidae > Anguilla > Anguilla japonica. The sequence continues at coordinate 55,922,489 of CM045891.1, forward strand.
AGGTTTGGGGTCAGAGGTCACCTGGTCAGGGGTTATTCAGTCAGGGATTACAAGGGCCGGGTTGTATGGGGTTAGGGGTTATGGCATTGGGGTTGGCAGTTAAGAGGTAGGGGTTCAGGGGTCAGAGATTAAGGGTTAAGCTCTACTTTGGGGGGAGTTGGGGTTAAGGGTCAGATTCAGGGGTCAGGGATTAAGGGGCGAGCTCTATCTTCTTTGGGAGGGGGTGTTTGGCTTAAGGGTCAGATTCAGGGGTCAGGGATGAAGGGGTGAGCTCTATCTTCTTTGGGGGGGGGGTGTTTGGGTTAAGGGTCAGATTCAGGGGTCAGGGATGAAGGGGTGAGCTCTATCTTCTTTGGGGAGTGTTTGGGCTTTTGGGGGGCAGAGATTCAGGGGTCGGGGATTAAGGGGATGAGCTCTATCTTCTTTGGGGGGGGGGGGGGGGGTTTTGGGTTTAGGGGGCAGATTCAGGGGTCAGAGATTAAGGGGTGAGGTCTATCTTCTTTGGAGGGGTGTTGAGTTTCTGCATGCCTCGCACCTTCTCCAGCAGCGCAGCCACAAAATCCTGCAGGAAACAGGAAGTGAGCAACCAAGAGGGAGGAGGGCAGGATACATTTTCACTGTTACGCGGTTTGTGTGTGTGTGTGTGTGTGTGTGTGTGAGAGAGAGAGTGTAAGTGCATGTTTGTGCTTGTGCGCGCACGGTGTGAGTGTGTGTATGTGTGTGAGTGTGAGAGAGAGTGTAAGTGCATGTTTGTGCTTGTGCGCGGGGTGTGAGTGTGTGTATGTGTGTGAGTGTGAGAGAGAGTGTAAGTGCATGTTTGTGCTTGTGCGCGCGGTGTGAGTGTGTGTATGTGTGTGAGTGTGAGAGAGAGTGTAAGTGCATGTTTGTGCTTGTGCGCGCGGTGTGAGTGTGTGTATGTGTGTGAGTGTGAGTGTCTGCCATATTACCCTAATGTGATGTGATGTCTTATTGCTTCCCCCTAATTAGGCCAGGTGGGAGCACCTGTTATTTAGCTGTACCTTGAATGCTGATCTGCGTTCCATAGAGGGAAATGCAAATTTTATTCCTTTTAAACAGTGAAAGTGAATTTATCCAATTAACTGTATAAGAACTAGAAGGGAAGCGTGGTCATGTGGTTCCATTCAATTCTGTTCAATTCAATTCTTCTGCATGTGGCACCACTACAAGATGGCGAAAGAGAGCCATTTTGAGAAGGCGGTCTTCCCTTCTAGTTCTTATGTATTTCAGTGGAATTATCCATAAAGTGGACACGTTTCTCAAAGCATTTTATCATCCAGAAATTGTACAATTTTGCTGAAGTATTTTATGTCTAGACCAAAAAACAATTTTGGGTGAATGCTGAATTTTTCCCTTCATTTTCTCTGAAAAACATGGAGCAGTGAACTTTGACGACGGCAGCGGACTTCAAAATACTAAATAAAATATGTCCTGTTTCTGTTTCCACATCCTTAGCCTTCAGAATTTCCCCATTAAAACGAGCAAGCCATTTACGGCATGGAATGCAGGAGTGGGGGGGGCATAGTTAACTATGGATTGTGTCTGATTCTCCAGGGAAAGTTGTGTGTATGCAGGTTTGACCTGGTCGTGCGGAACAAAACCCTCACTGTTGTTGTGGGCCCACGTGTGTCAGAGAGCGCAGGTCTGTGAATGCAAACGTGAACGCTAAGCCCGGGGCGCTTTAGGTACAGACTCTCCTCTGTGTGAGCGGGATCTCTCCTTAAGAGGATAAGTAACACCAGCACGTTTCTGCACTTACATCCGTGGGCTTGTAGCAGTCCACCAGCAGGTCCTGCAGGCCAGAGGAAACACAGGGGGAGAAACATGCAGTCATGTGATGTGCAGGAACTCGTACACTCCTCAGGTGATATATATCAATCCCACAATGCCCCTCTCCGGCTGGTGCCGTACCTTCACCCTGATGGCTCGCTCCTTGTCGCTGGGCATGTCCAAGAGCTCGTCCACATCGATCTCCAGCTCTGGAATGGCCTCCTCCTGAAGCAGGTGCACACACACACACACACACACACACACACAGCAGCAGGGGGGGAGGAGGAGGGAGGGTGATTTTAGCAAAACTGAGGAGTGTAGGTGTAGACCCTTCACAGCCGGCTGGCCCTCCCAGCAGTGCTGTCGCCATGACGACACTTCCTCCCTTAAACTCGCTAAGTGATTCACCGCGGGACACAAAGTTCCTTTCCCCGAAAACGTCTTAATTCCAGGAACTAAGACGACCGCCAGCAGGGTCGCCATCTGATGCATAAAACATGATGACTTCCTGTTTCCTCTTTTCCAGAAAACATTTATTTAATTACTTATTGTGGTTTTTATGTTTCCATTTCGCTGGGTAAGTGAAGCTCAGCATTTTCTCTGTGCATTTTTAAGCAGGTGCTGGAGTCTGTCCCAGCAAGCATTAATGCACCCATGCAGGTATACACCCTAAACAGGTCGCCAGTCCATCGCAGGGCACACACACCACTCACTCACACACTTGTATCTAGGGGCAATTCAGAGTCTCTAATTGACTTAGCCTGCATGTCTTTGGACAGTGGGAGGAAGCCGGAGCACCCGGAGGAAACCCACGCAGATACGGGGAGAACATGCAAACTCCACACAGGAAGGGCCCGGGCGGGGATTCAAACCCACTGCCTTCTTGCTGTGAGGTGAACATGCTACCCACTGCACCACCGTGCCGCCCTGCCGCCCTGCTGTGCCTTTTTACAGTTAATTCAGTTTCATTCAGTTCATTTCATTCAGCCGCTTAATCGGCACACACAGCTGCCTCACTCACTTTACATAAAACTCCTTAACTTTTTGTCTCGCCAGCTGTCTCTCTCTCTCTCTCTCTCTCTCTCCTCCCTCTCCCCCCCCCCCTCTCTCTCCCTCCCTCTCCCCTCTCTCTCTCTCTCTCTCTCTCTCTCTCTCTCTCTCTCTCTCTCTCTCTCTCTCTTTTTCTGCCTGTGGTTAGTTTGTTAATTGTTTTTCTCTTTATGTTGCTTGTATATTATTTTTGTTTTGAAGTACAGTAATTTCTGTGGTTAAACAATGTCCCAATAAAATGGTTTTTAAATCTCAAATCTCTCTCTCTCTCTCTCTCTCTGTCCCTCCCTCTCCCCTCTTCCTCCCTGTTGTATCTGTAAGGGCCCGGGGTTTATTGGTGGTATTGGCTGAACAGAGTTGTAATCACACTCTCTATGGAGCCACAACCTCCCCCCTCCTCTTCTCTTTTTTTTTTTTGCTTTCTTCTGCTCTCCCCCTTTCTCTCCCTCGTTTCCTCCCTCTGTTCCTCTCCATAACAGGATGGGCAGGACCCCCTCTTTGTGTCTGTAAACAGACAGCGCTACACACTCTCTCTTCCTGCCTCGCATTCACTGACCCCAAAACAGCTGGAGCAGAACTGGTATCACAGACAATCAGGGATGGGTGTCATTTAGATTTCCTCTGTATAGATCCTAAAGCAATACTCTTAAAACGGTACTAGTGCCCAAACTGTACCTGAACTGATAAATTCTTTAAAATAAAGAACTGACGAGAAAGCAAATAACGACATTAAAGAAGATCTTTTTTTTCTATGTAGGCAAAGAAATTGAAGAATTTTATTGTTTTATTTCATTGTTTAAATTATACTTCATACTTAAATTTTATAATGCTTCTCATTTGGCATTTTGACCGAGTTTAACGTTAGCTAGCTTGCTAACGGTACCTAGTTTATTTATGTGAAGTTGTGTCGCACCGAAATGAGGCACCAAAATCAGTTCTTGTGGGTATGGCATGCATTGGTGCCTGTTGGTTATCCTGTGAATGGCCGCTTCCTGTTGCGATCGCTAATGCATGGCGCATGCCGCATGGCGCATGGTGCCGGGCAGGGGTCGTCCCGGCCGCAGAGGGCGCGGGGGTGCGGTTGCCATGGCTGCAGGCCGCAGCTCTGGCGCAGATTAATTGGCACAGAAACAATCAGACTCATTTACAGATGAGTGACCAGAATTAAAGAGCCACAGTTCAGCCTTCTGTCTCATACCGTCCTGCTTTCCTCTCTCTCTCTCCCTGCTTCTTTCCCTCCTTCCCTCCCTATCTGTCTCCCTCTTTCCCTCTCTCTCCCTTTCTCTTGTGTCCTCCCTCCTTCCCTGTCTGCCTCATTTTCTCTCCCTGCTTTCCTCCCTGCCTCCCTCTCTCCCTCCCTCTCTCTGTCCCTCCTTCCCTCCCTCTCTGCCTCCCTCTGTCCCTCCCTCAGCCTCCTTCTCTCTCCCTGCTTCCCTCCCTCTCTCCCTCTCTCTCTCTTTCTCCCTCTCTCCCTCCCTCCCTCTCTCTCTCTCCCCCTCTCTCCCTCTCTCTCTCCCTCCCTCTCTCTCCTTTCTCCCCTCCAGAGTGTGGCTTCCCAGACCAGCTGTCACTGCACCTGTGTCCACAGATATGCATGCGCACGTGTGTGTGTGTGTGTGTGTGTGTGTGAGTGTGAGTGTATAGGACCATGTGCTAGGAGAGACAAACGAAAGAGGTAAGGAGGAAAGCAGAGAGGGCACCAATCGCACATCCTTTATCTCGGTACTGTGGTCTCTGACTGATCTCACATCCTTTATCTCAGTACTGTGGTCTCTGACTGATCTCAAATCCTTTACCTTGCTGTGGATTGCTGGATCAATACATATTCAAAACACAATGTTCTTTTTTTTTTTCTTAAAAAGTCACAAAAAACCACATGAGCAGATTGGATGTGGGGGTGGGAAACAGGTAGTTAAGACAGTTGATCACCTCCCATAATTAATAGTGGTGCTCTGCTGTATAACAAGTTGTATCTGGGGGGGGGGTTACAAGGCCACATGAGCAGATGAAGGCGAGGGTGAGAATGAGTCACGGGGGGGCAGTTTGAATAACAGACCCCCCGGTGATGAAATGTGCTTTTCGGCACTGTTGTGCTGTTGCAGCTGTACTGTGGAATCCAATCGCAGCAGGTTATCGTGTCTTATTACGCTGTTTGTGCGTTAGCGAGAGAAACATCGCCCCTTTAAAATATTCACGCGGCCAAGTGTTTGTGTGGAGAGCCGATATGGAGGATCAGCTGACGAGAAGGCTGTTTTAGGAGGATTTCTGAATATGCTTTTGGTCACATCTGCCCAGCGTAGAGACTCCTGATTTACTGCTGAATCTGAGACAGAATCAGGAGCCTCTACACTGGGCTGAATCAGGAGTCACTACACTGGGCTGAATCAGGAGTCTCTACACTGGGCTGAATCAGGAGTCTCTACACTGGGCTGAATCAGGAGTCTCTACACTGGGCTGAATCAGGAGTCACTACACTGGGCTGAATCAGGAGTCTCTACACTGGGCTGAATCAGGAATCTCTACACTGGGCTGAATCAGGAGTCTCTACACTGGGCTGAATCAGGAGCCTCACTACACTGGGCTGAATCTACACTCTAGCCTTTATCCAGACCAGCAGAGGGGGGCGGGGGCAGGGGGGGGGTGGGAGGGGGGGGGGGGGGGGGGGCTTGGGGGGGGTGCACTATAAGGGAGACTGAAGCAATTGTGAGTAAGTTTACACGGGCGGGTCGTTAAGCTGACTCGTTAAGGTGCCTCGTTAAGATGGAAGCTTTTGTTAAATTCTGGGGGTAAACTGCTTTGTGAGTGAGGCTGAGGCTTTGGCTTGTGGAGGGGGGTGGGGGGGGGGGTGTGGGGGGGTGGACAGACATTTCAGTACCTCAGAATCACACGGTCAATGCACACTGTAAGACCTGTGGAGCGTGTGCGAGTGTTTGTGTGTGTGTGCGAGTGTGTGTGTGTGTGTGTGTGCGTGTGTGGTCCCAGCCTCCCCCCCCCAGTGCAGTGCCCCCCCCCCCCCCCATTCTGTGCCCCCACTCTGCCCCTCATCTACTACAGCACCCCCCCCCAATCACCACTAACACAGTACAAATACCATATTATATATGGTCCCACCCCTGAGCCTGAACTTACATCCCATAATTTAAACCCTCCCAGATTGAATGTGAAGTCTGCCCTTCGGAAAACCTCAGAGCTATTTTTCATTCTCACCTAAATGCTGAGCCTCATGTTAAAAAGGTAGTGCAATCTTGCCACCATAAGCTCAGGACCGGAGCTAAGATTCTGCCCTGTTTATCTTTTTCTGACAAGGAGAAGGCGATACATGCTTTTGTCTTGTCTTTATTACATTACTGCAGATCTCTCTACGCCAGGCTGAAGTAATCGTGCTCTGTCTCGGCTCCAGCTTGTTCAAAATTCAGCCGCAAGATTTTATTCAAGAGAAGAAAAAAGGGCACATATCACCCCAATCCTTGCCAAACTCCACCGCCTTCCTGTTATTTTTAGAAGTAATGTAAGAAATGTATTATTTACTTTTAACGCTTTGCCTGGCCGAGCACCTTCGTGCCATACCTTGGTGGAGATTCCTGCTGGAATTTCTAAAAACTAAAGGTGACAGATCCTTCCCTGTGCGGCTCCAAAGCTCTGGAGCTCACCCCCGTTAGAAAGGCAGGTGACCGTTTTAAGTCACATTTTAAAAACACATTTTTTAGATTGGCCTTTGGGTGAATTATGTTTTCATTTTATGTTATAATCAGTTTATCTTATTGAATATTTCAATATTCTCTTATCCTTTTCAATGCCGTGTATGTTTTGTAGGTCTAATTCTACCTTAATGTGTTATTTTAGTTTTTATTTTATCCTATTTTTCTATTGTTTTGGAAAGCGCCTTGAACGGCATGTTCTGAAAAGTGCTATACAAATAAAGTTGTTATTATTATGTCATTGCTGGTCTCTGTGATGTCACAATGGACACTTCCTTTTGCTGGGCCTACAGAATTCCACATATGAAGCAGAAGTGGGGTGGGCGGAGCTACCGAGAAAGATCACCATGGAAACATGAGTACTGAACAAAGCAGTAGTTTAGTCTATGTAGGTATGTCTCTTTTGGACATGCACGATTTTCAGAGTGCACAAACCATAGTGTAGCATAGATTAATGAGTAGTCTTGGGTTCCACAGCTTTTAATTAGGAAACAAACAAACCCTTTACCTGTCTAAAGCCATTTTCCCATGCATTCCAGTGTGGCTTGACTGTGGGATTCAGCTCTGTTCCAGCTAAGTGGCCATAGCAGTTTCACACCAGACTTAAGCACGAGTGAGTGAGCTGTCTCATCACTGGAGGAAGACGCGCTCCTGTGGACGCGTTCAGAGGCCTTGAAAGCGAGACCTTCATTCCAGAGGAAAACCTCCCACCAGCTTGTCTGTGGGTTTGTGGCCAGCAGCAGCAAGGATGTCCTCTGCGGAAGAGCAACGTTTTTGGGGTGTGGGGGTGTGAGGTGGAGTTTGGGGGGATCAGGGTCTGCTGTTGCTCTGCTACTGTGCTGTAAGCAGCCCAAACGTGTCCTGTTGAAGCTCATCGGGGTCACCAGTCTGCTCCAGAGGCTTCACTATTATGAACCCCTATAATCAGGAGCAGCAACAATCAACTGTCAGTCCAGGATTTGATGTTGCTTGGCTATCTGCAGCAACATGCTACAGTTACTTCAAATCTGTCAATCAGTTACTAGATTAAACACTACATCCTTGTTTTGCGTTCTCTTTCCAAATAGGAATCATCTTTACTGACTGAGCTGCTCTATAGGGCCCAGCCTGTGCTTACTTTCAATACTCAAAGATTATCTCCCTGATCCATATCAGGGGTGTGACAAACTATTTTTAAGAAAGAACAGAAGCATTCGTCCCATCCATACGCAGCAGGGAAGGGCTAAGAGGCAACCATGGGGTGTTGTCTTAGAGCCGTTTGCCAGCGAGGGGACTTCCTGTGAGCTCGGCCGAGTGCTGTGGATGAGACGCGTGGTGACATCACTTCCTGCGCAGAAAGATTCAGACCTCGCATAATGGCTGCATTACGCCTGGCTTATTTTAGCCTGTCTCTGCATTTGGCTTGAGCTCGCCGGGAGAGCAGAGGAGGCGCCAGGACCCGTGCCACTGCTGCGGCTCACAGTCATAAACACGCCTACCAACAACCTGGGTGCTATGGCAGCAAGCAGCCACTAGGGGACACAGCTACTCAAATAAAATGCTTAATAATCAACACTGTCACAATCATTCAGTCGCAAATACACATGAAGTAACTGTGCTGGCAAATCAATATAATGCAACCATGCTGAAGTATTTCAGTAAAACACATACAAGTGTTTGATATCCTTTAAGAATCCGAATAACATACATTTTTTATTCAATTTCAATCATTTTAAAGTTTGAGGTTTTCTTTTGTTCTTTTTTGCTTTGTTTTGTTTAGATAAGCAAAGTGAGCCACTGAAGAACCTTTGGGTTTGTTCTGTTTAGGTTAGGGTTAGGGTGGAGCAGGGGCGGAGGGGAGCTGGAGGGAGCTGTGCTCAGACACCAGGCGGTGCTTTACGCAGAGCAGCGGCTCTGCCAGGCGGGTCATGGGGTCCAGACCCTCAGCGAGCTGAAGCCCGGGCTTGACGCAGTGCTGGATGCTGTCCAGTGCCTCTCCTGTCAGGTGAAGTAGCCTGTCGGCGAATGGCAGGTCTAAATGGCCTCGCTGGCTCGTTTCCATCAGCAAACAGCCTTAAATTCAGAGTGTCTGCCCCACGTGAGGACCGGATTCGGGGGCAGGGAGGACAGTAACGGAATCCGGGTAACCTTGCTCTCCTCCTGGTCACCAAATCTGAATCCCCACACCGGCAATCCCAGTTTCCATCTGAGATGGTTCCGGCTGACCACCCTTACGACTCTTTTCTTTATCAGGTTAAATTACCAGGGCGTCGTTCAGCAGATCGTCTGGAGACGTCTTAGAACAGAAGCTCCAATCCTTCACAAGGGATGGAGGGTGAGGGCGAATATGGTAACCAAGGGGAACAAACAGAATTACATTTTTCGACCTCAGAGTGCACCAGGCATGATGCCCCGGAACCCTGCCTGTGCCCCCCAAAGCACCCCCCCCCCCCCCCCTCCCCCAAGCTGCATCAGCCCTGCCCAAATGTGGGACACACCCTTGAGAAGCACAGCCATATTCCATGCTGTTTGATGTGGGTGCTCATGAAAAGTTGCATGTAAATGCATTACCCCTCACAATAAGGTAACTGTATGGCAATACCAACCCAGATTCAGTGAGTTATCCTCCAAGTGCACGATATTAAAGTGCTGAAATATGGCCTCTTCCATGCACCCCGTATAGGTGCATAGATTCGTGTTAGTATTAGAAGTACAACGTGCACCAAAATGGGCAGGAAGTAATCATCTGTTCCCTCTTTAACCACTTCTCCGATCAAAGTTCATTCAGAGCAGGCTTTAATGGTTTTTTCACCAAAAAAGGAGAGAACTTATTGTTGATATTAACAATTAACAATGCAGGGAAGAATGAGCGTGAGGTATGTTTATACAAGCTGAGATTCTCCTTCCTGTTTTTCTGTCATTATAGTGTGTGTGCGTGTGTGCGTGTGTGTGAGAGTATGTATTGCAAGAGCAGACCAGTACTGGGGAAAAGGAGCGAGGAATCGCTAAGGTAGAAAGATGATGTCAGTGCTATAATGGTGCTCCACCGAGAGCGCGAGCCAAGAAAACGCCTTGCCCACGTGTTCTTTTGTCACAGTGCAGCTGGTCCGCGGCTCCCTGCGTTTTGCTGGTCTCGGATCCCGCGCTGCAATCTCAGGTCTATTTTACATGGCGTTTAAGACACCGCCGTAGTCCAATAAATCACGGCACACTCAATCTGGCGTTTAACATTTCTCACATCTAACGTTTGGAAACGTGGAATTAATCTTCGAGACGGAACATAAAACGTATAAACGTAAATACACTCCCGTTGCCTGCATCTGACGTGACCTTTATATAGTTATAAAACTATGATTTAAAAAGGCTGTCGATACGAGCCATACAATGGTCCCAGCTTTTTATTTCCCACAAAGACTCTTGAATTGTCTTGTAAGACCCTCAGTTAATCTTTCCGATTAGACAATTCATTTTAACGGCACGCCTGTGTGACGATCCTTCGCTCCTATTTTTAATATTTCAGCACCGATCTAAACAGAAAGATCTGACATCTGCGGCCACAGGCTCGCGACAGTACATCTGTCATCCCAAGCGTTCCGCTGCAAAGTAGCAAATGTCGAAGTCCAGCGCAACGCAAAAAACTCTCACACAGCTACCCCTCTGGCCTGCAAACGCAGGCTACTGGCATGGCCCAAATCAAGTATGCACAGACGACTACGTGAAATAGATATTTGTCGAGCTACATCGCTACATTATTAGCATGTATGGTCATTTTATGTCCAGGCGATTTTAGACAATACTAATATGTTGGGAGGGGCAGGTGCCATTCTATGAAATATCTATAGATGTTAGCAAGATGATACCCACTAGTGGCATGGATTATTGTGAATTGTACATTATTAAAGTGATTAAAACGTAATTATGCATTCTTCATAATATCCCGTGAGCAATGCAGCATATTAATACAAACTGAATCCACAAAAAGAACAGCATCACCGTGTCACCTGCCATACCTCGCAGTCGTAGAGATCCGTCAGTTGATCTATGATCCACTCCTCCAGGTTCAGTCTCTTCCTCAGCTCCTTGCGGTCGTATTTAACGGTCACGCGGCCCTGCTTCCGAACTGGAACGTCGGAATCGTCGGTTCCGGATGGTGTTTGAAAATACACCCGAGGTTGCGGGTTTGCTTCGGCGCTGGTCACCGTCGCCATGGTCCCACGGCGTCCTCAGCGAGCGTTGAGCGTCTTCAAAGAACCCGGGTGTGAATATGGACGCACTTTGTCTTATTCTATGTTGTTGCTTATTTTTATTATATATATTTTTTGTTATTTGGTGCTGCTGCTCTTACACCAGCTGCTCACAGTAGGCTGTAACAAAGAAATTCGCTATTGTTCCCGTCTTGCGAAATAAAACATTTGGCACATCTGAGAAATTGCTAATTTGTAAGTATACAAAACGTGTAAAACAAAGCTCCTGAATATTAAAAAAGTGGTGTATTACAATTGTTTAAAAATTATGCGTAGCAAAAATGTCCCAGAATAAATCAAATCGCGACTGTCATTCTTCAGATAGTCTTATACTGTTACAGGAAGTCACCGCCGTTTTATTTGCAAACGTATCCCTTTCGTTTAGTAGCGTCTAAAAACTATTGGAAATGGTTTCATTCTGCAGCTGTTTGGCACTGAGTGATTGAATAAATTAACTACTAACATTTACAAAGTATAAAATGATCCCTGCATAAATGGAATATAAATATTCTGTGCATCATAACTCACAAATTTATTTATAACGCTAATTGTCCCTTGTCCCGTCTTTTTTTCTTTCTATATCTTTCTTCGTTCCTTCCTCTCTCTTCCTCGCGTCGCTCGCGCAGAATGTCAGATAATGCGGCCCCCTCCTTCGTCTGTCACATTCGTTTCCCGTCTAAAGCGCATGCGCGCACTTAAAGCCGTCGCTCCAACATTGATTGTGTGTTAGGGATAGTTTTCCACGGTCCGACTTACAACGGCTGGCTGCGCCTACAGTACGACTTCAAGTGTGAACATGTCTTCTCCCCAAGTTTGGCCTTCTACGGTAATCCACCAGAGGACGAATGACATTCATTTGTGACCGTGCGTACTCTGGGAAAATTAATTATTCAATAACTGTCTGCGTCTGGAATTCACAGTCTGGTAAACATTGATATATCTCAAACTCTGGCTTTCTGTGCACTACACATACAGTATGTCTGGGTTCTGTAGTTTTTTCTTTAGAGTGCTACCTTTTTATGATAAACCAGACCACACATTAAAACTCACCTGCAGAAACACACGCATGCATGCACACACACACACATACACACACACACACACCCGTGCAAACATTCAAATACATGGACACACACACACACACACTCACCTGCACCCCAACATTTCAGAGAAGAGCGGACACAGGTCTGCACCCCATCATTTCAGAGAAGGCCCTACCCTTGTCTCTCTGCCCCATGCATGAAAGGGTGCATTTACGAGGCAAACACAAGTCCAAAAACAGACACACTTCCTGTCGTGTGCAGTAGCATCAGTGTTGGAAACCGCAGTGTCTGTGATGGAAACGGGCATCGTTTTGTGCACAGAGGCGTTCTTGTCCAGGCACTCGGCATAAATTACCAGCCATGGCCGCCCACATTTAGTACACGCTGATGGAATTTCAGTGCGGGCAGAGTCCAGGAATTAATCTGGAATATCCGAGTCCAGAATTCCTCGATCACAGGTGTGACCCAGGAGCAGGTGCGTTATCTGCAATCAGCTGTGATCCTGTCGAGGTGGTACACCTGTGGTGTCGCAGAAGGACCCCTGAATGAGATGTAATACTTGAGCAATTGCTTACGTGCACACTAACGGGTAAAGACAATGCAAATATATCGCCACTAGAGGGAAACAAAAGCTCTTTTGCTGAGAGACAAAACACATTTTTATATATAAAAAAAAACCATCTGATCTTACAAATGGTGACCAAGCTGTACTTGTTAATTATTTTCTTTTTTTTAAATTTCCGAATTAAACAACTAACTGGTTTTTAAATTTTAATCAGCCAAGCCTGGCCTAGCATTGTCTTGTGGAGTAGGCATTGCAGTATTGTCTTGTTTGCAAACAAAGTGTTGTCTCAAATGATGCATATTTTGTGGATTAAATTGTACTGGTAACACCAATCTAAATTGCGGTAAGCATTATTTGTAATGCAAATGTGGCACGGTTTAAGGTAGCTCACTCTGCCCAACTGTTAAGTGATATTACATTATAATTATTATTGGTGATGATTTATTATTGACAATAATTAATTCTTTGTAAATTCCGATCTGTAAATTCCGATTCGGTCCGAAAGTGCGTTCCACACACCTGCAGTTACTTATGCTCCCCATCGCCTCGACGCCGGCCCTGAGCGACCCGTACGTACGGGACACTTATAATTCAGTGTAACTCGAAACAGAGGGGTAGTGATTACGAGGTGAATTGGGACCCGGGGATTGAGACTCTCGCTGTCTCTCACGTACGCCCCCTGCTGAATTGCAGAGGCTGCAACTCAGAGATGAGCTTTACCACCCCACCCAACTCATCACTCAAACGAGTGAAAAAAAATAATAACGTGTAATGTAAATGAATAATGAATAATGTAATTCAGCGGAAAATGACGAAACTGACGATAATATCATAGTAATATGTCCAAAAACTGATAAAAGTAAAAAGTGTAAAAATATGAATTTTGGATAAACATTAAAACAAGATAATGTTCATGCAGCAACCATGGTGAAGTAAATTGATAAAAATGCTTACGAAGAAATCTATGATGAATAATATGATAAAGTGAAAAATTACAAAATACCAAAGACCGTAGTCTCATGTCCAAAAAATGTCAAAACATATTTACATGCAATTTGGTGCCATATGTCAAAAAAGTGGAAAAATGTCAAAAAAAAATTAAATGCCATTTAATGTTATAGACTTAAAGGCAATCCTGTTTATGTAATAACCACGGTGAAATAAAAATTTTAAAATGCTTTTTATGAAATTTATGATGAATAATGTGATATTGTGGAAAATGGCAAAATACAAAAGCCTATAGCCTTATGTCAAAAAAGTGGAAAAATGTCAAATAAAAATTAAATGCCATTTAATGTTATAGACTTAAAGGCAATCCTGTTTATGTAATAACCACGGTGAAATAAAAATTTTAAAATGCTTTTTATGAAATTTATGATGAATAATGTGATGTTGTGGAAAATGGCAAAATACAAAAGCCTATAGCCTTATGTCAAAAAAGTGGAAAAATGTCAAATAAAAAATAAATGCCATTTAATGTTATAGACTTAAAGGCAGTCATGTTTATGTAATAACCACGGTGAAATAAAAATTTTAAAATGCTTTTTATGAAATTTATGATGAATAATGTTATATTGCGGAAAATGGCATAATACAAAAGCCTATAGCCTTATGTCAAAAAAGTGGAAAAATGTCAAATAAAAAATAAATGCAATTTAATGTTATAGACTTAAAGGCAGTCATGTTTATTTAATAACCACGGTGAAATAAAAAATTTAAAATGCTTTTTATGAAATTTATGATGAATAATGTGATATTGTGGAAAATGGCAAAATACAAAAGCCTATAGCCTTATGTCAAAAAAGTGGAAAAATGTCAAAAAAAAATTAAATGCCATTTAATGTTATAGACTTAAAGGCAATCCTGTTTATGTAATAACCACGGTGAGATAAAAATTTTAAAATGCTTTTTATGAAATTTATGATGAATAATGTGATATTGTGGAAAATGGCAAAATACAAAAGCCTATAGCCTTATGTCAAAAAAGTGAAAAAAAATGTCAAAAAAAATTAAATGCCATTTAATGTTATAGACTTAAAGGCAATCCTGTTTATGTAATAACCACGGTGAAATAAAAATTTTAAAATGCTTTTTATGAAATTTATGATGAATAATGTGATGTTGTGGAAAATGGCAAAATACAAAAGCCTATAGCCTTATGTCAAAAAAGTGGAAAAATGTCAAAAAAAAATAAATGCCATTTAATGTTATAGACTTAAAGGCAGTCCTGTTTATGTAATAACCACGGTGAAATAAAAATTTTAAAATGCTTTTTATGAAATTTATGATGAATAATGTGATATTGCGGAAAATGGCAAAATACAAAAGCCTATAGCCTTATGTCAAAAAAGTGGAAAAATGTCAAAAAAAATTAAATGCCATTTAATGTTATAGACTTAAAGGCATCCTGTTTATGTAATAACCACGGTGAAAAAAAATTTTAAAATGCTTTTTATGAAATTTATGATGAATAATGTGATATTGTGGAAAATGGCAAAATACAAAAGCCTATAGCCTTATGTCAAAAAAGTGGAAAAATGTCAAAAAAAAATAAATGCCATTTAATGTTATAGACTTAAAGGCAGTCATGTTTATGTAATAACCACGGTGAAATAAAAATTTTAAAATGCTTTTTATGAAATTTATGATGAATAATGTGATATTGTGGAAAATGGCAAAATACATAAGCCTATAGCCTTATGTCAAAAAAGTGGAAAAAATGTCAAAAAAAAAATTAAATGCATTTAATGTTATAGACTTAAAGGCAATCCTGTTTATGTAATAACCACGGTAAAATAAAATTTTAAAATGCTTTTTATGAAATTTATGATGAATAATGTGATATTGTGGAAAATGGCAAAATACAAAAGCCTATAGCCTTATGTCAAAAAAGTGGAAAAATGTCAAAAAAAAATATAAATGCCATTTAATGTTATAGACTTAAAGGCAATCCTGTTTATGTAATAACCACGGTGAAATAAAAATTTTAAAATGCTTTTTATGAAATTTATGATGAATAATGTGATATTGTGGAAAATGGCAAAATACAAAAGCCTATAGCCTTATGTAAAAAAAGTGGAAAAATGTCAAAAAAAAATAAATGCCATTTAATGTTATAGACTTAAAGGCAATCCTGTTTATGTAATAACCACGGTGAAATAAAAATTTTAAAATGCTTTTTTTATGAAATTTATGATGAATAATGTGATATTGTGGAAAATGGCAAAATACAAAGCCTATAGCCTTATGTCAAAAAAGTGGAAAAATGTCAAAAAAAAATTAAATGCAATTTAATGTTATAGACTTAAAGGCAATCCTGTTTATGTAATAACCACGGTGAAATAAAAATTTTAAAATGCTTTTTATGAAATTTATGATGAATAATGTGATATTGTGGAAAATGGCAAAATACAAAAGCCTATAGCCTTATGTAAAAAAAGTGGAAAAATGTCAAAAAAAAATTAAATGCCATTTAATGTTATAGACTTAAAGGCAGTCCATGTTTATGTAATAACCACGGTGAAATAAAATTTTTAAAATGCTTTTTATGAAATTTATGATGAATAATGTGATATTGTGGAAAATGGCAAAATACAAAAGCCTATAGCCTTATGTCAAAAAAAAGTGGAAAAATGTCAAAAAAAAATTAAATGCCATTTAATGTTATAGACTTAAAGGCAATCCTGTTTATGTAATAACCACGGTGAAATAAAAATTTTAAAATGCTTTTTATGAAATTTATGATGAATAATGTGATATTGTGGAAAATGGCAAAATACAAAAGCCTATAGCCTTATGTCAAAAAAGTGGAAAAATGTCAAAAAAAAATTAAATGCCATTTAATGTTATAGACTTAAAGGCAGTCATGTTTATGTAATAACCACGGTGAAATAAATTTTTAAAATGCTTTTTATGAAATTTATGATGAATAATGTGATATTGTGGAAAATGGCAAAATACAAAAGCCTATAGCCTTATGTCAAAAAAGTGGAAAAATGTCAAAAAAAAATTAAATGCCATTTAATGTTATAGACTTAAAGGCAATCCTGTTTATGTAATAACCACGGTGAAATAAAAATTTTAAAATGCTTTTTATGAAATTTATGATGAATAATGTGATATTGTGGAAAATGGCAAAATACAAAAGCCTATAGCCTTATGTCAAAAAAGTGGAAAAATGTCAAAAAAAAATTAAATGCCATTTAATGTTATAGACTTAAAGGCAATCCTGTTTATGTAATAACCACGGTGAAATAAAAATTTTAAAATGCTTTTTATGAAATTTATGATGAATAATGTGATATTGTAAAAATGGCAAAATACAAAAGCCTATAGCCTTATGTAAAAAAAGTGGAAAAATGTCAAAAAAAAATAAATGCCATTTAATGTTATAGACTTAAAGGCAGTCATGTTTATGTAATAACCACGGTGAAATAAAAATTTTAAAATGCTTTTTATGAAATTTATGATGAATAATGTGATATTGTGGAAAATGGCAAAATACAAAAGCCTATAGCCTTATGTCAAAAAAGTGGAAAAATGTCAAAAAAAATTAAATGCCATTTAATGTTATAGACTTAAAGGCAATCCTGTTTATGTAATAACCACGGTGAAATAAAATTTTTTTAAAATGCTTTTTATGAAATTTATGATGAATAATGTGATATTGTGGAAAATGGCAAAATACAAAAGCCTATAGCCTTATGTCAAAAAAGTGGAAAAATGTCAAAAAAAAATAAATGCCATTTAATGTTATAGACTTAAAGGCAATCCTGTTTATGTAATAACCACGGTGAAATAAAAATTTTAAAATGCTTTTTATGAAATTCATGATGAATAATGTGATATTGTGGAAAATGGCAAAATACATAAGCCTATAGCCTTATGTCAAAAAAGTGGAAAAATGTCAACAAAAAAAATAAATGCAATTTAATGTTATAGACTTAAAGGCAGTCATGTTTATGTAATAACCACGGTGAAATAAAAATTTTAAAATGCTTTTTATGAAATTTATGATGAATAATGTGATATTGTGGAAAATGGCAAAATACAAAAGCCTATAGCCTTATGTCAAAAAAGTGGAAAAATGTCAAAAAAAAATTAAATGCCATTTAATGTTATAGACTTAAAGGCAATCCTGTTTATGTAATAACCACGGTGAAATAAAAATTTTAAAATGCTTTTTATGAAATTTATGATGAATAATGTGATATTGTGGAAAATGGCAAAATACAAAGCCTATAGCCTTATGTAAAAAAAGTGGAAAAATGTCAAAAAAAAATAAATGCCATTTAATGTTATAGACTTAAAGGCAATCCTGTTTATGTAATAACCACGGTGAAATAAAAATTTTAAAATGCTTTTTATGAAATTTATGATGAATAATGTGATATTGTGGAAAATGGCAAAATACAAAAGCCTATAGCCTTATGTAAAAAAAGTGGAAAAATGTCAAATAAAAAATTAAATGCCATTTAATGTTATAGACTTAAAGGCAGTCATGTTTATGTAATAACCACGGTGAAATAAAATTTTTAAAATGCTTTTTATGAAATTTATGATGAATAATGTGATATTGTGGAAAATGGCAAAATACAAAGCCTATAGCCTTATGTCAAAAAAGTGGAAAAATGTCAAAAAAAAATTAAATGCCATTTAATGTTATAGACTTAAAGGCAATCCTGTTTATGTAATAACCACGGTGAAATAAAAATTTTAAAATGCTTTTTATGAAATTTATGATGAATAATGTGATATTGTGGAAAATGGCAAAATACATAAGCCTATAGCCTTATGTCAAAAAAGTGAAAAAAATGTCAAAAAAAAATAAATGCATTTAATGTTATAGACTTAAAGGCAATCCTGTTTATGTAATAACCACGGTGAAATAAAAATTTTAAAATGCTTTTTATGAAATTTATGATGAATAATGTGATATTGTGGAAAATGGCAAAATACAAAAGCCTATAGCCTTATGTCAAAAAAGTGGAAAAATGTCAAAAAAAAATTAAATGCCATTTAATGTTATAGACTTAAAGGCAGTCCTGTTTATGTAATAACCACGGTGAAATAAAATTTTAAAATGCTTTTTATGAATTTATGATGAATAATGTGATATTGTGGAAAATGGCAAAATACACAAAGCCTATAGCCTTATGTCAAAAAAGTGGAAAAATGTCAAAAAAAATTAAATGCCATTTAATGTTATAGACTTAAAGGCAATCCTGTTTATGTAATAACCACGGTGAAATAAAAATTTTAAAATGCTTTTTATGAAATTTATGATGAATAATGTGATATTGTGGAAAATGGCAAAATACAAAAGCCTATAGCCTTATGTCAAAAAAGTGGAAAAATGTCAAAAAAAAAATAAATGCAATTTAATGTTATAGACTTAAAGGCAGTCCTGTTTATTTGTAATAACCACGGTGAAATAAAAATTTTAAAATGCTTTTTTTTTATGAAATTTTATGATGAATAATGTGATATTGTGGAAAATGGCAAAATACAAAAGCCTATAGCCTTATGTCAAAAAAGTGGAAAAATGTCAAAAAAAATTAAATGCCATTTAATGTTATAGACTTAAAGGCAATCCTGTTTATGTAATAACCACGGTGAAATAAAAATTTTAAAACGCTTTTCATGAAATTTATAATGAATATTGTGATATTGTGGAAAATGGCAAAATACAAAAGCCTATAGCCTTATGTCAAAAAAGTGGAAAAATGTCAAAAAAAAATTAAATGCCA
The DNA here is from genome assembly GCA_025169545.1 of Anguilla japonica. Taxonomy (NCBI): domain Eukaryota; kingdom Metazoa; phylum Chordata; class Actinopteri; order Anguilliformes; family Anguillidae; genus Anguilla; species Anguilla japonica. The sequence goes on from CM045891.1 coordinate 55,941,605, forward strand.
TTTAATGTTATAGACTTAAAGGCAATCCTGTTTATGTAATAACCACGGTGAAATAAAAATTTTAAAACGCTTTTTATGAAATTTATAATGAATAATGTGATATTGTGGAAAATGGCAAAATACAAAAGCCGATAGCCTTATGTCAAAAAAGTGGAAAAATGTCAAATAAAAAATAAATGCCATTTAATGTTATAGACTTAAAGGCATCCTGTTTATGTAATAACCACGGTGAAATAAAAATTTTAAAATGCTTTTTATGAAATTTATGATGAATAATGTGATATTGTGGAAAATGGCAAAATACAAAGCCTATAGCCTTATGTCAAAAAAGTGGAAAAATGTCAAAAAAAAATTAAATGCCATTTAATGTTATAGACTTAAAGGCAATCCTGTTTATGTAATAACCACGGTGAAATAAAAATTTTAAAATGCTTTTTATGAAATTTATGATGAATAATGTGATATTGTGGAAAATGGCAAAATACAAGCCTATAGCCTTATGTCAAAAAGTGGAAAAATGTCAAAAAAAAAATTAAATGCCATTTAATGTTATAGACTTAAAGGCAATCCTGTTTATGTAATAACCACGGTGAAATAAAAATTTTAAAATGCTTTTTATGAAATTTATGATGAATAATGTGATATTGTGGAAAATGGCAAAATACAAAAGCCTATAGCCTTATGTCAAAAAAGTGGAAAAAAAATGTCAAAAAAAAATAAATGCCATTTAATGTTATAGACTTAAAGGCAATCATGTTTATGTAATAACCACGGTGAAATAAAAAATTTTAAAATGCTTTTTATGAAATTTATGAATTTATGATGAATAATGTGATATTGTGGAAAATGGCAAAATACAAAAGCCTATAGCCTTATGTCAAAAAAGTGGAAAAATTAAAAAAAAAAATTTAATGCCATTTAATGTTATAGACTTAAAGGCAATCCTGTTTATGTAATAACCACGGTGAAATAAAAATTTTAAAATGCTTTTTATGAAATTTATGATGAATAATGTGATAATGTGTAAAATGGCAAAATACATAAGCCTATAGCCTTATGTCAAAAAGTGGAAAAATGTCAAAAAAAAAATTAAATGCCATTTAATGTTATAGACTTAAAGGCAATCCTGTTTATGTAATAACCACGGTGAAATAAAATTTTTAAATGCTTTTTATGAAATTTATGATGAATAATGTGATATTGTGGAAAATGGCAAAATACAAAAGCCTATAGCCTTATGTCAAAAAAGTGGAAAAATGTCAAAAAAAATTAAATGCCATTTAATGTTATAGACTTAAAGGCAATCCTGTTTATGTAATAACCACGGTGAAATAAAAATTTTAAAATGCTTTTTATGAAATTTATGATGAATAATGTGATATTGTGGAAAATGGCAAAATACAAAAGCCTATAGCCTTATGTCAAAAAAGTGGAAAAATGTCAAAAAAAATTAAATGCCATTTAATGTTATAGACTTAAAGGCAATCCTGTTTATGTAATAACCACGGTGAAATAAAAATTTTAAAATGCTTTTTATGAAATTTATGATGAATAATGTGATATTGTGGAAAATGGCAAAATACAAAAGCCTATAGCCTTATGTCAAAAAAGTGGAAAAATGTCAAAAAAAATTAAATGCCATTTAATGTTATAGACTTAAAGGCAATCCTGTTTATGTAATAACCACGGTGAAATAAAAATTTTAAAATGCTTTTTATGAAATTTATGATGAATAATGTGATATTGTGGAAAATGGCAAAATACAAAAGCCTATAGCCTTATGTCAAAAAAGTGGAAAAATGTCAAAAAAAAATTAATGCAATTTAATGTTATAGACTTAAAGGCAGTCATGTTTATGTAATAACCACGGTGAAATAAAAATTTTAAAATGCTTTTTATGAAATTTATGATGAATAATGTGATATTTTGGAAAATGGCAAAATACAAAAGCCTATAGCCTTATGTAAAAAAAAGTGGAAAAATGTCAAATAAAAAATAAATGCCATTTAATGTTATAGACTTAAAGGCAATCCTGTTTATGTAATAACCACGGTGAAATAAAAATTTTAAAATGCTTTTTATGAAATTTATGATGAATAATGTGATATTGTGGAAAATGGCAAAATACAAAAGCCTATAGCCTTATGTCAAAAAAGTGGAAAAATGTCAAATAAAAAATAAATGCCATTTAATGTTATAGACTTAAAGGCAGTCATGTTTATGTAATAACCACGGTGAAATAAAATTTTTAAAATGCTTTTTATGAATTTATGATGAATAATGTGATATTGTGGAAAATGGCAAAATACATAAGCCTATAGCCTTATGTCAAAAAAGTGGAAAAATGTCAAATAAAAAATAAATGCAATTTAATGTTATAGACTTAAAGGCAGTCATGTTTATGTAATAACCACGGTGAAATAAAAATTTTAAAATGCTTTTTATGAAATTTATGATGAATAATGTGATATTGTGGAAAATGGCAAAATACATAAGCCTATAGCCTTATGTCAAAAAAGTGGAAAAATGTCAAATAAAAAATAAATGCATTTTAATGTTATAGACTTAAAGGCAATCCTGTTTATGTAATAACCACGGTGAAATAAAAATTTTAAAATGCTTTTTATGAAATTTATGATGAATAATGTGATATTGTGGAAAATGGCAAAATACAAAAGCCTATAGCCTTATGTCAAAAAAGTGGAAAAATGTCAAAAAAAAATAAATGCCATTTAATGTTATAGACTTAAAGGCAATCCTGTTTATGTAATAACCACGGTGAAATAAAAATTTTAAAATGCTTTTTATGAAATTTATGATGAATAATGTGATATTGTGGAAAATGGCAAAATACAAAAGCCTATAGCCTTATGTCAAAAAAGTGGAAAAATGTCAAAAAAAATATTAATGCCATTTAATGTTATAGACTTAAAGGCAGTCATGTTTATGTAATAACCACGGTGAAATAAAAATTTTAAAATGCTTTTTATGAAATTTATGATGAATAATGTGATATTGTGGAAAATGGCAAAATACATAAGCCTATAGCCTTATGTCAAAAAAGTGGAAAAATGTCAAATAAAAAATAAATGCCATTTAATGTTATAGACTTAAAGGCAATCCTGTTTATGTAATAACCACGGTGAAATAAAAATTTTAAAATGCTTTTTATGAAATTTATGATGAATAATGTGATATTGTGGAAAATGGCAAAATACATAAGCCTATAGCCTTATGTCAAAAAAGTGGAAAAATGTCAAAAAAAAATTAAATGCCATTTAATGTTATAGACTTAAAGGCAATCCTGTTTATGTAATAACCACGGTGAAATAAAAATTTTAAAATGCTTTTTATGAAATTTATGATGAATAATGTGATATTGTGGAAAATGGCAAAATACAAAGCCTATAGCCTTATGTAAAAAAAGTGGAAAAATGTCAAAAAAAAATAAATGCCATTTAATGTTATAGACTTAAAGGCAATCCTGTTTATGTAATAACCACGGTGAAATAAAAATTTTAAAATGCTTTTTATGAAATTTATGATGAATAATGTGATATTGTGGAAAATGGCAAAATACATAAGCCTATAGCCTTATGTAAAAAAAAGTGGAAAAATGTCAAAAAAAAATTAAATGCCATTTAATGTTATAGATTAAAAGGCAATCCTGTTTATGTAATAACCACGGTGAAATAAAAATTTTTAAATGCTTTTTATGAAATTTATGATGAATAATGTGATATTGTGGAAAATGGCAAAATACAAAAGCCTATAGCCTTATGTCAAAAAAGTGGAAAAATGTCAAAAAAAAATTAAATGCCATTTAATGTTATAGACTTAAAGGCAATCCTGTTTATGTAATAACCACGGTGAAATAAAAATTTTAAAACACTTTTTATGAAATTTATAATGAATATTGTGATATTGTGAAAAATGGCAAAATACAAAAGCCTATAGCCTTATGTCAAAAAAGTGGAAAAATGTCAAAAAAAAATTAAATGCCATTTAATGTTATAGACTTAAAGGCAATCCTGTTTATGTAATAACCACGGTGAAATAAAAATTTTAAAATGCTTTTTATGAAATTTATGATGAATAATGTGATATTGTGGAAAATGGCAAAATACATAAGCCTATAGCCTTATGTCAAAAAAGTGGAAAAATGTCAAATAAAAAATAAATGCAATTTAATGTTATAGACTTAAAGGCAGTCATGTTTATGTAATAACCACGGTGAAATAAAAATTTTAAAATGCTTTTTATGAAATTTATGATGAATAATGTGATATTGTGGAAAATGGCAAAATACAAAAGCCTATAGCCTTATGTCAAAAAAGTGGAAAAATGTCAAAAATAAATTAAATGCCATTTAATGTTATAGACTTAAAGGCAATCCTGTTTATGTAATAACCACGGTGAAATAAAAATTTTAAAATGCTTTTTATGAAATTTATGATGAATAATGTGATATTGTGGAAAATGGCAAAATACAAAAGCCTATAGCCTTATGTAAAAAAAGTGGAAAAATGTCAAATAAAAAATAAATGCCATTTAATGTTATAGACTTAAAGGCAATCCTGTTTATGTAATAACCACGGTGAAATAAAAATTTTAAAATGCTTTTTATGAAATTTATGATGAATAATGTGATATTGTGGAAAATGGCAAAATACATAAGCCTATAGCCTTATGTCAAAAAAGTGGAAAAATGTCAAAAAAAAATTAAATGCCATTTAATGTTATAGATTAAAAGGCAATCCTGTTTATGTAATAACCACGGTGAAATAAAATTTTTTAAATGCTTTTTATGAAATTTATGATGAATAATGTGATATTGTGGAAAATGGCAAAATACAAAAGCCTATAGCCTTATGTCAAAAAAGTGGAAAAATGTCAAAAAAAAATTAAATGCCATTTAATGTTATAGACTTAAAGGCAATCCTGTTTATGTAATAACCACGGTGAAATAAAAATTTTAAAACACTTTTTATGAAATTTATAATGAATATTGTGATATTGTGAAAAATGGCAAAATACAAAAGCCTATAGCCTTATGTCAAAAAAGTGGAAAAATGTCAAAAAAAAATTAAATGCCATTTAATGTTATAGACTTAAAGGCAATCCTGTTTATGTAATAACCACGGTGAAATAAAAATTTTAAAATGCTTTTTATGAAATTTATGATGAATAATGTGATATTGTGGAAAATGGCAAAATACAAAAGCCTATAGCCTTATGTCAAAAAAGTGGAAAAATGTCAAAAAAAAAAAATTAAATGCCATTTAATGTTATAGACTTAAAGGCAGTCATGTTTATGTAATAACCACGGTGAAATAAAATTTTTTAAATGCTTTTTATGAAATTTATGATGAATAATGTGATATTGTGGAAAATGGCAAAATACAAAAGCCTATAGCCTTATGTAAAAAAAGTGGAAAAATGTCAAATAAAAAATAAATGCCATTTAATGTTATAGACTTAAAGGCAATCCTGTTTATGTAATAACCACGGTGAAATAAAAATTTTAAAATGCTTTTTATGAAATTTATGATGAATAATGTGATATTGTAAAAAATGGCAAAATACAAAAGCCTATAGCCTTACGTACAAAAAGTGGAAAAATGTCAAATAAAAAATTAATGCCATTTAATGTTATAGACTTAAAGGCAGTCATGTTTATGTAATAACCACGGTGAAATAAAATTTTTAAAATGCTTTTTATGAAATTTATGATGAATAATGTGATATTGTGGAAAATGGCAAAATACATAAGCCTATAGCCTTATGTCATAAAATTGTGGAAAATGGCAAAAATATTCTAAATGCCATTAATTGTTATAGACTTAGAGGGAATTATGTTTTTGTAACATCAGCAATTGAAATATTTATTTAAGAAGTATTTGAGAACATTTATAATGAATAACGTGATATAGTGGAAAATGTTATTGAAAGGAAAATAACAGAATACGAAAACCTTTAATCTTATGTCCACAATCTGGTACAATGTCTTTTTATTTCACAGATGGATGGGAAATCATGCTCATGTTAAAACATCAGTGAAATAAAATGCAGTGAAATAAAATGCAAATGAGTGAAACATTTAATACAGTCACACGTGAGCAGACAGACACAGTATCGCATTCTGCCATTCCCTTATGATGTCTCCAATCAGCCTTGATGTCCCATAATGCATCAGGGGCCCCACTCTTCTTGGATCACCTCCGGCTGCTCCCGCGGACTGTCCTCAATAATCATCACCTCCGATGCACTGTCCAACCACAGCCTGGGCTTCAGCCTGTTGTCCAATCACTGCTGGCATCGTTCTTGAGTACCTAGTGGAGCTGCTAGGGGAGAATTTTGTCCACAGTGGTTGTGTTTAACTTCCTGCTCTGCCCTCCAGCATGTATACAGTTCCTATCCTGGAACAGCAGGTGGCAGCATTGTGTCAGAAGTGTGAGCTTGAGTCAGGCTCTGGGAGAAGCAGATGAGCACAACCCTGCAGTAGCACACACTTACATAACATCATAACATCACATCACATAATGACGAGAATGGGCCGTTCAGCCCAACAATGCTCGCCATTTTCCTGACTAAATTAGTGCTCTGATTACCTGCAGACTAGATAGTATCTAAGACTTTATCAAGCCTAGTCTGGAAAAACCCCAGAGTTTCTGCCTCTACTCTGTGACCTGGCAGGCTATTCCACACATTGACCACTCTCTGCGTGAAAAAATTCTTCCCAATGTCTGGACAGAATTTACCTTTCACTAATTTCCATTTATGTCCCCCCTCGTTCTACAAGCTGAGCTCACCCTGAAGAATCTCTCACAGTTCACTTTGTTGCACGATAATGAAGTGCCCCCTGATACTAGCCCAGGAGGTCAGCGATCAAGTCCCATTTCCATGACGATCAGGTCCTCCCACAGACGGTGAATTCATTATCGTTCCCGTCTAACGATGGGCGGGGGCGGGCCACAATAGGATCCCAGCGCCTCCTGTTGTGCGGCTCTGTCGCTGTCGACCTTTGACCTCTGGGGAGCTGGACGAGGGCTGACTCACCAGCGGCTGTGGCGGTGGCGGGGACGCTGATGATAACAGCCATAATTCATAACTCTAGTGGCCTGAATGACACTCAGCGTTCGCTGGGAGCGCTTCGTCAACTCGTAGCAGCACAGAAAGCTCTCGAGGTCTCAGCTGAATTGAGAGATGCACTGGCCAACAAGTTGGAGTTTTTTTCATCATTTTTACCATGAAAGTATTTTTACAGTTTTACAGTTTTGATGAGTTGTATTATTCAAATGCTTGAGAAGCATTCTTGCCCACGCCCCACAAAAGCAAACAGAAAACTAGTGTTTGGGTCGAGCTGCCCTGTCTGCTTTGTAGCCAGCACTATTCGATAATAGTTTCAGTTTGCCGGGGGGGGGGGGCAGCCCACATTGCTTGTCACACAGAAAAGGCCAACACATTCCTCATGATGTTGAACTTTGCCCTTTGTCATGATCTTGCTGTTTTTTTTTTCTACTCAAAATCAATGCAATTCTCATGCATTTTAATGGGGGAGCTGTGTGAACACTGTAAAGGTGCAGAAATGACTCTGCACTGAAGAGCTTCAGTCATTCCCAGGGCCTCTGAACACAATAAAAATTAACAATCACAATAAAATTAAACACGGCAACAACCAATGGATTGCAAAAAATCTATGTGTGTGTGTGTGTGTGTCTGTGTGCCTGTGCGTGTGTGCGTGTGTGCGTGCGTGTGTGCGTGCGTGTGTGTGTGTGTGTGTGTGTGTGTGTGAGTACATGTGTGTGTGCCTGTGTGTGTGTGTGTGTGTGTGTAGGGGGCAGCTGCAGTGATGGATGGGCTCTGTCTGAGGTGCTGATTGTAGTGGTGTCTGTGTTTTCCCTGGTGAGAAGTAAAGCGAGCGGGCGCTGACTCGAGGGACGGTGCGCGCGTAGCGTTCCTTTTCACAGCCGCTACCACGGCAACCCCCAGGGGCTCCACCTGTTACCAAACACACCTCAGCAGCGTGAGCAGCCAGGTGTGTCTGCGCGAAGTTTAGCCGGTCCACTGGAGACCTGAGAAACAAGCGCAGCAGAGTGAAACAGTCTGCCTGAGCAGAACAGCATGGAACAGAGTGAAGCAGAACAGAATAGAACAGAGTAAAATTAAATGCAACTGAACTGAACAGAATAGAATAGAATAAAATAGAATAAAAGTGAACTGAACAGAATAGAATAGAGAAAAATAGAATAAAAGTGAACTGAACAGAATAGAATAGAATAGAGAAAAATAGAATACAATTGAACTGAACAGAATAGAATAGAGTAAAATAGAATAAAAGTAAACTGAACAGGATAGAATAGAGTAAAATAGAATAAAAGTGAACTGAACAGAATAGAATAGGGTGAAATAGAATAAAAGTGAATTGAACAGAATAAAATATGGTGAAATAGAATAAAACTGAACTGAACAGAATAGAATAGAGTAAAATAGAATAAAAATGAACTGAACAGAATAGAATAGAGTAAAATAGAATAAAAGTGAACTGAACAGAATAGAATAGAATAAAATAGGATAAAAGTGAACAGAATAGAATAGAATAAAATAGGATAAAAGTGAACTGAACAGAATAGAATAGAGTAAAATAGAATAAACGTGAACTGAACAGAGTAGAATAGATTAAAATAGAATACAAGTAAACTGAACAGAATAGAATAGAGTAAAATAGAATAAAAGAGAACTGAACAGAACAGAATAGAGTAAAATAGAATATAAGTGAACTGAACAGAATAGAATAGAGTGAAATAGAATAAACGTGAACTGAACAGAGTAGAATAGATTAAAATAGAATAAAAGTAAACTTAAGAGAATAGAATAGAGTAAAATAGAATAAAAGTGAACTGAACATAACAGAATGGAGTAAAACACAACAGAGCTCAGTTTATTGGTCTCAGAGTGGGACCTGTAAAAATAATAAAACTGAGCAGCACAACTCAGAGCTCCAGGTGCAGAAAACCC
>CM045891.1:55953122-55970622 GCA_025169545.1 Anguilla japonica
ATAATTGGTGCGATCGCAATTTTATTTATCGAACGCCAAAATTTTGTCTGTACCTGCAAATGCCATTTGATGATGTCATTGGGATAAGGCTCCTCCCCTTCTTGTTAACAGTAATACGCTGCTTCCTGTCTGTGGGTAAGAGCATGTGGGGAAGGGAATCTAAGGTAATGTATTGTAATGTAATGTGATGTAGACAGTGTTCTGGCTGGAGTGCAGCCAGTGCAGAACCTGAAACAGGCCAGGCAGCCTGGTGCAAACTCTGGGGCCCAGGTGCTTCAATCACCGGTGGTAAAACTGGCAGAGGGTGGAGAGCTGGGTGGGGTTGGGTGGGGTGGGGTGGGGTGGGGGGTTGGGCAGTGGCAGAGGAGTCACACAGAGAGCAAGCCAGGGTTTTCTCTGCCAAGGGGGTACAATGAAATGAACACTACCTGCTTTAAAAAGACCCATCACACAGGCCTGAGCACTACCTGCTTTAAAAGGACTCACCACACAGGCCTGAACACTACCTGCTTTAGGAGGACCCCTCACACTGGCCTGAACACTACCTGCTTTAGAAGGACCCCTCACACAGGCCTGAACACTACCTGCCCTGCTTTAGGAGGACCCCTCACACTGGCCTGAACACTACCTGCTTTAGGAGGACCCATCACACAGGCCTGAACACTACCTGCTTTAGGAGGACCCATCACACAGGCCTGAACACTACCTGCTTTAGGAGGACCCCTCACACAGGCCTGAACACTACCTGCTTTAGGAGGACTCATCACACAGGCCTGAACACTACCTGCTTTAGGAGGACCCCTCATCACACAGGCCTGAACACTACCTGCTTTAGAAGGACCCATCACACAGGCCTGAACACTACCTGCTTTAGGAGGACCCCTCACACGGGCCTGAACACTACCTGCTTTAGAAGGACCCATTACACAGGCCTGAACACTACCTGCTTTAGGAGGACTCATCACACAGGCCTGAACACTACCTGCATTAGAAGGACCCATCACACAGGCCTGAACACTACCTGCATTAGAAGGACCCATCACACAGGCCTGAACACTATCTGCTTTAAGAGGACCCCTCACATGGGCCTGAACACTACCTGCTTTAAAAGGACCCATCACACCGGCCTGAACACTACCTGCTTTAGGAGGACTCATCACTCTGCAACCCAAAAAAAAAAACACTCACAAAAGGTCATTTTCAGCAACATCTTCAGTATTGTATTTTTTAACCCAAACAGATACTACATTTAATGTGACAAAGTGGGTGAACATACACACAAGTTTCCGAAAGGTTGATTTTGAGTCTGGAGGACTGGAATTATCAAAGACTGGATGTCCAAACACTGTCCATAACTTAAAAAAATATAAAGATATCCAAGAATCAGCTTCCTCAAGGCACAGGGCTCAGGGGTGTACAGGCGCAGCCAAAAATCAACAATGCCTTTTCCAAAATCTCACCGTAAGGGAGCACAGGGACCTGAAGAGACTGATTCTCACCTGCAGATATCACACCTTTGAAGTGCCAAATAAAGTGTTTGAGAAATAAAATTACAAAAAACATTTTCATTCACTTCCTTGACTCACTGGAGACCTGGATCTTTTTTTTTTTTTTAAATCAAATTCCACCTTGCAGTTGGATTCTTGAAAATGAGGCAACCCTGAAACCCCAGAGTCAGAGTCCTGGTACTGGTACTTCCTGTTCCTGCTCGGGAAAAACAGGAAGTGAGGGGGATCTCAGGGACCCCTTTGTGCTCCTCAAACTTGAATCTTTTTTTTTTTTTTGGAATGTTTGTGTCCTTGTAGTTTTTGGAAGCCCCTATGGAAGGTTCCGGCAGAGTCTGCCCCCCACCCCAGGGGAAGGGGCAGGGGGGACTGAAGCTGGAAGAGCGCTTGGTTTCTCAGCATTCCTGGTGTTTGTAGACAGGAAGTTGCAGGGCCTGGAGTGTGTGGCCTAGAGCACAGACTTTCAATGGGCTTTCACATTATTACAGGAATACAGTTCACACACACCCTGACTCCCCGTACATATACACACACACACACACACACACACACACACACACGCACACACACACACACGCACACATGCGCACACACAACACCCTGACTCCCCGTACATATACACACACACACACACACACACACACACGCGCACACACACACACGCACACATGCGCACACACACACACCCTGACTCCCCGTACATATACACACACACACACACACACACACACACACACACACACACACGTACACATGCGCACACACACACACCCTGACTCCCTGTACATATGCTTACACACACACACACACACACACGCACACACCCGGACAAGCACGCACACACACACACGCATGCACACTCACATATATACAGATATTGGCATTAACATGTATTATACAAAGGAGATAATATATAGATAATCAATACTCATCGTCGTCATCATCGTCATCATCATCATCATCATCATCATTTCTCTCAGCAGCAGTACTCTTCATTCCACCACAGACAGATTTCAGCTCTATGCGTCTTCAGTCCTCATGCCCTACAGCTCAGGTGTGACACAGTCAGGCAGGTAACCGCATGAAAACTCTCTGCTCGCATAACCTCTTTACCAATGAAGTGCTGAGGGCTCCCATCTTTTAATCCCTCTCTCATTTCTTGTCTTTCCATCTGTTTTTCATAGATACGCATCAGTTTGTTATTTTTTTGTTTTAAAAAATTTTTTTTGGTGATCACATGATGATCGTTAATTCTTAATTCTGCGTTTGTTAAATCCCACAACAACACAAGGATCACGTGACACTGAAAAACATGGCTATATTTAAGAGGCTGTTTTTGGGCTGGGGGGGGGGGGGGGGGCTGTGGCGGCAGTGACATTGCGTCAGCAGGGTGGGGAAATTAAGAAATCAAACCCCTCCCCCAACTTCCCATAGTCTAAAGACTGCATGGCTGTCCCGAGGAGGAAAGGAGGTGTGTGTGTGGGGGGGGGGTCAGGGAGTGAGCTTCATGACATGCCCACGAGAGGGGCTGTTTTATTGTGGGAGCTGGAGGAGGTGAGAATGGGTAAGAGGGGGCGGGATGGGGCAGTTGAGGGCAGGAAGTGGAGCATGAGCAGCGGATTGTGGGCGGGGCATTGGGTGGGGCTTATGGGCAGGGCGTTGGGGTGGGGCTTATAGGAGGGGATTGTGGGTGTGGCATTGGGCGGGGCGTATGGGCGGGGCTTATGGGTAGGGCACTGGGTGGGGCTTATGGGCAGGGCTTATAGGAGAGGGTTGTGGGCGTGGCATTGGGTGGGGCGTATGGGCGGGGCTTATGGGTAGGGCACTGGGTGGGGCTTATGGGCAGGGCTTATAGGAGAGGGTTGTGGGCGTGTCTCAGAACCCTGGCACGTGGCAGTAAGCCTCCAGGGAGGCCAGCAGGATGTAGAGGAGCCAGAGCGAGATGAAGAGCAGAGAGGTGAGCAGCTTGCAGGTGCGGGGGCCGCCCAGCTCCCCCCCCGCCACCGAGGGGCGCCGGCGGTACAGGAGCACCATCGCGCTCAGCACCGCCATTACCGTGAACAGCGTGACCGAGAAGGCCAGCGACCCCGGGTTGACCCGGAACTGCTTCCCCTGGCTGTGCCAGTACACGGCGGCGATGGTCCAGGCCACGCCGATGCCCAGGAAGACGTTGACCGCGTTGCTGCCCGTCACATTCCCGATGGACGCGTCGGCGTACTGGTCCTGGATCGCTGCCACCTTACTGGCAAAGGTGTCTGCAAGGGGGAGGGGGGAGGGGGGGGGGGGAGGAGAGAGAAAGAGAGAGGGGAGGAGAGGGGAGAGAGGGGGGAAAGGAGGAGAGGGGAGGAGGGGGGAGGGGGGAGGGGATGAGAGAGAGGGAGAGAGAGGGGAGGAGAGGGGAGGAGAGGGGGGAAGGGGAGGAGGAGAGGGGAGAGAGGGGTGGAGGAGAGGGGGAAGAAGGGGTGGAAAGAGATAGAGAAGGAATAAAGGGTGGGACGGAGGAAGAGGGAGAGTGATAGAAAAATTGGAGGAGAACAAAGAGGAAGAACAGAGAAAGGAAGAAGGGATAGAGAAAGGGAGAAAGAGAGGAAAGTGGGGGAGTAAGTTATTAGAAAAGACAGCTACAGGAAAACAGTTTCTGAAGAATGTAAGGGAAAGTGCGTAGTGAGAAGGAGGGAGAGAGAGGGGTGGGACAGGCAGAGAGAGAGAGAGAGAGAGTGATGGGACAGAGAGGGAGAGAGTGGTGGGAGGGAGAGAGAGTGGTGGGAGGGAGAGAGAGAGCGTGGTGGGACAGAGAGAGAGTAGAGTTATGTAATTGCTTAGTCTGTCTATCTGTTGTTATCGGTTACCTGTGTAATGGCAGTAAAGCACCTTGAAACTGAAAATTGAAAATGAAAACTGAAGAGATATTGGCTCAGGGTCCATGAGCAGGAGACCACGGGCGTAACCTGCAGTCATTACCCTCACTGGCATTATCATATTCTTATTTTTTCATCCATTTTACAGAGAGAGGGAAAGTGGCAGTGTGTGACTGAGCAGACTGAAGAAGGGAGAGAGATAAAAATGAGTGAGAGAGAGATGGTGAGTGGAGAGAGGGAAAGGGAGAGAGAGACAGAGAGAGAGAGATGGTGAGAGAGAGGGAGAAGGAGAGAAGGAGAGGGAGAAACAGAGAGAGAGAGAGAGAGCGAGTGAGAGCGGGAGAGAGAGAGGCGCACCGGGCACAGAGGTCCCCAGGGCCACGAACACCACGGCGGTGACGGAGTCCTTCAGGCCGATGGTGCAGCCGAAGTGGGAGGCCAGGTCGCCGGTGACCGCCGTCAGCACGCCGATCAGCGAGATGGACACCATGAAGCAGGCCCAGCCGTTCCAGTACTCCGTGGGCGGCACGAAGGCGAACAGAACCTTCCAGAACACCGTCAGGAAGTGCATGATGTAGTCGAAGCAGGAGGGCAGCCGCTCTTCACCGCTCTCCTCTTCGTCATCATCACCTGAGGGGTGATGGGGGGCAGGGGGGAAGTGGGAGGGAAGTGATTATGTGCATCCTTTAAAATGCACTGGGGCTCAAATGGTGTGATAAGGGATGTGCAAGCAGAGAGGATCATGGGTATGAAGCAGAGATTGTACAGGGCTGAGAAATGAAAATGGACTGATGGGAGCGGGCCAAAGCATTGAACACTGTGACTGGGACAGAAACACTGTGACTGGGACAGAAACACTGTGACTGGGGCAGAAACACTGTGACTGGGGCAGAAACACTGTGACTGGGACAGAAACACTGTGGCTGGGGCAGAAACACTGTGACTGGGACAGAAACACTGTGGCTGGGGTAGAAACACTGTGACTGGGGCAGAAACACTGTGACTGGGGCAGAAACACTGTGACTGGGGCAGAAACACTGTGACTGGGGCAGAAACACTGTGACTGGGGCAGAAACACTGTGACTGGGGCAGAAACACTGTGACTGGGGCAGAAACACTGTGACTGGGGCAGAGATGACACTGGGTGGGACACAAACACACGTACCTGCACTGACTGTGACAGCGCTGACAAATTGCTCTCTCCAGCTGCTGCTCCCCACCACCAGAGCCAGGTTAGTCTTCTTTATCAGCTTATCCACCGTGTTCTGTACTCACACACACACACACACGCACACACACACACAAACACAAACACACACACACATGCACGCACGCACACATACACAAACACACACACACACGCACGCACACACACAAATGCACGCACGCGCACACACACACACAGACATGCACACACACACACACACACACACACACAAATGCTGTTAGAACTACCACACGCAAAAATGTTCTCATCAACACAGCACTCACAACAACAAATATGCAGACATACATGACAAAAACACACACCAAAACAGAATCCAAGTATAAAAAAGCAAGGGTGTCTCTTTTCCTCTCTCTCACACACACACACACACACACGTAAGAAGACCAGGTGCTTGTTTGGCTAAAGGCAGCTGTAGCAGGAGCAGCTGCTCTTTGACAGTATGATGGAATGGGTCTCAGCCCAATCCTCAGCTGCCCCCCAGGACTTACACCCCTGCCCCCCCTCAAAACGAGCAGAGCATGCTAACGCTAACACTAACGCGGGGGGAGAGAGAGGCCGGGCCCCCCCTCTAAACCTGCCATCCGCACCCCGCTGCAGGCAGCCTGCTCCCCCCCCCCCCCCCCCCAGCCTGCCAGTCACCATGCATCAATCCGCCAAACCAGCCAGCTTCACTCTGCAGCCCCCCCCCCCAGACCGTACCACTGCGCCCAATCGGGGGGGGGGCGGGTGACCTTGCTCGTTACCTTGAACTCGTAAGACTCCTCGATCACCACCTCCAGGTTTGTGTGCTCCCCCAGGCTCGGGCAGCCCATCTTGGCCACCTCCTCCTCCTCGGCCCCCACTGGCAGCTTGTTCTCATTGGTGTCCCCTGAGGAAGGGGGCGGGAATATGCAAATCAGCCACGGACAGCCGTGCGAAATATAGAAATATAAAATGCCCCCCCCTCCCCCCCCACATCCTGCAGCCGCGTCCTGTTTGTACCCCCCCCCCCCCCCCCCCCACGATGCTCGATGGCTCCACCCCTCGCTGCTTATCTCGGTCAGCGTGCAGTGCACACCACGTCTGAAACATGCAACATAAACGATGCATATAATTATGCTACTGCTCCTAACAACGGCAATTACTAATCATCATCTTATCACCTCATTAGGACAAGAGCCTGATGAACTGCAGAGGGATGGAGAGCAAGGGGGTGGAGAGAGAGAGAAAGAGAGAGAGGGATGGAGAGAAAGAGATGGAGAGAGAGGAGAGAGACAGAGAATGGAGAGAGGGATGGAGAAAGAGGGAGAGGGATATGAAGAGATGGAGAAAGAAGAGGGAGATGGAGAGATGGAGAGGGGGATGGAGAGAGAGGAGAGAGAGAGAAGGATGGAGAGAGAGAGAGAGAAAGAGAGAGAGAGCGGTAAGAAAGGAGTTCATTTTCTCCCTGAATGCAGTGAAAGCAGCAGCAGGCAGCTGGAGGGCAGTAAAATGGCGGAGTGGCTCGGCGGAGTCGGCGGAGATGGCGGTTGGGCTCACAGCGAGCAGCCGTCAGACGTGGGGCCCGTTAAACCGCCCAGAACCCCCTGCTCTAACGAGCTCCCGCCCCAGCACCAGCACCAGCACCAGCCCAGCCCAGCACCAGCCCAGCACCAGCCCAGCACCAGCCCAACACCAGCACCAGCACCAGCACCAGCCCAGCACCAGCACCAGCCCAGCACCAGCACCAGCACCACCCACACCACACCAGCACCACACCAGCACCAGCACCAGCACCATCTACACCTACCAGCCCAGCACCAGCACCAGCACCAGCACCAGCACCAGCACCAGCACCAGCACCAGCACCAGCACCAACACCAGCACCAGCCCAGCACCAGCACCAGCACCAGCACCAGCACCAGCACCAGCACCAGCACCAGCACCAGCACCAGCACCAGCACCAGCACCAGCACCAGCACCACAAACACTCAGTTAGACAACACAGGTGCGGTTTATCAACACCATTCCACAGCGTTTAAATATATGTTCCCTTGAAAACCTCTTATTAACATTCATATATATATACATCTGTGTCGTCACAGCTGCGCCAAGCTATTGGCTGTTTTTCCCCATAATGCCTTTCACTTCCTGTCTTGTCAGTGCTGTGTTCCGAGGCCCAGAACCCTGACCCCTGACCCCTGAACCCTGACCTTGGTTCAGCTTTCAGGGGGCAGCAGGTAGCTAACCCAGTTTCATAATGATGTTGCTGTAAATGTGTGTGTGTGTGTGTGTGTGTGTATCTAACTTCATGAGCAGAAAATTCTCAACTCCATATCCCGTCCCCCACAGGCCACACCCCCTCGCAAGTCCCGCCCCCTCACCATGCTTCTGCCCAATCTCCAGCAGGATGGGCTCGCCCAAATGAATGGTGAAGGTTTTGTTCTTCTCATACTCCTCATCATCTATGATCTTTATCTCTATCATTTTCCTGTAGAGAGAGAGGGAGCAAAGGACAGAGATAGAGAGGGATGGAGCAAGGAGAGAGAGAGAGAGAGAGAGAGAGAGATGGAGAGGAGAGAGAGAGAGAGAGAGAGAGAGGGAGGGAGCAAGGGAGAGAGAGAGAGAGAGAGAGAGGGAGGGAGCAAAGGAGAGAGAGAGAGAGAGGGAGAGATAATTACTTTTCATCCCCGTTTCATGTTATTCACTTAGAGCCATATGCTGAAGTCAATCTGTTAAGTCAGCCAGCACATGCTTTCAAATGATGGATTTAAGAACCAGTAAAAAAAAAAAAACAAAACGCACAAACAAGTACACTGAGGAGGACGAAGTAATAGTCTGGTAAGCCTTGTTTCTTGTTTACAACAACAGCCCCCCCACCCCCCACCCCCCATCATTCACGTCACAAAAATGTCTTGATCCATCATAAACCCGCCTTCTTCTCTCCAGCACGTCAAGGCCATCTGTTAATTTATCTGACGTACCTGGGCAGCAAACCTCATTTTTACAATAACCTGGACCCCAGCATCTACACCTCTGGACCCCAGCATCTACACCTCTGGACCCCAGCACCTACACCTCTGGACTCCAATACCTACACATTCATGGATTTCAGGACTGATAAGAAAATCATCATTCAGTCATTAATAATTCATCCTCTGCTCTCAGCGAGACACTTCAAAGATAAACTTGTGAGACCTGAGTATGACAGACAGAAAAGGGGGGAGAGTGGGAGGGGGGGGGGAGAGAGAGAGGGGGGTTGGGAGTGGGGGGGAGATAGAGAGGGAGAGAGAGAGGTCAGAGAGAAAAGGGCTGGAGAGATAGGGGAGGGAGAGAGAAAGAGTGAGAGAAAGGATTGGAGAGGGAGGGAGAGAGAGAGAGAGAGGGAGGAAAGGTGAGACAGAGAGATCCTTGAATCTTCAATTAAAAATGATCAAAATCCTCGAGATATCCCAATCTCACCAGCTGAAACCTGACACCTCTCATTTGCAGAGCCAGAGAAACCTTGTGCTTCTGACAGCATCAGAAATTAGATTTAGAACGCAGTGCTAGCGCGCGGCAGAAGACTGTGCTTAAGTTATTCAGCCGGGTGCCTGAGTCACAGCTCCCTCCCTGTCATCGGCAGGCTGATGCCCCCGATCTCCGGTAACGTCAACATAAATCGGAGTAATTGCCCGAGCAGTAATCTGAGGAAGTTATTTTTGTAGATTCCTTAATACAGGACTCGAAAAAAAAATCCCTAAAACGCACAGTGAGAAATGGAAAGGTTTTTTTGCATGCGTCATTGACTCTGAAAAAATTTACCATATTTGTCACTAAGGCCGATTCCATTACACTTATTTTCGAAGTGGGAAAAGTATATGACATATTTACATTTATGTAAACAGAAAACAAGTGCGCTGTAAATATTAGCAATAAAAGGAGAGCGGCCTTCAAACAAAGTCATGATGACAGTTTATTCTGAGTAATGTGGAATCAAGCGTTTGATATACAGCATGTTGGAACAGTCAGAAGCTCCTGACCACACACCGATTGAGTCTTTTTTTATTAATTGACTTTTTTTTTGCTCTATACAGATGACCTGGTGCTCCTTTAACTCAGAGAACAAGGGTTACTGTAGAACCTCATGTTACTGGAGCAATACTGACAGAACTGGGCCCTGGCCAGACCAACCCATAGGACCACAGTAGGCCATGGCAATAAGATCATCAAAGGCACAGGAGATGACTTTACCATTAAATATTGCAGGTAGAATCTGGTTCAAACTATTTGATTTATAATTCAGCAAGAGAGGTGGAATCAAAGCTGCAGTTCCACCTTAACGGTGTAAAATATTCAAGAATTATAAATATATATTTCCATATATCTGACAAAATTATAAAGTCTCTCAAAGGATGAAAAACCAGAAATCCCATTAGAAAAGGTCCGACTGCCCCAATTACAATGAAATATATCTCTGAAATATATCTCTGCCTCTCATAGACTGAGGGACCTGTAGATGTGAATACATACTCATTACCACCATCATTTTATTTTAAAATATCACACACCTGTAATTATTAATCTGTGTTTCAGAGAGTGCTAAACCGTTCATAATAAACTACAGTAAATAAGGTAGTTTTCAACATAGGAAAGAGAGGGAAGAAAGTAGAGAGAGAGAGAGGGAAGAGAGAGAGAGAGAGAGATAATGCAGTTCATACACACTTGCCATTGTAAATGGAGAACACAGTGTCATCTCTGAACTGACAGATTTCCTGTAGCGCACACTGACTGCTCTGGTTACATAAGCTGTGAGCAGTGCTGTTATAAACCCAATGCATGCCAAGAGAATGATATTCATTTGAATCTGAATTTGGAGGAGAGCGCTAAATTTTTTCCTGCCAAAAACATAAAACTGGAATTACCTTTTTAAATTCACCCCTTCAGTTACACACACACACACGCATCAGTACACACACACACACACACACACACACACACACAAGCTACATCTTTACATACACACACACAAACACACACTATACAAGCATGCTACATCCTTACATACACACACTAAAGCATGCACACACACACACACAGATCTGCCAATTCATGTCAGCTTAAGACTCAGAGCACAATCCTCAGGGGGAGACGGAAGGACTGGCAGGACACACTAAAGGAAATGTAGAGGGAGAAAGAGAGAGATAAGGACCAGAGAAAGAGCTGAACTGAGTGTACAGAAAATGGATGGAAGCCTCTAACAATAGCAAGAAGAGGGGGGAGAGAAAGATTGAGGGAGAAGAGAGGGAGAAAGAGACACACAGACACACACATACACACACATAGACACATGCATGCACACACACCCATCCACCCACAAACACACTCCTGTCTCCCTCTCCCTCTCAAAAACTTAAATTTCAATTCAAATCAGCTTTATTGGCACAAGGTGAATGACGACATTTTCTCTTGTTTCTATCACTGATACAGGTATGCTTATGTACTTGCTTACTAAGCACAGGCAAAACAATTAGTTTAGACCTGAATTTGATTATGATGATAAGACAATCAGCACACTCTCTCTTCCATCCTCCTCCTTTAAAGGGACACAGGTAAGTACAGGTAAGAACAGGGGGAGGGACACAGGAAAATACAGGAAAGGACAGGGGGAGGGACACAGGTAAATACAGGGAAGGACAGGGGGAGGGACACAGGAAAATACAGGGAAGGACAGGGGGAGGGACACAGGTAAATACAGGGAAGGATGAGGAGGGACACAGGTAAATACAGGGAAAGACAGGGGGAGGGACACAGGTAAATACAGGGAAGGACAGGGAGGGACACAGGTAAATACAGGTAAGGACAGGGAGAGGGAGACAGGTAAATACAGGTAAGGACAGGGAGAGGGACACAGGTAAATACAGAGAAGGACAGGGAGAGGGACACAGGTAAGTGCAGGTAAGGACAGGGAGAGGGCTGATTGGTGAGGGGAAATGATCTGTGTTGTCTCATAAATCAGGCTCCTCCCACCACAGCTCCCATATCGCCATAGCGATCAGCTCAATTAGCAAGATGTTTTCTTATCGCAGTGATTAAAGACTAATCTCTCCATTTGCAATGTTTTTAAACAAACCCCCCACCCTGCCCCCCATATTTAATTAAGTCAGCATGCCTTTCCTTTACTGGCAAGAAATACATAGAGCAAATACTGTGTAATGAAGAAGTAGCAGTTGGATAAAAACAGATTCTCATCGCAACCAATCAACATGCGAAGCTGCTAATGCTGTAATTACCACAATGAGCTCGCAATCTAACGCTTGTACTGAAGTCATTTGGTCTTATTTTTGGCTGTTTTAAAAATGGAGCACCTTTTCAGATGGGAATAATTATTTAATATGAGCATAAGGAGCACTTGAGTACATTGTTAGAGATATTCAAATACCTCCAGTAGGTTTTTACAGAATACCGCACACTGAATGTACACTGTTCGGCAAGCTGGCTGATTTAACGGACCCCATATTTTACCTTCACGCAGCACAATGGGTTTGAGGCCGCCCTAATCCAAATTCATGCGCGAATATTAATTTCATAGAATCTTTCTGCCGGTTGCCGCGCCGACGGACCGAAGCCGTAATTTTCCGCTCAAAGTAACAGTAACTCAGCATATGTTCCAGGCTGGTGTGACTGAGACTGAAGAAAATACCGCTTCGCACTGTGAGTCACTGTGCTTTAAAGGGCCGGGAGCAGCAGAACCTTCCCCAGTAAAACGACAGGAGCATCAGGCTCTCTGCAGCGCGTACGCATTTAACGGCTTGTCCTGTTTGGCCTGGAACCAGGACCCGCAGATTGGCCCAGTAATTCACTGATATCCACACTGGACACAGTCAGAGCCTCTATGCTACGATATTGGAGAATCCTCATGAATCCTGTATTATTATTATTATTATTATTATTATTATTATTATTATTTTGCAAATACTTGTTCAATGATTATTTTCATTTAATTCTGCCTGAACTGTTACCCTCATTATCAACAGTTAGGTTCATGAAGCAGGCCGTCTTTTTTTTTGTTGTACATATTTATTATGTTGTGGAATCCTACATTGCCTGGGGACTTGTAGGTGGTTTTTCAATTTTTTCCCCATTAAGGTTTCAAATTACTTTATTTGCATGATATGCTAACAGTACACTGCATTTTTGCTGACGTTTACCAGTTAATATCAGTAAGCAAAAGTCAGCAAAATTGCATAGATTAGATGAATTAGGCAGTTTATCTTCCTACTCTTTCCTTCTTTCTTTCTCTCATTCTTTCTCTTTCTTTCCCTCTTTAATTACCTTAGGTGGCCGCTGGCATTGTGTGTTTTGAATTGTTTTGACAAGCAGAGGTAGTTAGCGCCTTTCCTCAGTGATTACCCTCCCTAATGTTTACTGTTGTAAATCTGCATGTTGATTTGTCAGTTATTCCCCAGAGTGCACTGCAATGTGACTGCAACTCATTCACCATTACAGGCCCAGTGATTTACATTCCCCCGAGTGTGTGTGAGGGAGAAAGAGAGAGAGTGTGTGTGTGTGTGAGTGGAGAGTGTGTGTGTGAGTGTGTATTTGTGTGTGTACGTGTGTGTGTGTGTGTGTGTGTGTGTGTGTGTGTGTGTGAGTGTCGGCATGTGTGTGTGTGATAGTGAATGCATTTACACAGTCCTGTGTTCTGCATTTTATGTTTTGTGGAGTGCTGTGTGTTTATTGTTATTTGCTGAAAGGGTCCTTGTGTAATGTGTACATTTACCTCCACTCACCAGAGACCTTGACTTTTTATTTATACATTTGCCCCAGTTGCCATGCCAACACTGCATTTCCATGCATCACAGATTCAGTGACACACACATGCACATGCATGCACAGGCACTCTCTTGCCCACACACAAGCGCGCGCACACACACACACACACACACAGCACATGCATGCACAGGCACTCTCTTTCTGTCTGTCTCTCTCTCTCTCCTACACACACACACACACAGACTCACACACAAAGGTTGTGTACCACATGGATAGCACATATACTAAATATATATACTGAGCATGTGCACACAACTGCCCCCACAACCCAACACTGAGCATGCCCACACAAGATGGGTTTCTCTCTCTCTCTCTCTCTCTCTCTCTCTGCACAAAGAGAAAGTGAAGCCTGGGCAAACAATTCAAAATGGCATCTCTGTCTCTGTCTCTCTCATTCTCTCACTTTGTCAAAGATCACAGTCTTTGTCTTCTGAAAATGACCTGCCAGGGCCCAGTGCAGACAGTGTTGCTCCAGCAGAACCAGGGTGTGGTGAACCTTTGCTCTGAGGATGATGAACCAGTTCATCGACACACAGAGTTAATAAAATCTTCTTTATGAAAGCCTGGAGCTACTGACAACTGACACTGAAACATCACCAACTCACTGAAATAGAGTATATCACTATAATTAACAAAATACTGCAGACAGTGCACAAGATGATAGCCACCTCACACCATGAGTATTTATGAAGAATTTTCTCCTTACATTAGCATCGCATGCTGTACACTCATTGTCCCTGAATGCTCATTCTATCATGCTAGATACTTTAACCCTCAGCCACTTCCAATCATTCTACAGAACACATTATTTTGCCAATGCATTTGAGCCAAACCAGCAGGAAAAGAGCTTTCCCATTTTGTGCAAATGAGAGTGGTAGTGCAGAGGGACTGCTACTGTCGGAAGCCAGCCTAATTCCCTCCACTCCATTCTCATTTCAGAAGTGAATAATTCTTGTGTTGAGAAGGCTACAAAGCTACTTCCCCAGATTACTGCTAACTCCTCGATGAATATTATCGTCCCGTTTATCTGCACTTTTGAGATTTGGGGAAGGCAGGCTGGAATTGGGGGAATTGGGGAAGAAAGCTGGAACGAAGCAGCAGGTTGAATAATTTAAGCTTAGCATTCTTCAGCTCGGCTTTGCTGGTTTTTTACCCACATTTATTTCTGCTTCTGTCGGGGCTACAGGTCGTTTATTTGTCTGGAGGCTCCAGTTTAAAAAATTCAGCGAGGCTGAGTTATGTAACGGGCTTTAATTGTTTTTAATTCATGATTCAAGAGAAGCACATTTTTATTCTCTCTCTCTTTCTCTGTCCCAGTTCCTGGGCTCCTGGGTTAATCACCAGGGTCATGGTATCCGTGGCGATGCTTAATGAACGCCTCTGCTTCATTTCTTATCCATTAAAACACATCACATTACAGACACAGCTTCAGCATTTTATGTTCCTCCATTTATACAGCTGGATATATACTGAAGCAAATTTAGGATAATTACCTTACTCAAGGGTACAATGGCAGTGTCTTACCTGGGATATGAACCTGCAACCTTTAGGTTACAAGACCAGTTCCCTAACATTATACTTTACATAAAACACACACTCACACACACACACACGTGCACGTGCACACACACACACACACACACGCACAATAATGCACATGTGCACACGCGCACATGCATGCACACGTACCAAACAGGGCCCCAACATCACAAACAGAGTCCCCAAATCTACAAACAAGGACCCACATCTCCAGACAAGGACCCACATCTCCAAATAGGTGTTCTAAACACTAGTGCAGAGCTCTACATGACAGGACGACCTTGCTCACCAGAACATATTCAACCGACATGTACTTCAAGATTCAATCATTCGTTCCTTCACTCGTTCATTATTGGAGAAGGACAAACTATTTAACATTAATCAGATGGATTTAATGAAATTTTTAGATTCCAACGCCTGACTGCTAGACGGGCTTTTAAAAAAGGAAATGAGAGGGACAGAGAGAGAGAGAGAGAGAGAGAGAGAGAGAGAGAGAGAGAGGAAGCAAGCAGTCAAATTGAGGGCATGTTTTCCGGGGATGATGAGTCCGCTCTGAGCTCTGGCTTTTGTTTGATCTCGTATTAAAGCACAGATAGGCACGGTGGCATGGGCCCTGAATATTAACGCGCCTGGCTTTAATTTTGCAGGGGTGCACTCTAGAACAGTGAGGAGAAGGCAGTCAGTTTTTCGGCTGGGGAAACCAGCAATCCTGAGAGGGCGCTGGAGAAGACGTGGGCTGCAAGCTGAAAACTCAGACTCTCACATTTTACACTCCCAGCCTGCAGAAAACTGCCTTTCGCATGTTTCTGCATTCAGATGCTCCGATACGACCTGGGTCAGATGATAATTTAAAATATTTTAGACGCCAGTAAAATTTACTGCAGTGTTTTGAAATAAACACCAACATTCACAAAATATTCATGGCAATTCAAAATTTCAACTTGAATTTGTGTTATGGTTAGTAGATGTTTTGGTAATTATCAACCACTGCTGGTATAACCCAGCCTTCCAGCTCACTGATCCAGCTGTGCTCATTCATGCTCCAGTTCAAGGTGAAAGCGCCCCCCCCCCCCCCCCCCCCCCCAAGGTCAAGCTGAAAGCCATGTTGTGTACTAATCACTACCAATCCCCCACAAACACCAGAGACAAACCTGATTGAGCGTGTTCCACTCCTCCTCTCTCCCTCTTCCTCCCCTTCTGTTTTTATCTTTCTTTCCCCTCCAGTCTTTCCCTCCTTCTCTCTTTCTATCCTCTGTTTCTCCCTCCTCTGTCTCTCCCTGCTTGTCTCTATCTCTCTCCCTCCTCTCAATCTTCTGTCTTTCCGTCTCCCACTCCCTTCTTCCCTCCCTCTGTCTCCCTCCTCTCCTGCCTGTAAACCAGAGAGAGAGAAAGAGAGAGCCCGTGCGTGCTGTACCAAGTGCTAATCCATCGAACCGGAAAAGAAAACAGGACTGCATTTCACAGCACAGCAGAAATATGAAATGCTCAGATAAAACCGTGGCTAATGAATCAAAAACAAAAAGGAAAACGCTATGACAGCAGATACAGCAGGAGTGATGCAGAGGCCACCGTTCCTGAAAGTAAATCATCTGAAAGGGCCCACAGCCCCCGAACGCCAGACTTACTCTCAAAGCAGAACACTTATCAAACTCCCGCAGACAGAAGCAGGAAGCCAAAAAATCTCAGGCAGGAGCTGGGAAAAATATCTGGCCCCTCAATCGGGGACAAAGCTAGTTAAATAGGTTCCTTTGGCAGAGATATTTGATTATCTGCACAGAACAAAACATTTTGTAATTACAGCAGTGGATTTAAACCTGCAGACACAGCGCCCCCTCCAGGACTGGAGTCAAACCTGCAGACACTGCGGCCCTCCAGGACTGGAGTTAAATCTGCAGACACTACGGCCCTCTAGGACTGGAGTCAAACCTGCAGACTCTGCAGCCCTCTAGGACTGGAGTCAAACCTGCAACCACTGCGGCCCCCCAGGCCTGGAGTTAAACCTGCAGGCACTGCGGCCCTCCAGGACTGGAGTTAAACCTGCAGACTCTGTGGCCCTCCAGGACTGGAGTTTGAGGTGCCAGTTGAAGACAATGAAAAAAAGTGCGAGCAGAAGGATATTTAGTGGGAGAATAAACAGAAGTGAAGTTACTGAGTTATTGAGTCAGTAATTCATTCAGGATCAGGCAGGAAGGCTGCGCCAGACACTAAAGCCTGAGCAAAGCTCGTAGTCTTTAAATCATCAGCAGCGAGAGGCGCAGCAGCCGAAACCACCCGAGCCCCAATTATCCAAAACACGTCCAGCTTACAGGCACAAATCAGCGCGCGGCCTCGCCTACAACACCCTAACTCAGCCGGAAACGAACACCACACTGCTCCTCACTCCAGGCCCGCTATACAAAACCCAACCCGCAGCATCATGACGAGGCCCAGGGTGCCCTCTTTAGGAGAGAGTCCCCAGAGCAGGGGACTGCTATGGGGAGCCGGTTCACTTCCCTCTCGTCAGGCCAAAGAAGCAAACCGAACAGGAAATATACAATATTAGGGAGGGAAAATAAGTTTATAAATACAGAGCGATAAATAGGGGGAGGGGGGAAGAG
>CM045891.1:55973122-56035622 GCA_025169545.1 Anguilla japonica
CAAGGAGAAGCGCTGCCCCAGGTGTGTGCTAATGACACAAGCGCAGGGCGCAGCGCTAACGCTCTCACTGTTAGAGTAAACGACAGAGGAGCAGAGAGATCTTAATTCCACATTACAGGAGAGTGCCATTTCAGTTTGGCATGGGGCGGGGCTGGGCGGGGCGGGGGGGCGGGGGGGGGGGGGGGGGGGGGGTCCTGGCTGGATCCCCAAATACCAGCTTCTGTGTGTGTGAAAGAAGACAGAGAGGGGGAATGATAGAGAGAGGAAGCAGCAGAATGCACTGCGCTGCTAATTGGTTCTGATTTTAACAGTGAGTTACACATGAGTTACTACCATCACTGGGTAGATCATTTAATGAGGGGAGAAATTATTAAAAGTGCAGTACATCAAATGAGCATGCACATACACACACACACACACAATCTCACACGCACACACAGACACACACCCACACACACACATAAACACACACCCACACACACACATAAACACACACCCACACACACGCACACAGGAGCTCCAGGATGCTCGACCTTGACAGGGGTCAGGCAGAGTGAGTTGGATCGCCATCTCCTTTGGGTTTTGGTTTCTGTGTTTCTGTTACAGCAGGGATCATCCCCAAATTTCAGGGATCATCCCCAAATCTCTGGGATTGTCTTCAGATTTCCACAAAGCCCCACTAGCAAAGCCTCCCGTATAAACCATCTGCCCTGCGAGACAGCATGAGAAATTAAATGGTAAAATGGTACATGGACTGCATTTATATAGCGCTTTTATCCAAAGCGCTTTACAATTGATGCCTCTCATTCGCCGAGAGATTCACCACTGAGGATGGAGAGAAAGAGAGGAAGAGAGAGGAGAGGGAGGGAGAGAGAGAGCAGAGAGAGGAGATATGGAGAGAGAGAGAGGAGAGGAGAGAGAAAGGAGAGAGAGAGAGGGAGGGAGGGAGAGAGGAGAGAGAGAGAGGGGGGAGGGAGAGAGAAAGACAGAGAAAGAGAGAGCAGAGGGAGGGAGGGAAGGAGAACGAGAGAGAAGGGAGGGTGAGAGTCGATATATAGAAGGAGATATAGATAGAGAGGGAGATGATTTGAAATAACGTGTGCAGAGATTCAAAGCAGAGGGAGAGGGGGAACTGGAGGAGTGTGCCTTGAGGACACCGAGCAGTCAGGCTCAATAAGGCTTTGTAATAAAGTAGGACAGGATCCCATCAGGAACATCACACCACATCTCTGTCTTCCTCCCCTCTCTTCCTCTTTTTCTCTCTCTCTCTTTCTCCCATTAACTCTCTTTTTCTCGCTACATACTTATTAGTCTCAGCCTGTTTTCCTCCATTGGGTCATGCACTCAATCACACAGAACTTTTCACTCTCTAAAACAAGATCTCTCTAATCCAATCAGAGGCACCAGCGCAATTTAAGCCAATCAGAGGCAGCAGCACAATTTAAACCAAAGCAGTGGCATCTGGGAAATAAAAACAGTGTAGCCGAACCTCTTCCACACTGACTCTGTGCATTACTGTACTCTGCACACACACACCACACACACACACACGCACGCAGTACGCACATCATTACGCACAGGCGGCTGCCTACTTGGAGCAAGATTGCTAACTTTGCCACTAATACCAATGCCTGAACTCCAGAATGAGAGTGTGTGTGTGTGTGTGTGTGTGTGAAGTGTGAGCATGTGAGTGTGTGAGAGTGAAACACTGGTGTGGGCTGAGAGAAGCAGTAGGGTCGGCTGGAAAAATAAATAAAAATGAAATAAAACAAAAACTCATCTAAAGATGTCAGGTTCCAGAGGAAATATCTCCTCAATTCCCTCTGCATGGAACTCAGTTTATGTTTTAGTCACTTTCAGGGGACAAATAAAATAAAATAAAATAAAATAAAGGTGTTTTGTCATCATTTGAGACATCATCTCTAAGCAGAAGCCCCTGTAAATGTATGTGTGTTTGTGTGCATGTGCGCAAGTGTGCGTGCATGAGTATGTGTGTTTGTGGACATGTGTGTGTGCATCAGTGCTCGTGATACTGAAAAAAGTCCCTGAGCTCACATTGTTCTCACCATGCGAGAGAAAATCAGATGCTGAGAATGAGAAAGAGAGTGAGGGGTGTGAGAAGAGAAAAGAACACAGATAAGAGAGGGAGAAAGAGGAATGAGGTGATGGTTCGGTGGTTCGAAGAGGTGGCATTCACCTGGCTGCTGTGAGTGTTGCTTGGGGCACCTGTAGGGTGTGTGTGTGTGTGTGTGTGTGTGTGTGTGTGTGTCTCCGCGTGGTGTTTGTGGGGACCTGCATGGGTTGTGTCTGAGCAATGTTTGTGGGGACCTGCAGGGTGTGTGTCTCTGTGTGGTGTCTGTGTGGACCGGCAGGGTGTGTGTGTCTGTGTGTGTGCCTCTCTCTGAGCAGTGTTTGTGGGGACCGGCAGGGTGTGTGTGCCTCTCTCTGAGCAGTGTTTGTGGGGACCGGCAGGGTGTGTTTGATCTGCCAGAGCGGCCGTCCACACAAATGCACAGAGGAACGAGATGATGACTCCCTCTCTGACCTCTCCCTCTCCCTTTCTCTCCCTCTCTGACCTCTCCCTCTCCCTTTCTCTCCCTCTGTTCAGAGAGTTTTAGTTTACGTAACCACCCGCTTTCTTGCTTTTAAACTTCTCATCTCCATTCTAATTTCTTTCCATCTTCAATCCCTTAAAACATACAAATTCAGAGCACTTAAAACAATGCATATACAAAACACTCACACACACACACACACACACACACACGCATACACACGCACACTCACACACACACACTCACGCCCACACACACACACACACACACACACACACACACACTCACGCACACACACACACACACACACACACACACACACACTCACGCACACACACACACACACACACACACACACACACGCACACACTCACGCACACACACACTCACACACACACACACACCAGGGGGCGCTGTGACTCACATGGTCTCGTCGTTCAGGAACTCCAGCTTGCCGGCGATCTCCTCGTAGTCCTCCCCGGCCTTGGCGGTGCCCTCCTGGGTGTGGTAGGGCAGCGCCACCTTGCCCCGGGCACCCGAGGTGCGCAGCACCTTCACCTGCATGGTGCCCACGCTCTCGCTGACGCGCGCTGCCGCGCCATCGAACGTGAAGATGCCCGCGTGGTCGTCGTCGTAGATGGTGACGGTGGTGGAGTGGGCGGGGCCCAGCGCGGCCTTGGGCGGGGCCAGCAGGGAGGAGGCGGGGCCGCCCGCCAGGCTGTTTCCCACGGCGATGCCGCCCGGCTCCGGGGGCGGGTGCTCGGACCGGCCCACCACGCGGGGGTTGCTCAGGTGCACGTGGAAGTACTCGTCCTCCTCGAAGATGTCGTCGTCGATCACGCCCACCGTCAGCTCCTTCAGCGTCTCGCCCGCCTTGAACAGCAGCGTCCCCTCCGCAAACTCGTAGTCCGATCCCGCGTTCGCCGTGCCGTCCTCCGTACGGAAATCCACCTGGGGGGGGGGCACAGAGAGGAACAACCCCCATAATCCGGACAGGCACAGGAACAGGAATAGAGACTAACAAGGCTGGGGGGGCAGCAGGGGGCAGGTATCAGTGTTGCTCTAAACTAATGAATTGTATTTACCAAGCTGGTCAGTGGAGAACAAGCTGCCCCTCTATAGCTGGACTTCCTCCTGAGATTTCTTCCAATCAGGGAGTTTTTTCTCACCACCGCCCGAGTGTACTTCCTTCCCGACGGGGGGTTTTCATACTGCTTCTGTTTGCTTTTAGGGGCCTAGTTGTTGCTCAGTTCAAGGCTGTTTGTGACAGTTCTTTTTAAAAAGCACTATACACATTTATGTATTACTATACATAAAACTGATTTGATTTGCTCTGATATGCTGTATATGCACGCATACGCATGATACTATATTTCTGTGGAGGATAATGTGTGCAGTGTGTGCAGTGTGTGTGCAGTGTGTGAAGTGTGTGCGCAGTGTGCGCAGTGTGTGCAGTGTGTGAAGTGTGTGCAGTGTGCGCAGTGTGTGCAGTGTGTGCAGTGTGCGCAGTGTGCGCAGTGTGTGCAGTGTGCAGTGTGTGCAGTGTGTGCAGTGTGCGCAGTGTGTGCAGTGTGTGCAGTGTGTGCAGTGTGTGCAGTGTGTGCAGTGTGCAGTGTGCAGTGTGTGCAGTGTGTGCAGTGTGTGCAGTGTGTGAAGTGTGTGCAGTGTGTGCAGTGTGTGCAGTGTGTGAAGTGTGTGCAGTGTGTGCAGTGTGTGCAGTGTGTGCGCAGTGTGTGCAGTGTGTGAAGTGTGTGCAGTGTGTGCAGTGTGTGCAGTGTGTGCAGTGTGTGCAGTGTGCAGTGTGTGCAGTGTGTGAAGTGTGCGCAGTGTGTGCAGTGTGTGAAGTGTGTGCAGTGTGTGCAGTGTGTGCAGTGTGCAGTGTGTGCAGTGTGTGCAGTGTGTGCAGTGTGTGCAGTGTGCGCAGTGTGTGCAGTGTGTGCAGTGTGTGCAGTGTGTGAAGTGTGTGCAGTGTGCAGTGTGTGCAGTGTGTGCAGTGTGTGCAGTGTGTGCAGTGTGTGCAGTGTGTGCAGTGTGTGCAGTGTCGGCGCAGTGTGTGTGCAGTGTGTGCAGTGTGTGAAGTGTGTGCAGTGTGTGCAGTGTGTGCAGTGTGTGCAGTGGTGGCATGTGTGCAGTGTGTGAAGTGTGCGCAGTGCGTTGCAGTGTGTGCAGTGTGTGCAGTGTGTGAAGTGCAGTGTGCAGTGTGTGCAGTGTGTGCAGTGTGTGCCAGTGTGTGCAGTGTGCGCAGTGTGTGTGCAGTGTGCGTGTTGCAGCGGTGTGCCAGTGAATGTGCAGGTGTGCAGTGTGTGCAGTGTGTGCAGTGTGGAAGTGTGCAGTGTGTGCAGTGTGTGCAGTGTGTGCAGTGTGTGCAGTGTGTGCCGTGTGTGCAGTGTGCGCAGTGTGGTGCAGTGTGTGAAGTTTGTGTGCAGTGTGTGCAAGTGTGTGCAGTGTGTGCAGTGTGTGCAGTGTGTGCAGTGTGTGCAGTGTGTGAAGTGTGCGCAGTGTGTGCAGTGTGTGCAGTGTGTGCAGTGTGTGAAGTGTGTGCAGTGTGTGCAGTGTGCCGTGGTGCAGTGTGTGCAGTGTGTGCAGTGTGTGCACCCCCCTGTGTGAGTCAGACATGCAGTGTGTGCAGGTGTGCGCAGTGTGTGCAGTGTGTGCAGTGTGTGCAGTGTGTGAAGTGTGTGTGCAGTGTGCGCAGCTGTGTGCAGTGTGTGCAGTGTGTGCAGTGTGTGCAGTGTGTGCAGTGTGCAGTGTGTGCAGTGTGTGCAGTGTGTGAAGTGTGTGCAGTGTGTGCAGTGTGTGCAGTGTGTGCAGTGTGTGAAGTGTGCGCAGTGCGTGCAGTGTGTGCAGTGTGTGCAGTGTGTGAAGTGCGTGCAGTGTGTGCAGTGTGTGCAGTGTGTGCAGTGTGCAGTGTGTGCAGTGTGTGCAGTGTGTGAAGTGTGTGCAGTGTGTGCAGTGTGTGCAGTGTGTGCAGTGTGCAGTGTGTGCAGTGTGTGCAGTGTGTGAAGTGCGTGTGCAGTGTGTGCAGTGTGTGCAGTGTGTGTGCAGTGTGTGCAGTGTGTGCAGTGTGTGCAGTGTGTGAAGTGTGTGCAGTGTGTGCAGTGTGTGCAGTGTGCAGTGTGCAGTGTGCAGTGTGCAGTGTGTGAAGTGTGCAGTGTGTGCAGTGTGCAGTGTGTGCAGTGTGTGCAGTGTGTGCAGTGTGTGCAGTGTGTGCAGTGTGTGCAGTGTGTGCAGTGGTTCGGAGGGAGAGAGACGGCTAATGGAGGCTGAGTTAAAGCATTAGAGAACAGACCCCAGGACACACAGAGGAAAGGGTGTCGTTTGCTGAGCTGATTTACTGTTAGCCGCAGTTTAATTTTAAATGATTTCCCAGCTTGCTCCTGCACAGGGGCTCCCCACCCTGCCAGCGGTGAACAATGAGGGGGTGCAGGCAGTGAGATGAACCACTTTCACCGGCATTAATATCGCCCAAACTTGCTGCTTCATTAAACCAAACCCAAAAACTCACTCTGTATTTTCACTTCTACTCTTAAACCACCCACTTGTTCCTCACTTTGATACCCCTCTACCCAAGTGTACCTTAATTTGATATCCCCCTACCCAAGTGTACCTCAATTTGATATCCCCCTACCCAAGCGTACCTCAATTTGATATCCCCCTACCCAGGTGTACCTCAATTTGATACCCCCTACCCAAGCGTACCTCAATATGATACCCCCCTACCCAGGGGGACCTCAATTTGATATCCCCCTACCCAAGCGTACCTCAATTTGATACCCCCCTACCCAGGGGGACCTCAATTTGATATCCCCCTACCCAAGCGTACCTCAATTTGATACCCCCCTGCCCAGGTGTGCCTCACCTTGACGGAGCAGCCGAGGTCGCCCCCGTGGCGCAGGACGGCGAGCGTGAGGGAGCCGCAGTTCTCGAAGCACTGGTAGTGCGCGTGCTGGAACTCCAGCAGGATGGTGTTGGGGTCGTGCTCCTGGGCGCAGGCCTCGTGGCAGCTCACCACCTTGCGGGCCTGGTCGGCCGCGTGCTTCTTCAGGATGTTCCCCGCGCCGATCATCATGCGCGTGGCCTGGATGCGGTAGAAGGCCCGGCTCTTCTGCTGCTGCACCAGCACCTGGTAGTTGGCCATCTCGATCAGCTGCTCCATGTCCTTCTCCGGGTGCCTCTGCTTGAGCTCCTTCAGGGTCCGGGCCATGTCCCGCCGCGCCTCGTCCTCCAGGTCCCGCCCGCCCGGGCTCCCGGCTCCGCCCCCTCCTTCCTCGGCCCCGCCCAGCATCCCGTCCAGCGCCTCCTTGTGGGAGTTGAGGCCGCCGTCCATCTCCACGTCCATCTTGGCGGCGAGCGCCCCGTCGCCCTCCGACTCGATGATGATCCCGCGGCTCTTGTCGGCGCGGTAACGCTTGTGGACGTACTTGTAGAAGAGCAGGCGGCGGTCGGCGATCCAGGCCTGCACCACGCAGAGCGGGAAGAAGAGGAAGGTGAGCACGGCCTCCCACACCTCCACCACGCCCGGGGAGGACACCGACAGCACCACGTACAGCCAGATGTAGGCGAAGATGCTCCAGGTGGCCGTGACGAAGAAGACGCGCAGGTGCTTGATCTTGCGCGTCTCGCCGTCGGGCACCACGTAGACGCACAGCGCGATGATGACGAACATGTTGAAGGCGGCGCTGCCCACGATGGTGCTGGGGCCCAGGTCGCCCGCCTCGAACTTGTGTCCGCACACCTCGATGACGGACAGCAGGATCTCGGGGGCGGAGGAGCCCAGGGCCATGAGCGTCAGGTTGGACACGGTCTCGTTCCAGACGCGCACGGTGGCGCTGGCCGTCTCGCCGTTGGGCTTCTTGATGGTGATCTCGCGCTCCTGCGAGGTGATGACCTCGATGGACGACATGAAGCGGTCGGCGATGATGGACATGCCCAGGAACATGTATATGAGCGCCACGAAGTACACGATGGCGCGCGCCACCTTGTCGCCCGCCGACGGGTTCTGGGGGTTCCACATGGGCAGGACCACGCCGTCCGAGCAGGGGTCCCCGCTCGAGCAGTTGGAGGGGTGGCGGGGGGTGGGGTCGGGCTCGGGGCTCGCTCGGGCCAGGGGGAGCGGTCCCAGCAGGAGGAAGAGGAAGAGGAGGATGAGGAAGAGAGGGAGGCGGAAGGAGGGCGGAGCCGAGAGCAAGGGGAGGCGGGGTCCTGGCATGGCTGAGCGGGAGCAGCGGGCGGCGAGATTCACTCCTCTTTCTCTCTCTCTCTCTCTCTCTCTTTCTGTCTTTCTGTCTTTCTGTCTCTCTCTCTCTCTCTCTCTCTCTCTCTCTCTTTCTCTCTCTCTCTCTCTTTCTGTCTTTCTGTCTCTCTCTCTCTCTCTCTCTCTCTCTCCCGTCACACTCCTGTCTGTCACTAAGTGGATTCCCCCGCTTTGCGTGTGTGATATTCACACACTCTCTCTCTCTCAGTCTCTTTCTCTCTCTCTCTCTCTGTGATATGGGAATCTGGCCAGTCTTCACCCCTGCAATAGACAACAGAGAC
Organism: Anguilla japonica; assembly: GCA_025169545.1. Classification (NCBI taxonomy): domain Eukaryota; kingdom Metazoa; phylum Chordata; class Actinopteri; order Anguilliformes; family Anguillidae; genus Anguilla; species Anguilla japonica. The sequence continues at coordinate 55,981,213 of CM045891.1, forward strand.
AAGACAACCATCGTCCATCAGTCTGTACCCTCTGCAACAACACAAAACAAACAAAATAATAACACTACATCAACCGCATACCTGATCAGCATTAAAGATTCACTGCTTTCAGTCCATCTCATGCACATCTGCTTCAGATTGCCTCTCACTTCCTGACTCTTAATGTATTCCCCTGGCTGTCCTGTCCCCCCCCCCCTCTCCCCTCCCCCCACGAGCACGCTCTCCAGAGGGATGCTGGGACAGGCGGGGGTCACCCCGGGTGACCGGCTCCATCACTGCTGGAGCTTCTCCAAACACGATGTACCCCCCCCCCACCCAAATCACTACCCTCCCAGGGAGAGGGGGAGACACACACCCCCCCCCACCCAAATCACTACCCACCCAGGGAGAGGGGGAGACACACACACCCCCACCCAAATCACTACCCACCCAGGGAGTGGGGAAAACACACACCCCCCCCCACCCACCCACCCACCCACCCACCCAAACCCCTACCCACCCAGGGAGAGGGTGAGAGGATGTAAGAGGAATAGAGGAAGAGAGGGGCCCAATATCTCTCCATCTCTCTCTCTCTCTCTTACGCACACACTCATATGTAAACGCACACTCACTCTCTCTGGCCCGTGTACAGCCTCATTAATCACAGCCCTGGCCGGTGTAGGGGGGTTCGCCTTTTCAGCTGTTTACTGTGTCAGATCCCGAACCCATTGAGCTGGCTACAGGCGAACAAGGCTGAGGCACCGTCCAATCAAACGCTGTATGGCTATCAGAAGGTCCAAAGCCCCTAATCTGCAGAGTGTCTGAGTCCCTCTCAGCTTACTGATCTGGAGTCAGTCATCATGAGCACATTTTCATTCTCTCTCTCTCTCTCTCTCTCTCTCTCTCTCTCTCTCTCTCTCTCTCTCTCCTTCTCTCTCTCTACAGTTAGAAATTAGGCTTTTTCCACAGCTACAAGGTTCTGAAATTCTGTACACAAACACATTATTAATCAATCAAGTTAATCAGATGTGTAAAGGAAATGCCCCATTGCTCGTATCAAATCAGGCACGGCACTCAGCATGTGACAGGGCCCTGGCGCGAGACCCGCCCACTGCCACGCCCATCCAGGTAGCCATTCCAGGGTAGTCAATATTCACTTGCCCTCCACCTTAATGACAGAGATCAATACTCCCACCCCCTCCCGCCCAGCTTAATTTAGTCCCGCAGCCTGGAGCCCTTAGCATTCAGAGAGCAGAGCTGATGTCTCTACACAATAAGCACAGGCGGAAGGCTAGCTGACTAGCAGGCAAGCAGCATCACGCCAAGCATACAGACGGAAGGCTAGCTGGCTATAAAGTATACTACGGTATATGTTTCAGTATATGAGCTTTTCACTGCAGGACGGGAAGCCCTTGAACCCTAAACCTTCCAGCACCAAGGCCAGATGTGATTTCCCCAAACACCGGAAACCCTGATCATGACTGGGTCAGCGCAGGGCACAAGTTTCTGTCTGACTTTGGGAAAGGCAGCCTGGTGCACACTGGCGGCCACTAGTGGCCACATGGCTCATCACATGGCTTGTACAGTTAACTAATCCACACAATCATTACTTTGTTGATTTGACAGCTCTGTTTGGGAGTCAAACCTGCAGCCCTGCACTTTTGAGCTGAGCTTCCTGGTGCACCACAACGTGCTGCAATGCCCCCAAGGGTTTATCTCCAGTGCACGGACCCACAGCGCCGCCCTGCTGGATGTCAGAGATTTATCACCTTCGACAGCCTCAGTCTCCTGCAGGTGCTGGGTTGCTGGGCCACAGTGGGGCTATAGGCTGGGGGGTGTGGGGGGGTGTGTGGGGGGGGGGGGGTGTGGCGGCTGGGGCGGTGTGGGGGGGTGTGTGGGGGCTGGGGGGTGTGGCGGCTGGGCGGTGTGGGGGGGTGTGTGGGGGCTGGGCGGTGTGGGGGGTGTGTGGGGGCTGGGGGGGTGTGTGGTGGGGGGGTGTGGGGGGGGTTGTGGGGGGGGTGTGTGGCGGCTGGGCGGATGTGGGGTTTGTGTGTGGGGGGGGGGGGGGTGGGGGGGTTGTGGGGGGGGTGTGGGCTGGGCAGTGTGGGGGGTTGTGGGGAGGTGTGTGGGGGCTGGCGGGTGTGGGGGTGTGGGGGGTGTGGTGGCTGGGGGGTGTGGGGGGGTGTGTGGGGGCTGGGGTGTGGGGGGGTTGGGGGGGGGTGTGGGGGGTTTTGGGGGGTGTGTGGGGGCTGGGGGGGTGTGGGGGGGGGTGTGTGGGGGCTGGGGGGTGTGGGGGGGTTGTGGGGGGTGTGGGGGGGTTGTGGGTGGGGGGGGTGTGGGGGCTGTGGGGGGTGTGGGGGGGTGTGTGGGGGTTGGGGGGTGTGGGGGGGTTGTGGGGGGTGTGAGGGGTGTGTGTGGGGGCTGGGGGGTGTGGGGGGGTGTGGGAGGGCTGTGGGGGGGATGTGTGGGGGGGTTGTGGGGGGGTGTGTGGCAGAAGAGCCTGAGCAGGATGCTGCGTAATCGCAGTGAAATTAAACCTGTCCTCTTAGCTCCGCTCATTTCAAAACCAGCGATTTAAAATCTGGAAAAAGCCAGTGAAACTTTAAGAGAGGAAATTTACACCCCTCTGGTAGAGTGTTAGCAAAGGCGCTAACGCCAATAAAAACTCTGAAGGAGCAGATTGCTCCTGCAAAATTAACGAGGCACAGGCAGCGGCTTATTTCATTTTAAACAAATAAACAAATAAATAAATAAATAAATAAATAAAAACTTGCAGAAAACAGCCGAGGGGTGGGGGGGGGGGTGGGGGGGGAGGGGGGACGCTAACACCTGCGCTCGGTAGCATATTACTGCAAAACAAAAAGTTGACGCTTTGAGTTGTTGAGAAACGAGTGCAGATCAGCAGTTCTGCGCAGCTGAGAGCAGACGCAGGCGCCCGCCACAGCAGAGCGAGGCCTCATTTGATTAGCACACGTCCTGACGCTCCGTCTCACGAACATCGTCTCCGATTAACACGACATGTGTCTCACCCTAACCATCGAGAGGTTCAGTAAGGATGGCAGTTACAGTGGGAGTGAGCTACACTCTGCTAAACAGCTACAGCTAACAATGCTAAGGTAACCAAACTACACTCTGCTAAACAGCTACAGCTAACAATGCTAAGGTAACCAAACTACACTCTGCTAAACAGCTACAGCTAACAATGCTAAGGTAACCAAACTACACTCTGCTAAACAGCTACAGCTAACAATGCTAAGGTAACCAAACTACACTCTGCTAAACAGCTAACAATGTTAAGGTAACCAAACTACACTGCAAAAAGCTAACAATGCTAAGGTAACCAAACTACACTGCAAAACAGCTAACAATGCTAACACCTTGTGAAGCGGCTAATAAATTCACATTCACTAACACACACACACACACACACACACACACACACACACTCAAAAACACACTCTGTCAAACACACAGACTCGCACATTCACACCCAAGTGCATTCTCTCTCGAACATATAAAACGTCTCTCTGAATATTTCTCTGAAATTCAGATTTGCTTTATTGGTGCAATAAGCCTGCACTTATGTTTCCAAAGCAGTAAGAGACCGTTGTTCACTCCCTCTCTCCCCCTTCAACCCCACTCTCTCTCTCTCTCTCTCACACACACTTTCTCCCTCTCTCTATCTTTCATAAGCACACACTCTCTCTCTCTCTCTCTCTCTCATAAGCACACACACTCTCTCTCTCTCTCTCACACACACACTCTCTCCCTCTCTCTCTCTCATAAGCACACACTCTCTCGCTCTCTCTGTCTCTCAAATTCAAATTTAAATGCAGTTTATTGGCATGATAAGTGTACACTTACATTGCCAAAGGATTAAGAGCATATCTCGCGCCCCTCTCACCGTTTAGCCAAAAGAATGGTGTGATAGAAAAAAAAGGGGGAGGAGGGGAACGACAAAAGAATATTTATCTAGGGGATGCAGTAACAGGGAAAGCAAAGAGATTAAACAAGGAGTGAAAATTACATTTGTTCTTTCTAAAATGAATGGGTTTGCATCGGGAACAATGAGATAATTATCGCTGTTTGCTAGTGTTGGTTTTATGAGTTCCGCAATCCACTGTAAACATCTTAACTCTGTATGTTTTAGCTCACATATTACGTACGCGTGTGTGTGTGTGTCTGAGATAGAGAATACACACACACACACACACACACGGGTGGTGTTACACGTACATAAATGCTGTGCTGCAGAATGTTTCCTCCATGCTGTAGTTAATGTGTGTAAATGGGAAATTTCAGTCCTCAGACTGCACTGAAAGCAGTCACTCTCCAATCAAGCTAAATTAAAAATCAGATCCGGCTCTGGCTGTGCTCTACAGTTCAGGGTAAAGGCGTAACTCTCGGATAAAAATGAGAGCGCACTCTACGCACTGTCAAAGCCATAAAGTAACACAGCGTACTCTATGCACTGTCAAAGCCATAAAGTAACACAGCGCACTCTACGCACTGTCAAAGCCATAAAGTAACACAGCGCACTCTACGCACTGTCAAAGCCATAAAGTAACACAGCGCACTCTACGCACTGTCAAAGCCATAAAGTAACACAGCGCACTCTACGCACTGTCAAAGCCATAAAGTAACACAGCACACTCTACGCACTGTCAAAGACGGTAAGTAGCTCAACGCACCGTGTTAAGTAACTGAACGCACTGTGGTCTGTGTACATGTTGGAAGGCGTATTAATGCGAGGCAGTGTGAGTGGTGATGACTGGTAGCTGTGGCAGTGGAGCTATCCTGAGACAGGTCCAGCCTCAAAGAGGCAGAGTTCACACCAATCCTACCACGGCTGACTCACGCACAGGTGTGCGTAGGTACGTACTGCTGACTACCTCCCTCTCTCCAAACCCCCCACACACTGACAGAAACATGCACTTACCCAAAGCACACACATACATATATGCTTGCACAGGCACACACATACCGACACACACACACACACACACATACGGACACACACACGCACATACACACACACACACACACATGCACATACACACACACACACACATACACGCACACGCACATATGCCCGCACAGGCACAGACACACACACACACACAGACACACACACACACAAACATTGTTGACTTCCTGACTCCCCTTCAGGCTCCTCCCTCTGTCACACAATAGGGGGTGCAGCTTAAAGCTCCACCCCTCTGCCCAATACACAGCCACACCTATTCATACAAAAAGCAGATGGGTCATTCCAAACTCAAACCCAACTATGAATGCATCAAGCGTTTCAAAAGCGCTGCATTTCTCAGTGAAAATCCTTTAAGCCGACCTTTCGTATGGAAATGTTCTCAATGGATTTCTGTTGAGCTCACAGTGTTGACATTTGAAAAACAGAAATTGGGTTACATCAAATCAGAATGTAACAAACACAAGAGCTTCCATTTTTTATTATAACAAACATGTTTCCACGAGGCTGAAAGACAGGACTCTTACCCCAGGTGCAGTCAAGTAAAAAAAAGCCTCAAAGGTGCTAACGAGGATCCCTGACTTACACACAGTATTACATGTTAATCCTCCTTAAAAAAAAAAGAATAAAAAGTTGTTTGAAATGAAGAAGGTTGAGGGTAGATGTGAAATAATGGTGGCTGTCAGCTTCATTCCCGATGCATAGGCTTCAACGCTCTACGGCCCAGAAGGGAGGAGCTTTTATGCAAATTCATGCAGATTTGATTTATGCAAATGCATTGCAGCATTTATTGTTTGTTGTGGCCAAAACTTTTGATGTTCTTGAAAAGTCCTTCCTAGCTTACACAAATGATCCCCGAGCACATGCACCCAAGAAAGCACTGAACAGCAGTATAGATCAGCATACAGCAGCAGTATAGATCAGCATACAGCAGCAGTATAGATCAGTGTACAGTACCAGTATAGATCAGTATAGATCAGTGTACAGTACCAGTATAGATCAGTATAGATCAGTGTACAGTAGCAGTATAGATCAGTGTACAGTACCAGTATAGATCAGTATAGATCAGTGTACAGCAGAAGTATAGATCAGTATAGATCAGTGTACAGTAGCAGTATAGATTAGTATAGATCAGCATACAGCAGCAGTATAGATTAGTATAGATCAGTGTAAAGTAGCAGTATAGATCAGTATAGATCAGTGTACAGTACCAGTATAGATCAGTATAGATCAGTGTACAGCAGCAGTATAGATCAGTATAGATCAGTGTACAGTAGCAGTATAGATCAGTATAGATCAGTGTACAGCAGCAGTATAGATCAGTATAGATCAGTGTACAGTAGCAGTATAGATCAGTATAGATCAGCATACAGTCGCAGTACAGATCAGCATAGATCAGTATCGAGCAGCAGTCTCGGTCACAAAAATCCCCCAGTCGGGGTATCACAGGGGTGAGGTCCCGTTGGCACCTTTCTGAGGCAGGGCAGAGTAAACAGCCTGTGGTGGAGAGCGCAGTGTTTTCCTCTCTAAAATAAAGCCGCTTATTTAATTCAGCGAGAACTCACACCCCTGCTTCACAGCTCAGCCCTAGCCCCCCCCGAGCTCTCCCATGCTACTAACTTCACTTCTGACTCATGGGCCTGTCCCACTGCTGCAGTACCCTCCCTCAGCTCAAGGGGGCAGACAGTCAGTCACACAGTCAGTACAGCCACAGTCACAGCCACACACAGGCACAGTCACAGACAGCACAGGCACAGGCACAGTCACAGACAGCACAGGCACAGTCAAGTCACAGTCAATACAGGCACAGTCACACACAGAAACGGTCCCAGTACAGACACAGTCTCACACAGGCACAGTCAGTACAGACACAGTTACACAGACACAGTCACAGTCAATACAGTCATAGTCACTCACACACAGGCACAATCAGCACAGTCATAGTGACATGGACACAGTTAGTACCAGCACAGTCACACAGGCACAGGCACATTTGTATTTCTAAGTGTTTGAGGAGTTCCCATTCGTACTGCATCACGCACAGTCACACAGAGTCTCGCGGAGTCATTATTTTCCTGTGTCACTGCTCCAGCGCCTTCCTCCGGTCTCCAATAACATCTGTGCCTCTGTGATAAAGCATCTGCCTCCCGTTCTGGCGCCTGTCAAGGTGTTACCTCCTGAGAGAGCGAGGTCGGAAGGGCTCCTGGATGCGGCATCCCGAAGTCTGCTGCCAGAAAAGCATTTTATGTGCTGACAACAGAGCAAAATGTTAACATTTAGGGGGCCACCGCTGGGCGGTTATCCCAGGAATTCAGCACCCCACCTTTTATAAACGCTGCAGGAATGGCTCCCATTTCTTAATTCACACATATTTTATCACTGGAGAGCAGGCAGGTGACCCAGATCCATTCTGCTGCCTGTGAACAGCTGTGTTTAATATTCATTTCCAAGGTAACGGCTCTTTACTGCAGTCGGACCGGAAATGCAAAACTGGAATTCCTGCAGGAAATGATTCATTTTTGACATAAACGCATCTTATTGTACACTCTCTCTCTACCGCTACCTCAACACACATGCACATGCACACACATACACACACACGCGCACACACACACACGCACGCACACACACACATACACACACACACACACACACACACACACACTCACTCACTCACTCACACACACATGCACACGACACACACACACACACGCACGCACACACACACACACACACACACATGCACTAAAGCCAATGGCAGTGGGGAATGTGAATGCACAGCAGTAGGTCAGAAGCTCTCTGCCACAGCGGCATCCTTACAGTTGATCTCTGAATAATCTGCCTTCTCGCCTGAAGGAGAGAAGCTCTGGACCCTGCTCCTCCAGTAGCCAGCCCTCCTTCTCCTTCACTCCTCTCTTCTCCTCCTTCGCTCCTCTCTCCTTCTCCTTCGCTCCTCTCTCCACCTCCTTCGCTCCTCTCTTCCGTCTCTCTCCTCCTCCTACGCTCTCCCCGCTGCGCTTCCCTCTCATTTCTGTAAACCTGTCCCCCCCGCTGCTTTGATCCCGCGATCGTTACCGGCGCTTAACATGCACGATGCGCTGGAGCCGAGAGAACGCGCAACGCTGCAAAGGGCAGGGTGGGGACGTACTGAGCGCGTGCGAACCGCTGCCCGTAACGCCAGGTCATAAAAAAAATGAATAAGCCAGTCGCGCGAATCCCGAGGCGCGGGAGGAAGGCGCGGTGAGGAAGGCGCGGGAGGAAGGCGCGGGAGGAAGGCGCAGTGAGGCGGGAGCTTAATCGAACCCGACACGGCAGAGCGAGTAACAGCGAGGGGTCCTGCTCGGGAGAGCGCCGCCGCCAGAACCCGCGCCGCGCCCGATTCCCGCCGGCCTCGTCGTGCCATCGCGGGACAGGCTGAAGAGAAAGCGACGGGGCGGGGCTGGGCGAGAGAGCCCAGCACAGCGCCCGCTTGCATTCGCACTGAGCGGACCCTCAGGAGCCGCGTCATCTAAAAGCGTCTAAAAATAAATAAATAAAAATAATAATAATGATTTTTAGTGTATAATGGTAATGCTGTAATGTCTCTGGTTGCCCCTCCTGATGGCTCCAAACAGACAGAGGACAGAAAGCTTGGCAGGATTTGGGATGTCTGTGGAACATTTCCGCTGGTGCGCATCACTGTTGCTATTATAAGAGCGGCCCCCGGGGGGTTCATTAGGCTCACTCTGGGTATGTACACATTCTGTCTGAACTTGGCACCGTTACCGGGGAGCAGCCGCGATTCCTCACGCACCCGCGCGCCTGAGAGGCAGCGAAGCATGGAAGGCCTGGCCTGGCCCCTACTGAGCACCGCTGAACACTGAGGGAGGTGTTCAGTCTGCACTGGCCTGGCCCCTACTGAGCACCGCTGAACACTGAGAGAGGTGTTCAGTCTGAGCATCGCTGAACACTGAGAGAGGTGTTCAGTCTGCACTGGCCTGGCCCCTACTGAGCACCACTGAACACTGAGAGAGGTGTTCAGTCTGAGCACTGCTGAACAGTGAGAGAGGTGCTCAGTCTGCACTGGCCTGGCCCCTACTGAGCACCGCTGAACACTGAGAGAGGTGTTCAGTCTGCACTGGCCTGGCCCCTACTGAGCACCACTGAACACTGAGAGGTGTTCAGTCTGCACTGGCCTGGCCCCTACTGAGCACCACTGAACACTGAGAGGTGTTCAGTCTGCACTGGCCTGGCCCCTACTGAGCACCACTGAACACTGAGAGAGGTGTTCAGTCTGCACTGGCCTGGCCCCTACTGAGCACCACTGAACACTGAGAGAGGTGTTCAGTCTGAGCACTGCTGAACACTGAGAGAGGTGTTCAGTCTGCACTGGCCTGGCCCCTACTGAGCACCACTGAACACTGAGAGAGGTGTTCAGTCTGAGCACTGCTGAACACTGAGAGAGGTGTTCAGTCTGCACTGGCCTGGCCCCTACTGAGCACCGCTGAACACTGAGAGAGGTGTTCAGTCTGCACTGGCCTGGCCCCTACTGAGCACCACTGAAGACTGAGAGAGGTGTTCAGTCTGAGCACTGCTGAACACTGAGAGAGGTGTTCAGTCTGCACTGGCCTGGCCCCTACTGAGCACCACTGAACACTGAGAGAGGTGTTCAGTCTGAGCACTGCTGAACACTGAGAGAGGTGTTCAGTCTGCACTGGCCTGGCCCCTACTGAGCACCGCTGAACAGTGAGAGAGGTGTTCAGTCTCAGCATCGCTGAACACTGAGAGACGCACACATAGAAACATCCGGCACACCCAACATGCTTGCCTGTGCCCACCTGCTCTTTCCCTCCCACTGCTTTGCTATGGAGACACCCAGTTCTCAGGGGCAGCAGGCCCCCTGGGGGGAGGGGGGGGGGGGGGGGGGGGGGGGGGGGGGGGGGGGCGGGTAAGGCAGCTATGGGCTCAGGGAAGAGGCAGCTTTACTGAACAGTAAAGAGAGGAATGCTGAACACTGCATGTTTCAGAACGCTTAAAATTCCAGAACACATCCAGAAGGTTCCACAGGGCTGTGAGGCCACTTTGGAACTTGGTGTTCAGCCTTACTGAGAGCCTGGGCGGGGGGGAGGGGGGAGGAGGAAGGGGGGGAGGATTTGGGGGGAGTGAGGGGGGGGGGCGTGCGGGGTGGAGGGTGTCAGTTCTGATCCTGCACTACATTCATTCAGTCTCATATCTGCATAGCACACACCTTAATCCTCCGAAACACAAAAACACAGCGCAGCTTCATTAGAGGGAATCAGAGCGGCTTTCCAAGAGAGAGACAGCAGCGCAAAGTGTTTCAAACACAATTCAGACATTTAAAAAAGCCAATCCTGCAGCACAAGATTAACTGAGGACCAAAATAAAAGTGCAGTAAACGCCCTGCTTCTCACAGAACTAGATAACAGGAGCTTGCTAATTCATACCAGCACAACCTCATCCCTTTGCTGGTAATGCACTGAGAATATCCCAGCTGTTCCGCACAGCCTCACATTCTGATTGGCTGTCAATCATCCTTTCCGGGGTATAGAACACTGACGCGCACTCCGGCCTGTGATTGGGTGGTTTGTTTTGGCACCTCCGTCAACCTGGCCCAGAGCTTTGATTAAGACAATGAAGAAGGGATGAATGGAGAAATGAAAAGGATCGAAGGAAGAAGGGAGGGAAGACTTGCCATTAAGGAAAGAGAACAACGTCTGATGAGTTAATTCATTCATAATTAATGTTGTTAATTAAAAATGTTTCCTTTTCTCGTTTCTGTGACTCATCTGTCTTTGTTAATTTCAGATATTTAGGTCTGTCACTTTACACAGGCATTACTTCCAGGATTATTGTTATTACTATTATTAATATTAAAAGGGTGAGTTTACCCTGCGATAGATTGGCGGCCTGTCCAGTGTGTATTCCTGCCTCTCAACCAGCGCATGCTGGGATAGGCTCCAGTACCCCCCACAACCCAGGAATAAGTGCGTATAGATAATGATGAATTATTATTATTATTATTATTATTCCACTGCTGTAGCACATGACAGCTTCTGGATTGGCGGGAGTGTTTTCTGGTGGAAACGTCACCAGAATAATCTGTGTAATCTGTCTGAGTTTGAATCCCAGTCACACTCAGGCCTGAAAAGAAGCAGTGCTGGCTTCATACAGGTGGACAGCAGGAGGAGGGGAAACTATTTTAACAGCGACCTTTTCAGTCAGCATGGAGCAAGGTCTTGATTACACTGAAACTTTGGCAAGGGGGGTAGGCTGGGGACACACACGTCCGTTTTGCGTCACAGAGACACAGGGTCTTTTTCCTGCTGATCAGCGAACACTTCCTCATCCCTATTTCTCGGTCTCTCTTTCACTCTTTTTTTGGATTCAGGTTTTTCCCCCCTCCTTCGGCTCAGCGAAGCCCTGAGGACAGCACTGTTCAGAGAGCAGAAGGGAGGTTTGGATACATTCTCTCTCTGTGAGGGGAAAACGGGAAACAGCGAAGAAATAAAATTACAGTTCAGCTGCTCACCGCTGATGGGAGCAAAGACGCTACAGATTCCAGATCTCGCCAAAGGACTCAGATTCCACACTTTCATCCCTGATAATGCCCTCAATGAACCCATCTGCCCATCACAAACACACGTGTGCGTGTGCACACACACACACACGCGCGCACACACACACACACACACACACACACACACGCACGCACACAGACACAGGCACACACACAATCACACACAGACACAACACACACACACGCGCGTGCACACACACACACGCGTGCACGCACACACACAGACACAGGAACACACACACACACGCACACACACACACACACACGCGCATGTGCACGCACACACAGACACATACAGACACACACACACGAAAGATAAAACACACAATCATAAGCAAAGACATAAACACTCACACGTACTAGGCAACATTTCACACCATTCTCTCACTGCCAGTGAAGACAGGGGGTTCAGGTTACAACCAGCTCTGTGCCAGACATGTGTCACAACCCTGCACGCTGCCATCTGAACAGCTGTTTGAAATTATTTAATAGCGCAGGTAGCAGACGCAGTGTGCCGCACTGGCCTCCAGAGGGCGACGCAGCCAGCAAACAGCAGTAAGGTGAGAGATGGCCTCCCTGCAGAGCTCTCTTACCCCTGATACCCCTGATACCCCTGATAGACCCTGCACCCCACTCACAAGAACCTGTGAGGTCTCTTTTGCAGCGAAGGATAGTTTCATACCATCTTTACCCCCCCCCCCGCCCTCGGGCACTCTGACGGAATGCACATCTGCATTCAGCTTTCACACTCGGCTCATTTACGGTGTGCGAATAACTGGACACCATCTCCAGCAGAGAGGCTGGAATGTGTCAGGATTAGGGGGACAGGGTTAGGGGTACGGGATTAAGGGTACAGGATTAGGGGCAGGGGTGGGGCCCTGGGTAGGGTTTTGGGACTGTATAGGGTTGTGGAGTTAGGATGGTTTAAACTGGCAGTTGCTCGCCTGTAATTTTCAATTCACCAACAAAATCTAGAATGCCCATATTACACATTTCACACTGCTGCAGTTTGAAACTATATACCAAACACAAAAAACACACACACACACACACCCACGCACACACACTTGCACTTACACACTCACAAGCACACAAACAATAATTTCTTACATACTACGGAATGCTTCCGACTGCCTGAGAATAGGTTCTTCAAAATAAAATAATCCATTAAAAAGAAAAGTAAAACCAGTCAAATTACTTTTTTTAAATGCAGATAACACCTTCTCTATTCAAATAACACCCCTCAACCACAAAAAAGCAAATGGATAAAATGGAGCCGTGTGCAAAAACACTTAGAGAAATCATAAAAGGCAGACCTGAGACCCATAAAACCGCAGAAATGGCAGAAAACAAATAAATAAAACAGTAACGGAACGGAATTAACCCATTGCCTCTTGTAAACATCGAAAGCGACTGCAGCGGTTATCCTTACCCGCACCTTCCTTTCAGCGCGCGAGGAACTGGCGTGAATCGCGCTCTGCCCCGCGGGACACGTGCGATCGATGCCGGGGGTGCTAATAGCGGCTGGGTTTACCCCCGCGCGGGTCGCACATGGCAGGACGGAGGCTCTGACGCCGCCCGGGGACGGAGAGGCGGAGCGGGAGGGTGGGGGCGTCTCCCCGGAGGGTTACTCTTCCCAAAAACGGGTGGGCGATCCGTTCCCTTAACGACGGCAGGTGGAGGGGCGGACGAGACTTCCTCCTGACACCTTGCAATAAACATAAATGGATTTAGCCTCCTTTAAAAGGATTTTCGCGGAGGAGATAACTTGTTTTACTGGCAGAGGTGAACACGGGTGCGAGGAAATGTGCAGTTTCGCGGCACAGCCTGTACAGTTACCGATAATCCGTTTATTTCCTAATTCAGTTCCCATAATGAGCCATATGCTACCGCCGTTCCCAGGTGTTAATCTGTGGCGGTGGGTAAAAGGGTGCGGTACTACACAGAACTGGAACAGTACACATATTTACCAGCCAGAATTAGAGCATTAAGTATGCAATCCATAACTGAATTCAGGCAGTACATTTAAATTCAATTTGACTCGCTGCAACTTAGCATGCCCATATCCCCCGTAGTTCTGTGCGTTATGTTCTGATCGCTTAAATACTTTTCGCCCAAAAATATCGGTGCGCGCGTGTGCGTGCGTGCGTGTGTGTGTCCGTGTGCGTGTGTTCGTGTGCCTGTGCGCTGTGTGTGTGTGTGTGTGTGTGTGTGTGCGTGCGTGCGCGTGGAAAATGACTGTTTTTGCTGGGCACGCAGAGCAGGTGAGTGGGTGTCTGCAGTGACCTCGCGCCACTGCGCCTGTACTCACAGAACCGTAGGCGTATTTTTTGGGGTGGTATCCCGTTTCGTCCCGACTGTTCCTCTCCTCTTGTGCTGATGTGGCGCGGTACGGGGCAGCGAGCGAGAGCGCCTCAGCACAGCGCGCTGCCGTAGCGGTGCAGTGGGAATCTCTCTGTGCTCGCAGTGATGGGAACGTTGTTCTCCTCGCTGGCAGTTCTTCAAAAGATACACATGTATGCCGCCCACGGTACGCGCCAGCGCCGTTAGATCTCGAGACGAACCGCAGATTTAATTGGCACGTCGATCAGCGATTGTTTTCCGTTCTCTTATCGTTCAGCGCCACGGCGACTGTGTGAAAATGGGATGGCTTTCTAACGTAAAACATTCAATTGTCTCAACTCTGCAGTCCACATATTCGATGATTCTGCTGAATCCCAAAAGCTTTTTCCAAAACGCCTCGCGCTGAATGAAAGGCTGCTGTGCATGAAGTCTAGACTATTGTAAAGGTGAGTTTGCTCCTGTTTCGACGCTTGTCAGGTATTTCTGGGGAAGGAAGATCTTCGCATTCTCTTGGAATGTTTGCCTACACTCAAAAACGTTCGCATTTATTTCCCCAAACTACATTCCTACGGGGAATAAAGAAGATACAGACATTTTAAAAAGCCGTTTTCCACAACGTGTCTCGAATAAAGCCTGGTGCGCGGAGAGATGTGCTGCGCGCGGTGAGTAAGAGGGAGATAAAGAGAGCAAGGTACGGAGGTGGAGATATCCAGAGAGAGGGAGTGAGTGATAGCGCGACCGACTGCCTGAAAAGACGCTAACGATGCATTCTCATCAGCATCACAGCACAGGAGAGGCGAGGGAGGGAGAGAGCAGGGGAGAGCGGGAAAGAGAGAGGGAGGGAGAAAGGAAGATATGTTAATAGAAGTTTCGTCTCTCGACGGACAACGTTTGGCTGAAAACGCGACTGCTCAAATGAGCAAACAAGACGTTCTCACCCGCAGCGGCGGCGGTGTCCGCAGGGAGGGAGGGAAGGTAGTTTTGGGCATTAGCAATTGGGCGCTCTCGCGTGCCGGACACCTCGTGCGCAGGGGACCAAAACCGAGCAGCGGAACGAATGAAATTGCGAGTAACGCAATTTATTTATTTTATTCTTTTTAAAAAAAATCTACAACCCCACATTTATCTTGGTCTCTGTGTGTGCAGCGCGCATGTCGCAGATAGTTCTCAGTGCTTCTTGGCCGGAAGGCGCACGTGGGTTTGCGCCTGAGCGCAAGTACCCTGGCCTCGAATGGCGTACTGTGCGCCATCTGAAGCTGCGGCACCCGGGGCCTCTGGCGCGCGCCACGCCTCGGTAATTTTTGTCCTCGCAGCGCTTAATTAAGAAGGGCAGATGTTAATACATAAGAAGCTGAATTTATTGCATGTTGCAATCGCACCCTTTCCACTTTAAACACGTTCGCGGCAGCTGTCCCAATGGTACCCAATTAATGGATAATAAGCAAATTAATAGGATAAATGAATATCATCCTACTGACTACTGACATATGGTGTTAATATATTTTTTACAAGGGTCGGTTTAAGTTGTTTAAATCATGTATCCTTCTGTCGGCACTGACAACTCCCCAGATATATTTTTGTTTCCACTGTGGACTAACAGCAGATGCCCCTTCATTTATGCCAAGCGCAAATCTGTACCGAATTAGCGGCTCAATTAAATCCCACTTATTAGGACCCCAGCGCACACTCCCAGAGCAGGGAAATGGGCCTGTGTGCGAGGCACTGGGTCAGAACCGCCCGCAGACCTGCAGAGCACAGTCTACAGCACAGTTTACAGCACACCAGAGCACAGTCTACAGCACAGTTTACAGCACAGCCAGAACACCGCCTACAGCACAACCAGAGCACAGTCTACAGCACAGTTTACAGCACACCAGAGCACAGTCTACAGCACAGCCAGAACACCGCCTACAGCACAACCAGAGCACAGTCTACAGCACAGTTTACAGCACACCAGAGCACAGTCTACAGCACAGCCTACAGCACAGCCAGAACACCGCCTACAGCACAACTAGAGCACAGTCTACAGCACAGCCAGAACACCACCAGAGCACTTTCCACAGCACAGCCAGAGCACTGCCAGAGCACAGTCTACAGCACAGCCAGAACACAGCCAGAGCACAGTCCAGGACGAAGCCAGAACAGTCTACAGCACAACCAGAGCACAGTCCAGAGCAAAGCCAGAACACAGTCTACAGCACAGCCAGAGCACAGTCCAGAGCAAAGCCAGGACACAGTCTACAGCACAGCCTGAGCACAGCCAGAACACAGTCTACAGCACAGCAGAGCACAGTCTACAGCACAGCCGGAGCATAGTCTACAGAACAGCAGGGAACAGCCAGAGCTCCTCAGCACAGTCCATGCTCCTGCCTACCATATCCGTCTGCAGCTGAGCCACGCAGTCACTGCATCAGTGGAGCACTGCATGCGCAGCTGGTGCAGTAAGACTGCAGACCACCGATCCACCAGAGGGGGCGCTGCTGCTCGATCACACAGGTAAAACATGGTGACTGAAATCCCACTGCTCCTCTATTCCAAAATAAATCTCAAAAAATGAATTACAATGTCTGGCTTTCGACAGTTTGACAATTTCCCAACTGCATAGGTGTCTATGCGCATTCATGACCTTTGCAGAAGTAGAAACAAATCTATCTTAATTAAATGTGGTATAATTAAGGAGGTTTTTTTTGGTTCAGTATTTTAGCAGTATGCACCATGGCTGAGTCTGTGATTTATGAAGAGTCACTGCATTTATGAACTTGATTAATTTTTACAGTCGATATTAAAGGAGCCTTTGATTTCGCCCCTCAGTATGAGAGCGCATGATCATTTACCCTGTAACTTATCTGAGCCCACTACTAAACAGCAGCCGGTGTTTAATTCATAATATCTAGCGGGGAAACCTGCAGATTTTATTTTATTTTTTGTTTCACTTTTCTGTCGCCATAGAAACAGAAAGAGATGGTTTTGAGTACTTTGTAGTAGTCAGTGAATAAACTGTGGGAGTAAAAGCTAAATAAGGAAACTTTGAGATTCAGCTCACTTTTTCTACCTCTTTTTCTCTCACTGTCTCTCTTTCTCTCCCACTCTCTCTTTTTCTCCCACTCCTTTCTTCTCTCCATCATTGGTTAAGAGACACACTTTATCATCATGAAGCATTTAAGAGATGTTCCAAAATTTGTTAGTTCACTTAGATCCCACTAGTAACACGTTATGCATTTAATGTGATTACACAAAGAAGCCTCTCCATGCAGTCATCAGTATATGTAACCAAGAAACATGTTACACACACACTGTCACACATGAGTCACACACACTAATGCACAGCGCATCCTAATATTTATAAGCCAGTGCTCACACACACATTCCATTAGAGCTGTATGGAGGGCACAGAGAGAGACAGAGAGAGCAAGGGAGTGGGAGAGAAAGAGTGAGGGACAGGGAGAGAGAGAGGGAGAGAGAGAGAGAGAGGGAGAGGGAGAGAAAGAGTGAGGGACAGAGCGAGGGAGAGAGAGAGAGGGAGAGACAGAGAGAGAGGGAGAGGGAGAGAAAGAAAGAGGGAGAGACAGAGAGAGAAATAGAGAGAGAGTGATGGAAAGAGTGAGGGGGAGAGAGAGAGAGAGAGAGAGAGAGAGAGAGAGAGAGAGAGACCCTCCTTCATCCCATCCTGCTCACTGGAGTCAGATTTCAGCAGGGCAGTGGCCTGTGGCAGTATTGATTGCTGAGCTTGATTGATTAGAGGTTTGATTGATTAGAAGATGAATTGGGCTCCGCAATTCCCCTGTCTATACCCCCCTCCCCTCCCGTCCCCTCCCCTCCCTCACACAACACCCACATTCCTGCCACCCACACCCCGATCCCTGCCCCCACCTCCTGAATCACTAACGCCGCGGCAATGCTGAAAGAGTAAACAATACCCTGAAACTACATCTCCCAGGTGCCACCAGTGTTCTCCCTACAGCAGAGACTCTGCAGATGCCAAGAGGTCCAGGACACTTCCTGTGGGGCACTTCCTGTGGGGTGCCTGAGTTGTGAGTGAAATCTTTACCTTTTTCTGGAAGACAGAGCTGATCCCCTCTGTAGTGGGATGGGAGTGCGCGGAGGTGCAGAACACCTGCAGTGGGGGTAAATCAGAAGAGGGATACGGGATGTCCATCTGTGCGTCGGTCTCTGTGATTAAAGTGGGGAAAAAAACAACAACATACTTTTTATTTAATTGCCGACAAACGAGCAGCAGGAGCAGGTGATATCGCGGTTGCTTAGCAGCTGTCTGGTACTTACGAGCGCTTACCGGTTACATAATGACTTGCTGACTTCGGAAGAAGTGAGGCTGAAATGGAACTCACAGGCTATATGGACACAAACAAATCAACACAATGATTCAATAAAAAAAACATTTTTCTAAAGAGTCTACTCATAAAACCTCCCAACAGTATAACACTGTCTCAGCCCATGAATACCTGGTGTGTACTATGACGCTGAGAATACAGACTGTCTGTATGATGTTTTTGTTGAAATTCTGAATGTTAAATTATGCCCCAGACCTGCAGCATCTAGGGGTCACCTGTACCCCCAAACTCTCCCAGGAGCTTGTTGAGGTCTACTGTACCCCCAAATTCTCTCTGAGGCTTGTAGGGTGTCACCTGTACCCCAAAACTCTCCCTGGAGCAGGATGGGGGTCACCTGAGCATTCCAGGAAAGGGCGGGGTCCTTGCAGGCTCTCGCTTTTCACCCCAAAATCAGCAGCAGACTCCGCGACTCTGCAGGAGCAGGGAAGGGGACCCCACGGGTCTGGGGGAGGAGGGAAGGGGACTCCACAAGTCTGGGGGAGCAGGGAGGGGCACCCCACATATCCCTTTCAGTTACTGGAGCGGAGGGGAGCTCCTCTGTCAGTGAACACAACCCAAGCAGGTTATTCTGCTTTCTTAGCAGCTTGCATTGCTGCAGACTGGCTTTGGTCCCGGCACAACTCAAAGTTGGCAGCAGCATCATATAATTAGTGCTTAAGTGTAGTTTACAGTGATACATTTGTTTGAATTGGATTTAAATCAATCCCTGATTCCTCATTACATAAAAAAGTACACACAAACTTCCACACAGACACACACACACTGTTCAGGCTCAGTTCTGGCTGTACTGAGCATCTGACAGTAGGAAAACCGAGTTGCTGAGACTGACCCTCATTGTGGCCGAGTTGAGGCGAGCTGGGGTGAACTGGGCTGAACCGGGCCCGGCTGAACCAGGCCAAAAGTGGAATCTGATGTAAAGTACAGAGGAAGAAAGAGCATGTGAAGAGACCGTATGAATGTTTGATGGCTAGAGCAGCCCTCGCAGCCCATGCAGTGCGATTGGTTCACACACTGTGCAGAGATCCCAGCGCTGCGTCAGGAAGATGCTTTTAAACCACCAGCTCCCCCATAAAACCCAAACCCACCAGCTCCCCCTATAAAACCCAAACCCACCAGCTCCCCCATAAAAAACCCTATAAAACCCAACCCACCAGCTCCCCCAATGAAACCCAAACCCACCAGCTCCCCCAATGAAACCCAAACCCACCAGCTCCCCCTATAAAACCCAAGCCCACCAGCTCCCCCTATAAAATCCACACCGGCTTTTACACGAGAATCAACTTAAAACGAAACGCCTCTGAGATAAAGATGCTCCGGCAAGCTTCAGTTTTAGTGACATGCGTGCGTCGAAGGGTCTTACTCTCAAACCACGACGCCACGACGCGGCCGGCAATGGGACATGGAGACCCGCGCGTGTGAGTCACCGCCCACAGGGGGCGCCAGACGCTCCGGGCGGCTCCTGAATCAGGATGACGCTGAAATATTGATCGGCCGCTCGCTCTAACGTCGATCGGAGAATTCAGAGCCTTCAATTATTTAACTGTAGATATCCGTGTGAGTCTGCTGTGGGTAAACATCCGCAAACAGACTTCAAATTAAAAGTGCATGCGGTAACATTGTCAAGGGGTCTCATGGCCTAAGGAAGTCTAATCTGGGGCTTGGGGGATCTGAGGTTTGCCTGCCAATCAGATGCTGGGTTTTACTCACCTGAGTATCAGTGTGGTATCCTAGCAGCACAAAACAAAATAAATAAATTCCTACCAGACCAAAATCAGATTCAGGCTATGAAAACAATTAAGAATTATTCATTAAAGCAGGCTGGTTCTTTAATGCGATTAAAAAATAATAATAATATAAAAGATTAAATTTAGTAATCCATCCAGACATTAATTTGTCATTCAACTTGACGTACAGACAGGTGTAGAGTGTGTGTGTGTTTGTGTACAAACAGAACACAGACAGTTGTACTGTGTGTGTGTGTGTGCCTGTATCTGTGTGTGTCTATGTGCATGGGTGTGTGAGCCTGTGTGTATGTATGTACAGTGTGTGTGTGTCCATGTGTGTGTCCGCGAGTGTGCCTGTGTCTGTGTGTGTCTGCGTCTGTGTGTGTGTGTGTACATGTGTTTGTGTGCATGGGTTTGTGTGTGCATGCGTGTGTGTGTATGTGTGCTTAAACTGAGCACAGACTGAGACATGTTCATATCCAGACATGTGTCTCCCTCTGCTGGCCATAAAAGGGTGTAAGGCTCTTTAAGTGCAGGGATGAATACTCCGTCCTTTCACACAGTGAAAAAAATCAGCAGCACTCAAATAATAAACACAAATAGATTTTTGATTTTTCAATTGTTTCATATAATAGTGCATTTCTATTTTTGGAGCTCTTCTGTCATTGGCAGTTGTGACGAACTGTTTTTCATATTCCTCCAGCCCTGATGCACCTCACCAGTCCTCACTGCTTCAGCGATGCAGGTCAGCCTCGGCCCCCTGGTGGTGAACAGAGCCAACTACACCCGTCATTAGAACTGAGTCAGTGCTGGAGCGGTGGTCCTATAATAGAAGATGTGACCTGAAGAGATGTGACCAAAAGATTGCAGACTATAATTAAGTTATTTTATGAACTGAAACTGAAAGCCAGCTATTATGTTTTTAATAATCAGTCCAAGACACAGTCAGGGCATTAACTCAACAAACCTTCACTTCCCAGACACTTCACTCAGACCAACACACAGCCAGGCTTAACAGAACGATCACAACACAATCAAACAGTGTTCTGAACGAACCATTAACCCAGTGCAGACTTAACACCTCCCTCTTCAGCTTGCATACTGGCTCCAATCTCTCCCATTCCTGAACACTAACAGAGCATTATTATTATGTATGTGTTATAATGTGTTTCCGGATTGTTCTTTGGGCCCATTTCAGTTACACACCACTGCCCTTTCCCGCTCACGCCCTTAAGTCTGACATTTCCCCAGCCTGCGCCCAATCGATACGCACAAGCAGCAGCTAATGCCCAAAACAGGGCAGCGCTGTATTTCTGCACATGTGCAGTAGGTACCCATCTCACAGCACGCAATATGTTGTACGCTGTCCACCGAAAAGGAATCTGATCTATTCATCTCAAACTGGCCTGGTGGGCTGGGAAGGCGAATGAGCCGGGAAGGGAAATATGTGAAACATATATAAGGCCTCAGGAGTCATCCGGGACAGGCTGACACGCCTGTCTGTCTGCAAGCCCCGCCTCCCCTCTCACCCAATGGCACAATACATCCCACCCAGCCGCCCCCCCGGATAGAGCACATTTATGTGGGGAGACTGGGGGGGGGGGGGGGGGGGGGGGGGGGGGGTCCTTCCTGGCCAATCTCTGTAATGAACATTGAGAAGGTGATGGCGGCAGTCGCAGCGATGTTGTTGCTAGGCTGTTGCTAGGTTCTGCCACAATGTCTGCCTGTCACTCGTCCAGCTGCCAGAGGACAGACAGAGGAACGCTCCCGCTTCAGGTAACTGGTGCTGGCGTCGCCAGGGGAGGGAGGGCTTCTGCCAGCCAGGGTGGCACTGCCTCACCGCTCACCAGCGCCCTCTGCTGGCTGACTGGATGCTGGCGGCTCACCTGTTGAGCCGCGCGTAAAGAGTCTTCCTCCGACTCATGTCTGTATGAGCAAAGAGAGAACAGGAGAAAAGGGGGGGGGGGACTCACAAGTTCTCACAGTTATCAGTGATTAGAGGTTTTTTGACAGACAAAACACTGTCCCAGGATTTGTATGCACATGAATGTCTTCCATAAAACTGTCCATACCTGCTCATCAGGGCTATCACCTGGGCACTCACACCTGGGGAAAATGAGAACCCAGGTGGAGCCCAAAAGGGCGGGGCTGTAACACCTGTAACACACACTCCTAAAGGCTGGGGGCCGGTCGGAAAAGAAAAACATGAACATTCTCACAGACATAACTGTCCTAACCGGGTGACGAACGCAACGATAATGTACGGCAGCATCACACTGCCATCACCAACCGGGAGCAAATCAGTGCCGGGAAACACACGACTGGCACAGAGATCACAGCCCCCAAAGAGCCTGGAACTTGAGAATATTGTTATAATGATCGCCCCTAAAGAGGTGCGACTGCGCGCTGGTACCCGTGAAACCTGCACTGTAATTAATCGCATCGTTAGGAGCAATCAGCCCCACGGGAGAAAAACCCACCGCTCCAAACACTCACACTGATCTGGAAACAGGAACCTTTCCTTACGGCCTAAGAGCGGTTGTCTGGCAGTCGAAGGGTTGCCGGTTCGATCCCCCTGCCCTGGGCGTGTCGAAGTGTCCCTGAGCAAGACACCTGACCTCTGATTGCTCTGGTGAATGAGAGGCATCAATGGTAAAGCGCTTTGGATAAAAGCGCTATATAAATGCAGTCCATTTACCGTTTACATTCAGGCACCTCATATAACAATCCACAGAGGCTTGAAACCACGGCGGGTAAACAGATTACGCTGAAGGTGAGCGCAAGCGAAGCATCGGCAGCGTTTCTGCACGCGGCCGAGCATCAGCGGGATTTATAGGGAGCGCGAAAAAGTATTTATGGATAGCAAACAATTTCAGTTGATTTAAAGTGATTTCTTCATCTCTTTTTCTTGTAACTTTAATATTTTAAATAGACAGATGCTATAACTTCCTTTTTATGTATGACTCCAAATACGCTGGAGGGCGAACAACAAATAAATGTAAACGTGCTTGAAAACCACTTCCCTAATGTATGACTTGCACAGTCTCTAAGACTGAACTACATGATTGGGTCACATGGTTTGGCAGCCATGTTGTATATGCATATGTGCACATGCCTATATGCCGATGTGTCCTTCAAATTCTTCACGGACACTGCTATTACATTCAAATCTTACTGGCGTAGAGTTCCACAATTTCATATAGACTAAAAACATGTATTTTACCTTTGAATCTAAATTAATTAATTCTTAATATGTAGGATAAATTGCTTGTGAAAATGGGCATGCTGGCAATGTACAACTTGAACTGAGTTTTTGGAACATTTAGTTCTAATGGTTTTGATCCCACTAGACATATTCCCTGGTATACCCTTGGTTATTTAAATGCAAATGCATCTTTTAATTTAGCACAGAAAGTAATTGGGCTGATTAATGTCTGCTATAAAGCCGTCCTTAAATGGAACTGAAGAAACATTGAGCTTCACTGACATCAATTTAGGAAGTCAGAATAATTTTGGTGATTTGTTTTATAGTGCAACTTATATTTGTACGGGCATATTAAGAAAACATAGTCGTATTTTACATTTAAATAATCCAGATGAAAGTATTGAAAAAAGCATAAATACGTCCAAACCACGAACAAAAACATAATGAATTTTCATCTGGACTGGGGTCCGAAATATTGGCACGGTTGTGCGCGCCGACAACACACAATACTGGAATCAAAACAAGATCCCAGCGTGCACGAGCCGAGTCCCGCTCGCAACAGTGACGTTGCCCGAAAGGACCAATCAGAGTCCACTATCGGTGCGTTTTGATTGGTCCTGGTCAGTATAACAACACGGTAAGGCGTGATTCGATTGGCTGAGATCCGCGAGGCAGTGTGCCACAAGCCCAGACAACAACAACAAGAGGCGAACAAAAAGACCGATCGAGCATCCCGTCTGAAAGCGCAAGGCGAAAACGCTGAACTCCGTGCAGAACTTTGGCGCTTCCTCTCACTGTAGGCACGGCTTCTTACGGCAAGCAGACAAGAGTTATCAGTTCTCAGCGCTCCAGGAAGAGCGAGCAGTTCGTAAAACAGTCGGTTTGACAGCGTGCATGGGGTGTAGCCGTAAACATCACGGTCTGGCTAGCCTGCTAGCTGGCTAGCTCCGGGTTTAGAGAGGTCCTGTTCGGGTGTCGCGCTAGTGTCATGCTAAGTTCATAAATCGGGGTTAAACGGGGACAAAAACTGCACAAAATAAAGACGGGGCAATTGTTGTTTCTGCATCAGTTCGAGGAGGAGGACAGCCCATCATGATCCTGCCGAGTTACTATTCGTCTCTTCGCTCAAGAAGTAAGTTCATGTCCCTCTTCTTATTTTTTCAAGAGCGTTGAAACATTTTCTAAACCACTAGTCTCGGTTTGTACTTAATCAACTGTATTGCGTGCTTATAAACGTGCTTGCACAGGAATCGGTCGGCAGCTACTTATCGTGGGTTGCTTGGCTTAGCGGAAGCGAACCAGTTAAAAAGTAACCCGGCAAACGGTAGCAAAAAAGGAGCGACCACTGAAACAGCGGATTAGCGGAATAGAACACCGTACCACTGACATTCACAGCATTGATAGGTATTTTTCGCTGCGTACTACAGACCAGCACGGAATAAGCTGGTGGCTAAGCATTTATACTGGCAGTTATTTCGGACCGAAGTTATTGCACGCATTTATTCGGTTAACATTTTTTGTACTTTTGTTTCTGATATTCTTCTACGTGGTTTAAAGAAACCTCTTTAAAAAAACGCTCGTTACTGTATTATCACATGTTAAACCTACAGTGTTAAACTGAACGTGCCAATATATATTGTTGAAGGATGTACATTTTATAAGTAGACTTTAAACTGATAAGGTTCATATATTTGAACCCATTTTGAATGTATTACGGTTGCATGAGCCAAAGTGGCCATTTGGAATCCAGCACTTTATCCAGCATTTTGGCGATAAAATGTGTATGACGTTCTGAACGTGTTGCTAAAGCGCGACATTTCCGGAAGGTTGTTGCTAACTCTTATTCTCTCACCTTGCTTCCGGTCCTGCTCTCCTCCTGCCTTACCCATGTGCTTTCCGTCAAGATGTCACCATAGGTCACATCCTCTCCTTCTCGCCCGTCGCCCCGGTGTCCTTAGAAGATGAGGAAGACTCCGACCAATCAGACACCCTGTCTGGGACGGAGTCGGAGCTCGGCCACGCCCACAGCCTGCCGCCAGGTGAGATGGGCGTTACTCTGGCGGTTGCCGGGGGGACGTGTCTGGCGGTTAATGCAGAGATGAAGCGTTAGTTTGGATGCGGATCTGGCAGCTTGTAAAATAAGCAGCAGAACGGAAGCCATTTGCATGTGGCCCTCGCACAGGACTCGGGTCATGCTCCTGGAGCGGAGCGGCTGCCGTGGTTACCTTTACACAGGTGCCTCCCCGTCAGATACAGACCCCTTCTCTGTCCTCACCCTGACACAGCCGCCCAGACAGCAGCCACGGGGGTCATGTCCCAGGCCCAGGCTGCCTGGGGTCATCCCAGGACATCGGTCTGACAGGCGCTGAGTGGCTCAGAAGGGGATTATGGGTAATGCCCCTGTGATGGCAGCTCAGATGTCAGCGCTAGACTTAAACCTGCTGACGCCAAGGCCCTCCAGGCGTTGGATCAGTGCAGTAAAGTGTGTAGTGATGCTGTAATATGTGTTGTGTGATGCTGTAAAGTGTGTTGTGATGCTGTAAAGCGTGTAGTGATGCTGTAATATGTGTTGTGTGATGCTGTAAAGTGTGTTGTGTGATGTTGTAAAGCCTGTAGTGATGCTGTAAAGCATGCAGTGGTGCTGTAAAGCGTGTAGTGATGTTGTAAAGCCTGTAGTGATGCTGTAAAGCGTGTGGGGGATGCTGTAAAGCGTGTAGTGATGCTGTAAAGCATGCAGTGGTGCTGTAAAGCGTGTAATGATGCTGTAAAGCATGCAGTGATGCTGTAAAGTGTGTAGTGAAGCGTGTAGTGGGTTAGGGTTAGGGCTGTCGGTGTGCGCTGGATGATACCATGTGACCCGTGTTCCTGACTCCCCCTCCTCTCTCCCCTCATGGTGTGTCCCAGGGGGGAAGCGGGGGCGTGTGCGGGTGCTGTCCGAATCGGAGGCGTCCTCGGCGGTCCGGGGGGCGGAGCCGGAGTTCCGGGATGGGGCGGGGTCAGAGGAGGCGCCATTTCGGGGGCGGTCCCAGTCGGCCCCCGCCGCCCTGTGGGCCGCCAAGCGCTACGGCCGCCAACTCCGCCGCATGAGTGACGAGTTCGACTCCTGGCTGGACAGGGGGGGGCAGGTGAGTATAGTGGGGGGGCAGTTGAGCATAGGGGGCGCAGGTGAATGTAGTGGGGGGACAGGCGAACCCGGGGGGGGGGGGGGGGCAGGGGGATATGGGGTTTACGTTCAGTATTCCGCTGAATGGTGAAATAACTCTCGTGTTCTGCCCCGTTTGTCTCTCTCCACCACACCCCCCCCCCCCCTTTCCGCACCCCCCCCCATAGGAGGTGAAGCGGGGGCGTGGGGGGGGCGCGGGGCGCCAGATGAAGACATCGAGCAGCTGGTTCTCCTTCCTGTGGAGTCCCCAGGAGACGGAGGACGAGCTTCATGGCAACGGCGAGCTGCTTGAGAATGATGCCGCACACTGAGGGGCGGGGCATGGGCAGGAAAGGGGCGGGGCATGGGCAGGAAAGGGCGGGGCATGGGCAGGAAAGGGCAGGGCATGGGGGGCGGATATGGACAGGAAAGGGCGGGGCCAAGGCGGGTCAAACTAAAGTAATATTGCTGGGGGCGGGGGTGGGGGAACTGGAGACAGTGAATTGGGGGAAGATTTGATGGTTTTTTCTCTAATTGTTCCTACAAGATAGATTGCTTCCTGTGCTTTTTATTATTCCAACAAATTCCAGTAGCTAACTTAAACTGTCCATAATGTTTTTTATTATTTCGATGAAAATACTTGGAAAATGTGTAGAAATAGTTTCGGTTAGTGGAAGAAGGGAAGGAACACTGTGCTGACTTAGCCCAGCTGGCCACCAGCGCTCACAGAGCCTGGGGGACTGGAGCTCATCAGCACAGAAACATGAAAAAATAACGCAACCAAAAAGGATGCAGGAGACCGGCTGTATAATCTGATCAGTGCAGTAATATTCTAGGCCTGCTGAAAGTGGTCCTTGGAAAAACCTAATGTGTATTTACTGATGCAATAAGACAGAGTACAATCTTGATGAGTGACAATCTTTCCAAGTGCCAGCAGGAAGAGATTAATAAAGACTTTAATAAGTGCTTCATAAACACATGCCCTTTTTAAAAATGTTTTTTTAAACAGTGTTACAATTAATAGTTTGAAAATAATGTCTGCATGTGGTTGTAATTAGTTTTAACTAGGGAAATGTGGGGTGTTTTTCTATGAGGAGTCAGGAGGTTGTGTCTTATTTTGTACTGCTGCAGGGAATTGGCGGGTTTAGCAGATAATCCTGAGCGCTGTGTCACTGCTGTTTGAGTGAGCGGAGATGGCGGTACAGCTAGGTGCTAATCTCCCCCCCCCCCCAACGTATGGGGGTTACGCTGCACAGGGAGGGGCATCGAACCCTGAACCCTGAACCCTGAACCCTGCCTCCACCCATCACACACCAGCCACCAGCCACCAGCCACAAGTGGAAATCACATTCTCACTCTTGAGGAGATAAACGATTTACATACTCTCCTTGGGTAATGTAGTTTTCTTTAATTGTAGTCCCCCCCAGGTGATAGTGTGTTCAATTCTGCATTACCATGGAGGCGCGTTTGGAATGAGTCTCCCAATGGGACACCGCACATAGGAGGAGATGAACCACCCCCCCCCCCCCCCATTCTGTAAAACACCATGCCAGGAGGCGGGGCTTAGGCTACAGAGCAGTGCAGCTGGGCGGGGCTTCCGTCTGATCGCCATCACTGAGTAACCGCCGACTAATCAGCGGGTTGCTCCAGACCACTGTGCGCGAGACGCAATCTTTTCATACTTCCCTCTTTTTTAAAAACTAAATTTGAAAAAAGCTGTGCAGATGTTTTTTAAAATGCATTTCTTTTTACTGTAATGTATGGTAAAATAAAAATGAGCTTTTAAAATCTACTTTTGTCGTAGTGGTCTTTCTTTGATTACAGAGTGAATGTGAACAGCAGCGTGAGCTCTAAGCTTTATTATTATTATTATTATTATTATTATTATTATTATTATTTATTATCGGTTTGTACATTATTATATGAACTGCATCACAGTCCAAAGACATGCAGCCCAGGATCAGTCTGCACATGAAAATGAGCCTCCCTGGCCAATCCTGGCACGTTGACAAATGTTACTAATGTTGCACTGATCCTGTCATAAATTAAAATTAAATGAAAATTTAAACATGGCAGTTTTTCATAGGTACCTCATGCGCCAGACTGTTCTGCATATTTCAACTGTACAATTACCCTTCCACTGTGATTTGCTGAACATTCACATCATGCACAGCAACTAATAATATACATCATTTTTTTTACAGTAATTCTCCATATCTGTACAACTATTAATGTGCATATACACTATACTTTACAGTAATTCCTCCTGATCAGTATAACGAATAAATGTGACACATATACACCATACTTTACAGTAATTCCCCCTGATCTGTGGAACACTGCTTGTACTCTCTGGTAGCTGGGGTCTCATCAGTGATACAGGGTTGTTACCTTGGCAACAGCAGGGGGTCTCCTGTGCAGTTAGCTCCTCCCACAGACCAGCTCAGAGAGGCGCTTCCTGTCTTTCCTGCCAGACCTGGTGCAAATGCCACTTTTAAAGCAACCCTGCTAATCCTGTAGGGAAGCCGATGTTTCCTTCTGCAACAAACGCTGCTGAAGGTACATGTTTTAAAAGCTGTTTTACGATGTCTACAGAATTAAAGTATTTTAAATAATTACTCTAGGTTTCCCCACAGTGTCTGCAGGTTTAACTCCAGTCCTGGACAGCCGCAGTGTCTGCAAGTATTTCTGTTAACATTTGTATTTGTAAAACTTAAAAAAATAGCCAGTATTACTTCATGGGAACCGAACTGAAATGTGCTCAATTTGAAAAAAACGGAAAAAAATGGCTTGCATTGTTGGGCTGAATGGCCTCGTTCTCGTCACTATGCTGTTATGGTTTCCTTTCACATCTGGCAGTCACCTTGCAGTCCAGGTGTTTGGAGTCACAGTGCAGATCCTGCCAGCCAGCCAGGGTGAGAAGGACTCAACAGGACTCCAGTGTTCGCAAACCAGAAGTTTAATGAAATACAGCTCAAATGAATCAAACCGGTGAGCGGCATCATCCCAGACAGTTCTGTACACCTGCAGGATAAACATAGGGCGACCCATGTGAGTGACAGCTCCGCGTCCCAATGTCCTGACCTCTTATTTAGGGGGGAGGGTCCAAAGAATTCATCACTAAACCAGATGGGCAAATAAAAGAAAAAAAAAAGCAAAGCAGTGGATTTACTTGGTCAGAAAAAAAAGTAAAAATAAATTTCTAAAACTAAAAGTAAAAAATAAGTGGACATACTTAACCAGAGAAAAATTACCATGGTAACCCAGATATAAGAGTAGGGTCCTTTGCATCTTAGATTAATCAGAGTAACTAACATCACCCTAAAGGCCAAAATTTCAAGTGAGTTACTACGGAGTAGTAATCCATTAGCAATCCATTATCTCTGCTCAAGAATGTCCTCCCGAGTATTTTAAATGAAAAGTGGGTTTATTTTAAAAAGCAAAGCACTCACCCCAGCCTTCCAGGTCTCAGTTCAGCACATCTGGTGTGCTTCGTCTCTGCCCCGCCCTTCTTCTGCCCCGCCCTTCTTCCAGCGAAAATAACAGCTGAGGTTGTGCGTCGTTTGGGCACCAGACGGCGCTACAGAGCTGTGATAGGACCCCACAGCCCTCCTTCGGATATCATACTTCATACTGCACTGTGATAGGACCCCACAGCCCTCCTTCTGATATCATACTTCATACTGCACTGTGATAGGACCCCACAGCCCTCCTTCTGATATCATCACTTCATACTGCACTGTGATAGGACCCCACAGCCCTCCTTCTGATATCATACTTCATACTGCACTGTGATAGGACCCCACAGCCCTCCTTCTGATATCATACTTCATACTGCACTGTGATAGGACCCCACAGCCCTCCTTCTGATATCATGCTTCATACTGCACTGTGATAGGACCCCACAGCCCTCCTTCTGATATCATACTTCATACTGCACTGTGATAGGACCCCACAGCCCTCCTTCTGATATCATGCTTCATACTGCACTGTGATAGGACCCCACAGCCCTCCTTCTGATATCATGCTTCATACTGCACTGTGATAGGACCCCCCACAGCCCTCCTTCTGATATCATACTTCATACTGCACTGTGATAGGACCCCACAGCCCTCCTTCTGATATCATACTTCATACTGCACTGTGATAGGACCCCACAGCCCTCCTTCTGATATCATACTTCATACTGCACTGTGATAGGACCCCACAGCCCTCCTTCTGATATCATACTTCATACTGCACTGTGATAGGACCCCACAGCCCTCCTTCTGATATCATACTTCATACTGCATTCGTAATGATATATCTGATTATGAGCCAGCAAATCCTAATGATCCTTAATCATTTAAAAAAGCAACCCGTGTCAGTGTGTCTAAAGCAGACAGTGAGTGAACAAGGCATGGTTTTGACCTGAAAATCAACGAGATGACAACGAAGACTACCAGCTAAAATATGGCAGAAACAGTCAGAAATATTACATTCTAAATAGAGCTGCGTTCTTGCAAACAGGTGTTATGGAGGAGCAACAGAAGCTGATCAGTCTGCTGCCATCCCAGAATAACACCATCTCTCCCTCACATTACCCCCCCCCCCCACAGAGCTTACTGAAATACACACGTTCCATCTGTCTCCCTCAACCTGATACGCCTATCCACATGCACACACATACACATACGTGCATGCACGCGCACACACCACACACACTTTCACTCACTCAAATACGTACAAGTGCAAATACGTGTGAATGAGTCACAAAAACAATGAATCACTGACAGCATTACAATCCTCTCCTTTAACCCGCTTTCACAACCTGATCGGGGTACCAGACACAAACAAGCTTTAAAATGATTACGCCAGGTGAGCAAGCCAACAAACTAACAAAAACTATTTTAAAAAAATAATAACAGTGAAATGAGTGCAAACTTAAAATTTCAAACTGCCAAATCATTGGTCAGAGGCACTGACAAAATGTGTCGATTGGCTACTTAACAGAGGGGGGCGGGGAGAGCCTCTATGGCTCCGCCCCTACCTCCATCACAGACTTAATTAAAAACAAAGAACAATATTGCTAATGTAACACATCTTTTTCTCTCTCTAGCACTGGCTTGGTCAGACCTCGTTCAGGGGTTTAGACAGACTGAAATTCTCACATGGGAACAGGTTTGAATAGCAGCACGCAATGCTGGGGTAATGGAGGCCTGTACAGAGAAGGCCCACAGACACTGCACTCATATACATGTATATAAAACATTACTGGTAGTGGTAGTAGCAGTAGAAGAAAAAAACAGAAGAAAGTTTATCCCTTTTTAAGCGTTGTTCCTCTTCTATTTTCAGAGAAAAAAAAGTCAATTTGGCCGGGTCTGGGTAAGGACTGGGTCAGAACTGGAACAGAATGGATGGACGTTCTAGATTCCACCTGTGTGTGTGTGTGTGTGTGTGTGTGTGTGTGTGTGTGTGGTGTGTGTGTGTGTGTGTGTGTGAGTGTGTGTGTGCATGCGTGCGTGCGTGCGTGCGTGCGTGCGAGTGTGTGTGCGTATGTGAGTGTGCGTGTGTGTGTGTGTGCGTGCGTGTGTGTGTGTGCGCGCGCGTGTGCGTGCGTGCGTGTGTGTGTGTGCGTGCGTGCATGCGTGTGTAGAGTGCAGTGGGAGGTGTGTAGTTTGGTTTGTATGTTCTCTAAGTGTGTGTGTGTGTGTGTGTGTGTGTGTGTAGTGTCGTTTGTATGTTCTCTAAGTGTGTGAGTGTGTGAGTGTGTAGAGTGCAGTGTGTAGTGGGAGGTCTGCTGTGTCGTTTGTATGTTCTCTAAGTGTGTGAGTGTGTAGTGTGCAGTGTGTAGTGGGAGGTCTGCAGTGTTGTTTGTATGTTCTCTGAGTGTGTGAGTGTGTGAGTGTGTAGTGTGCAGTAGGAGGTCTGCAGTATGTGCAGGACTGGGCAGGGTGCTCTAGGTGGCGCTGGTGCTGCTGGGCACTGGGTCGGGCTGGGTGGGGTCAGTGTGGGCAGGGTCAGGCTGGGAGGGGGCGGGGCCTGGCTGAGAGGGGGCGGGGTGATCCTGAAGGTTTCTCTGGTTGAGGCTGACCTCCTGCAGGGTCTGGAGCCTCCTCTCCTCCAGCTCCTCCAGCCCCCTCCATAACTCCACCCTCTCCCTGTCCCTCTGCTGCTCCCTGAGGGGGGGGAGGGGGGGAGACAGAGAGAGGGGGTGAGAGGGAGGGAGAGAGAGAGGGGGGGACAGAGAGAGAGAGAGGGTGTCACATTCATATGTACACTAGTGTCTACTTAAAACAAACACACCAATAGTGCATTACACACACACACACACACACACACACACACTCTGTAGTACAAGCTGTGGGAAACTGCTCACTTCTGCTTCTCCACTTTGTAAGTGGCGGTGAGATCGTCAAAGAGTTTGCTGTTCATCTCCATGAAGGTCTTGAGAACGTTATAAATGAGAGAGACGATGGTCCTGAGGGAGAGAGAAAGACAGGCTGAACTCCACATACAGCCTACACCTGCAGCACCCACATAACTCACTCCCACTGTTACACATCTCTACACCATCAATAAACCAATGGCTTTTCAGCAGTTACATGTTTTGAGAGCGATGTTGAATGTTCTAAGTGAGTGATGTTCAATGTGAGTGATGTTGAATGTTCAATGTGGGTGATGTTGAATGAGTGATGTATGTGAGGAATGTCTGTTTTATGTGAGTGATGTTGTATGAGTGATGTTGAGTGTTCCAAGTGAGTAATGTTGAATGTGAATTATGTTGTATGTTAGTGATGTTGTATGAGTGATGTTGTATGTGAGTGATGTTGAATGAGTGATGTTGTCTGTTTTATGTGTGATGTGGATGTTCAATTTGAGTGATGTTGTATGAGTGATGTTGTATGTGAGTGATGTTGAATGAGAGTGATGTTGTATGAGTGATGGTGTATGTGGGGATGCTGAAAGTGCCAGAGGGGAGCACTGACTGGTTCCAGTGCTCTTTGGAGACTCTGTAGAGCGTGCTGAAGACCAGCGGCAGGATGACCTGGCAGTTCTCCTCGATCAGGCTCAGGATGTACTCGTTATTCCAGAAATACAGAGCCCGCTCTGCAACCTGCAGAGAGAGGGCGGGAGGGTGAGTCAGTGAGTCCCTGACAGAGAGAGGAGGAGGGGGGGGAGGAAAGAGGGATGGAGGGGTGAAAGGGGAGGAGCATGGTCGTGCCTGGAAGTGCGAGCTGGATATGCAGGCAGCGATCTGTCTGAAGAGCGGCTCCTGGACCCGGAGGAACTGCGAGGGTTCAATAACGTCCAAGATCTCCTCCATCTCCCCCAGGAACATCACCTGCAGCAGACACACACCTGCTCACAGGCCACGCCCACTTTCCCGCACACATTGGCAACACCTGCTTTCACCATACCCCTATGTGAACCTACCTGGTAAAGTCAAATAACCCTGAACTTACCTGAAACCTGAACTCTGAACCCACCTGGTAACTTCATTCAAGCAGAGATATTCTGACTCCTGGATGTACCTGAACCCTGAACACCTGCTCAGGTTCATCAATGACCCAATCGGATAAGAGCACCTGTAACCCTGCCCAGTGCAGCCCAGCAGGTAAGGCCACAGGTGAGCTCCAGCCTGCTCTCTCACCTCTTTCTGAGTGCAGGTCTTCGGCCAGTATTTCAGCAGGCCGCGGATTATCTGAGAGGGAAGGAGAGACAGGAAATGACATCATTCACATCCTAAATCCCTGAACTCTGAACTCTGCATCCAAAACCCCTGAACTCTGCATCCTAAATCCCTGAATTCTGCATCCTAAACCCCTGAAATCGCGGTGTAGGGCAATACTTTGTAAATGGCGCAGCACTAGAATAAGGTCTGACTGTCTGATGGGTTAAATGAACAGCAGCGCAGGTGTTGCCATCGTTCTTGCAGGTGAGTCTGCCTTCCTGCGGAGTGAGAAGGGGGAACAGGTTACTCACATATTCCGTGACGGTGGCGTCTTTCTCCATAAACTGCACCACACAGTACGCCAGCTGAAAAAACAAAAACACATCAGCTGAGATCCAAGGGGACAAAAAGCGACGTGGAGCTGGCGTGGCGTTACCTCCAGCTATGCCACAATGTACAGGGTTTTAATGTGGCATGGGCATTAGCTATGCCAGTGTATAGAGAGTGTTTTAATGTGGCATGGGCATTAGCTATGCCAGTGTATAGAGTGTGTTTTAATGTGGCATGGGCATTAGCTATGCCAGTGTAGAGAGAGTGTTTTAATGTGGCATGGGCATTAGCTATGCCAGTGTATAGAGTGTTTTAATGTGGCATGGGCATTAGCTATGCCAGTGAAGAGAGAGTGTTTTAATGTGGCATGGGCATTAGCTATGCCAGTGAAGAGAGAGGGTTTTAATGTGGCATGGGCATTAGCTATGCCAGTGTAGAGAGAGTGTTTTAATGTGGCATGGGCATTAGCTATGCCAGTGTAGAGAGAGTGTTTTAATGTGGCATGGGCATTAGCTATGCCAGTGTAGAGAGAGTGTTTTAATGTGGCATGGGCATTAGCTATGCCAGTGAAGAGAGAGTGTTTTAATGTGGCATGGGCATTAGCTATGCCAGTGTAGAGAGAGTGTTTTAATGTGGCATGGGCATTAGCTATGCCAGTGATAGAGTGTTTTAATGTGGCATGGGCATTAGCTATGTTTTAGAGTGTTTTAATGTGGCATGGGCATTAGCTATGCCAGTGTAGAGAGAGTGTTTTAATGTGGCATGGGCATTAGCTATGCCAGTGTAGAGAGAGTGTTTTAATGTGGCATGGGCATTAGCTATGCCAGTGAAGAGAGAGTGTTTTAATGTGGCATGGGCATTAGCTATGCCAGTGAAGAGAGAGTGTTTTAATGTGGCATGGGCATTAGCTATGCCAGTGTATAGAGTGTTTTAATGTGGCATGGGCATTAGCTATGCCAGTGTATAGAGTGTTTTAATGTGGCATGGGCATTAGCTATGCCAGTGTAGAGAGAGTGTTTTAATGTGGCATGGGTGTTTTAATGTGGCATTAGCTATGCCAGTGAGAGAGATGTGGCATGGGCATTAGTTTTGAAGAAGTGTGGCATGGGCATTAGCTATGCCAGTGTAGAGAGAGTGTTTTAATGTGGCATGGGCATTAGCTATGCACTGGCTGTCAGGCTGGCTGCTCTGAATAATGCATGCTGGGGAATGTAGGGCAGATATGCAGCTTCACAGTAAAGCAACAGCTCTAACAGAACTTGGGATACACACACACTGCATACACAAACACACACACACACACACACACACACACATACACATTGCCTACACAACACACAATCAAACACACACGCACACACACACAGACAGACAGACCCTGCCCGAGAGAAGAAGCGAGCGCCATGGCAACAGTTGAACCCGCCCGAGCGTCTTCCTGTCAGCTGAGCCTGCTGCTGAGGAGTCAGGGACAGGTCACAGAACAGAACACAGCCTCAGCCTCCTGAGCTCACACCCTTCAGTCACCCCAGTACGGCTGAACCCCTTCCGGTCTGCAGTAGAGCCGTGCTGCTCGTACACACCACAGCGTGGAGACTAACCCTAACCCTAACCAGCAGCCCCCAGCCTTGGGGCTTTTAGTTCTGTTTTTTTTATTTTTTTATTTTTTTAAATCTCCAGTCCAACAGCACTGCATTATGCTCTAAAACACACACACACTAAATCAGATATCAAATTCAATCAAATTTTATTTGTATGGCGTATTTTACAGCAGTTGTCACAATACGCTTTACAGACAGCCCTGGCCTAAACCCCCACAGGAGCAAGTCTAAGGCAACAGTGGCAAGGAAAAACTCCCTGTGGCAATTATATGAGTGCATTATAGGACGTAATTTAAATTGAAATTAAATAATGTCCTGTAGTATCTTCATAAATGAAAATGAATTTGTAGGCAGTTATGAAATTAGGAATCTCAATAAAGCAGGTCATGTTTTGTGGCGTCCCATGATCTGCCTCTAGTGGAGGACAAGTGGTACTGCAGTTAAGGGGAAGACGCTGTACAGCTCGCACCAGAAAATGTGTAAGAGCATGATGAGAAACACACAGGCCTGAAATTGACCAGCATTTGCTAGAAAAATAAACTAAAGTTAGCGCTTTTTTTTGCAGCTACTGGCACTTGGGTGCAGCCATCTTGGAACAAGCTAGGCTGTGACATCACTAGGTTGATTAGTCTCGGCTGCCGGTTACTAGACTGCTGAAGAGGGACTGATTGTACCGATTGGCTGAGGGGCATACTGATTATCAGTGGGGCGTACTGATTGATCGTGGGGTGTACTGATTATCAGTGGGGCGTACTGATTGATCGTGGGGTGTACTGATTGGCTGAGGGGAGTACTGTTTGGTGGTGGGGCGTACTGATTGGCTGAGGGGAGTACTCTTAATGCTGAGGGGTGTACTGTTTGGTGGTGGGGAATACTGATGGCTGAGGGGAGTACTGTTTGGTGGTGGGGTCGTACTGATTTGCTGAGGGGAGTACTGTTAGGTGGTGGGGCATACTGAATGGCTGAGAGGAGTACTGTTTGGTGGTGGGGTCGTACTGATTGGCTGAGGGGAGTACTGTTAGGTGGTGGGGCATACTGAATGGCTGAGGGGAGTACTGATTGGTGGTGGGGCGTACTGATTGGCTGAGGGCGTACTGACCTGTGCGTGGAAGATGGACAGGGAGCGGGCGGTGTGCAGAGGGATCAGCACGCGCACCAGGAACTGCTTATGCTCTGCCTTCAGGGGCAGGGCGAAGCCATTAATGATGCTGAGAGAGAGAGAGAGAGAGAGAGAGAGAGAGAGAGAGAGAGAGAGAGAGAGAGAGAGAGAGAGGAGAGAGAGAGAGAGAGAGGGAGAGGGAGAGAGAGGGAGGGAGGGAAAGGGAGAGGGAGGGAGAGAGAGAGAAAGAGGGAGGGAAAGGGAGAGGGAGGGAGAGAGAGAGGGAGAGGGAGGGAGAGGGAGAGAAGAGAGAGAAAGAGGGAGGGAAAGGGGAGAGAGAGAGAGAGAGAGGGAGGGAGAGGGAGAGGGAGAGAGAGAGAGGGTGAGAAAAAGGAGGAGGAGAGAGAAAAGGCAAACCATTCAATCCCTTTCTCGCCCCCCCCCCCCCTTATGTATCAGTGACAGGGTCCATGTGGGTGGTGCCATAAATAACCACATGAGAATAAAACAGCATCCCCCCCCCCGCTCCAGCACTCTCTCTCTCTGTCTCACTCACTCGCTTCATCCTTACCTCCCCCTGATTCACTAAGATGTGCGCACTGTGGTGTCTTTCAGTGAGAGGGACAGAGTGTGTGTGTGTGTGTGTGTGTGTGTGTGTGTATAGTGTGTGTGTGTGTGTGTGTGTTAGTGTGTGTGTACCTGCCCAGAATCTCGAGGAGCTCAGCAACTCCATTAAAACGTTCTGTTTCATAAATAAACCTGCAGAGAGAAGAAGAGAGGGAGAGGGAGAG
The DNA here is from genome assembly GCA_025169545.1 of Anguilla japonica. Classification (NCBI taxonomy): domain Eukaryota; kingdom Metazoa; phylum Chordata; class Actinopteri; order Anguilliformes; family Anguillidae; genus Anguilla; species Anguilla japonica. The sequence goes on from CM045891.1 coordinate 56,018,988, forward strand.
AGAGAGAATGTACTCATTCATGTATTCCGTAACAATACAGTTTGCAGACATTTAGCAGATGCTCTTACACAGCTTACATTCACATTCCATGTGAGGATGAGGATGGTGCACACCTGAGGAAGATGTTGTTGATCTGCTTGCGGATGTAAGCTCGCAGCCCCAGTAGTTTTCCGTAGACGCGGTGCAGGATGGTCTTCAGGTACTCCCTCTCTCTGGGGTCCTCGCTGTCAAACAGCTCCAGCAGCTACGTAGAGACCATGCAGACCCACACAGATGGACCCAGGCGTATAGAGACAGACAGACAGACAGACAGACAGACAGACAGACAGGCAGACAGGCAGACAGGCAGACAGACAGGCAGGCAGGCAGGCAGACAGGCAGGCAGATACAGACAGACAGATAGGCAGAGAACATTAGATGTCCAGAGTCATCAACAGTAAAGTGTCCAGAACAAATACAGTAATAAGTATCTCCCTCTCTCTCTCCCTCCCCTCTCCCTCTCTCCCTCCTCCTCTCTCTTCCTCCCCACTCCCCACCCCCCCCCCCTACCTGTAGGACACACTTCTGGTCCAGGTAGCGTTTGGCCAAAGAGGGCTGGAAGTCCGGGCTCTCCAGGAGCCGCAGGAAGAACTCGTACACCAGCTGCAGGGAGCAGAGGACAGGTGTGACTGTACAGGTGAGGGGCAGGGCCCTGCACAGGCGCGCAGTGGGAGGGGCCAGCAGGTGTGCAGTGGGAGGGGCCAACAGGTGCGCAGTGGGAGGGGCCCTGTACAGGTGAGGAGCAAGGCCCTGTACAGGTGTGCAGTGGGAGGGGCCCTGTACAGGTGAGGGGCAGGGCCCTGTACAGGTGCACAGTGGGAGGGGCCAGTAGGTGTACCTGCAGGTGAGGCCAGGACGCCTCCAGCGTGGGCTCGTCCTCCTCGGGGTCGAACTCGGGGTTCTCGCTGGGCGGCAGGGTGCGGAAGATGTTCACCGAGATCTGCAGGGAAGAGAGAGAGGTAAAACGCCTGCCTTCGTCTCTCCTTCTCTCTTCCCTCACCCCTCTCCCCTTCTCTCTCTCCATCCCTCCCTCCCCCATCCCTTTCTACTTCGCTCCCTCTGGTCCCCCCCTCCTTTATCTCTCCCCCTTCCCTCCCTCCCTCCCTCCCTCTCACCATCTTGATGGCCTCTGGGTAGACGGGTTCGATGAGCACGCCGCGGCTGGTGGCCAGGCCCTCCACCAGCTCGTTCAGCGCCGCCCTCTTGATCTCCTTGCCCTTCAGGTCTGCCACGCAGTCCAGGAAGTCGAACAGCACACAGCACTGCTGCAGCTTCTTACAGAAGAGCTCGTGCAGCTCGGCCACGGGGACGTCTGGGGCGGGGACAGGGCGGGGACAGGGCGGAGTCAGGGCGGAGTTAGAGAAGGGAGGAGTCACACACTGCAGCGGGGACAGGGCGGAGTCAGGGCGGAGTTACATGAACACATCACCTCATTATATTACCTCATGATAACTTCCAACAGGGCAGGGGGATATATATACTGATGTGTGCACGTGCATGCATTTCCTTGTGTGTGTGTGTGTGCGCATATATGAGGGTGTGTGTGTGTGTGTGCACAAGCATATATGTGCACACGTGTGAATGCCTGCACATTTGTGATTGTGCCTAGGAGAAAGACAGAAGGGGAAAGAGTAGAGAAAGAGAGAGAGAGATCGGAGTTATGGGGTGACATCATCTCTTGCTCCCTCTCTTCCTCCTTTCCTCCCCCTCTCCAGATTATTCCTCCTGCAGGCAACTCTGTCGGGGTGTCAGGAATATTTTTGGCTCAGCAGGATTCCAGTCCCCACAAAATCATGCACAATAACAGCCACAACAAGCACACACACAGGCGTGCATGCACACACTCACACACACACACACTCACACACACACAGGCGTGCATGCACACACTCACACACACACACACACAGGCGTGCATGCACATGTACATATATACTGGTGTGCACTTGGGCAAACACACACACACACACACACACACACACAAATGGCCAAACGGGGGTAATAACTCAGTGCCCCTGTAATTAGGGGAGGGGCCAGGCCCCCCCAGGCCCCCCCAGGCCCCCCCAGGCCCCCCTGGCCCCCCCACTCTGTCCCTTAAACACAGAGCTGTCAGTGCTGATCTCGAGGGCTGCATGAACAGCTGCCAGATGGACAGAGGAGGACAGGGATGCCGCTCGGCATGCTGGGTACGGAATGGACAGGGCTGCCACTCGGCATGGTGGATACAGATTGGACAGGGCTGCCGCTCGGCATGCTGGGTACGGATTGGACAGGACTGCTGCTCTATGGAGCTGCTCTCAGAGATCAGCACACACAGGGAGAGTTTGGGCTCTGAGGGCCCATACACACAGAGCACATGGTGGCACAGAACGTGGTGGGTTCACTTCAGCTGAGCTAACGCTCTTTAGCATGGATCCGCACCTGCACTGAAAGACCCCTAAAAGAGTCAGACCATTCCTGGCAGTCCAGTCCGCTGCACCAATCAGCTCACGGCTGTACCACAGATTCATATGGGGCTCATAGAGACACGGGGACTAAATATAAACGTGTTAAAACAACACAACAGCGACCTGGAAATCAGAACTGAATATTAGATCAGATTACTAAAAGGGGCGGGGATGAGGACAGCTGTTCGGCGACGTTCAGCGCGTGCAGGCCTTACCTTTGAGCAGCGGCAGCGGCGTCAGCTCCACCTGAGAGCTCTGATAGCGGAACTGCGAGGAGCTGTGCGACCTGCGCTGGCGCGCTCTGCGCATCGACCGCCGCGGGAACCCGTCCACCTTCTCCGCGCTCGGCACCGAGAAGCCCGTAGTGGGCGAGGACGGGCTGGACGGGGGCAGTTTCGTGGTCTCCATGGCTGCAGCTGGCGCGGCACGTAGGAGAGGGGAGGCGATGCACCGCCGACGGGAGAAGTTCCTTTATTTTTGTTCAAAGTGTGAGCAACATAAACGCCGATAACTTTGGAATTGCCGGAGAAGCACAGAATTGCACGGGACGCCCAGACGCGCGCACGCGGAGGGAAGCAATGAGCAGCAACGTCGCGAGACAGCCTCAGAACCACAAGCAGCATTAGACGGGTACGGAATGAACACGATGGAAATAACCTAAGGTCCCTACGACTCCCTTAAATGTGCGTTTCAAAAGACCAAGGAAGAGGTTTATGTTAAAAAAAAACCAACGCGCGGATAAAGACTTATTTTATATTTCCGTATCTCCTCATAGAGATGTAGGCTAGCTAACCGCACATGTGCTAGTCCATTACTATAATAACTGCTTTGCAGTATTGGCGTCACCAGTCAGTCAACGGCCTAAATTTGGCATTTATTTATATATTTATCGTTGAATAAATATAAACATCTCACGCAAACACATAAAACTAATATTGGGAATTACATTCCGTAGTCCTAAAACGTTAAGAATAAACATCACTCAATTATTTACATCCACTAATCTGTGCAATTCCATGTTGCAATGCTGGCATTCTTTAAAAACCTGCACACAGTCTCTACCACGTTGTAAATGAAAGCGAATTTGGCAGTTTCTTATTTCTGGTTTCACTTCTGCTGCGCGTTTCGGTCCTTTTCTTGTCCCTAGCCGTGTTCCCGTCAATATTACGTAAGCCGCCCTGTCCTGCAGGATCAGCGCGAGCTGAAGTGGACCTTGCAGGGCGGGGACGGCTGGTTCAAACGTGCCGACATGTGCGAACCTTCAGCGCTGCACCGCCACCCAGCATTTCCACAAAATTCAGCACCCGCCGCGCGGACAGAGACCCCGTCGGTGATACAAAAGAAGGGATGTTGGAATATTCCTCTCGTCCTCGCGCGCAGTATCCCTATTTCCCTCTTCCCTTTCCTCTCCGTCTGCCACTGTCTCGGATGTGCAGGTGATGCAAGGAGAAGGATGCACACTGCGGATGACGCTCACTTCCGATTTAATTATTTATTTTCAGCGCGTCCGCTTCTTCAGTTTTCCGTTCCTTCTCTTCGCCAGTTGTGGTCTGGGATACTTATTAGCTACAGCCGACCCCCGGATTCACGCGCTCACGGTTTGTTTAGTCTTGCCTTTCTTTCAGACTGTCCTCCCTCCCTCCCTCCCTCCCCTTTCCCCGTGCCAGTGGGCGCTCCGCGTCGGCCTTCCAGTCGCTCCGGATTAGCCTCTTTCCTGCACGCGCAGACACCGCGGAAACCACTGCTCTGGATTTATTCTTCTTTTAGCACGCGTTCAAATTAAACTGTGCTTTTCCCGTCGCGCGGCTGTGTTCGCTCTCCTCTGCGCGCGAGACCAGTCGTTCCAGCCCGAGTGAAATTTATTTATCGTTGACGCATCCACAGAAGTGTCGTCATGCTGACCGCGTATGTACCCCCCACCCCTTCCTCCCAGGCCCGGCACACATGGTTTACTCCCATAAACAACTGGGGCTGTAAACAGTGGCGTCTTTCCCTAACGACAGCCGTCCTTAGCATCCGTACGTTGCGCATCAGAATCCCAGGTAGGCGTCTATAGACCCGTTTATTTACATTACACCGAACCTGCAGTGTTACGCTTCTTACTGCAACACTGCCGTTTCAATAAGGTTTCCTTATGAATGCAACATACTGCCAGCAGGCCTGCATAATAAGGCTTTAGAACACCTGTCGTTGTTTTAAACAGGGACTCGTTTATGGATTGTTTTGGTTTATAACTCTAAGAATAGCTATGTTAGGACAACCACTGATCTGAAATTCCTAAATATTTATTCAGCACAGATATTGCCTGTGGCTCACCTAAATGACGAAATTAAGATCCGCTGTAAAACAACTGTTTTGTGTCACTCATGTTGGATGCAGGTGTAATTACTGTACAGATAAATCCCTGGTGTGTAATTATGCAATGCACTGCAGGGTAGTTTACAAAGTGTCCACTAGGGAGCACTGTGCTCCCAATGTGCATGTGCACACAAGCGCCATCTGGTGGCCAGACACCACATCACCATAACCAGTACTAAGGATCTACTGTACTTCAATATTATATACTGATCAATGACAGGTTCTGAGATTCAGTCAGGGCCCAGAGCCCACACACACATCCAGACATCCTCTGAAGTGCTGAGAAAGATGTGTGTGTGTGTGTGTGTGTGTGTGCGTGTGCATGTGCGTGTGTGAGTACGTGCGTGTGTGTCAGTGTGTGTATGTCTGAGACCAGAGTGTTTCGAGGAATTCCACCTCTCCTCAGTTGAGCTGAAGCCAGCCTGCCGACCCCCCAAAAATTCCACAGCCCTCAGCTACGACCCGTCCAACTAGCCAAACCAAGAGCTTCACTATCAGCAAAAAAGTACACCCTTCCAGTATGTAATAAAACATACACACTGGAACAGTGAGGGTAATTTATGAAATATAAAAACACACTGAAACAGAAGTAGTTTCAGTGCAGAATGATATTATTTTTAAGTCTTGGGAGATCTGATAATGTGGGGCGAAGGCCCAGTTCATCAGGGGGGTGGAGCAGCCTGCTTATGCCCAAGACACTCAGCCACGCCCACCCAATAAGCACACCACTTCACACACCAACCCACAAATCAGCACAGCCCGGTGAGGAGGAAATGGGCGTCTGGAAAAAGGAAGTCACCAGGGGAACACAAACACAAAATAAATCTCATCACAGTCACCTATGACAAATGTCGGTTTATAACCATGAGGAAGTGTGACAGGACTATTAGTGCTGATGTGCATTTAGGAACTGGGGGGGGGGGGAGCTTTCTTTCACCACCCGCTTGATAAATTAAAGCTTTGAATAAGAGCAAGTTTCATTCCAGATAAAACTTTAATTAGTTCTTGGATTTCAGTGACCAGTAAATGTAGGTCAAACGCAGCCCCTAGGGTGCGGGGTAGTCTATCCCTGGATTACAGAGGTAGTGAGGAGACAGTTAGCTACAACAGACTCTAGAACCAGCTGACCACTTCCAGTGGCCTAATGATTCTAGTCTGACATCACAAAAGGAGCTCTGGAACCAGCTGGCCACCTTCACTTGTCCAATGATTCTGTTTATGACATCACAAATGGAGCTCCACAATCAGCTGGCTACCTTCACTTGTCCAATGATTCTATTTATGACATCACAAATGGTGCTCTAGAATCAGCCAGCTATTTCTGCAGTTTGTGATTCTATGGTTGTGAGTGATCAGAAGGGAGTTACCACAGACATCATATTACCATAGAAACCTTCCAAGGAAGAAGAGTCTGAGCAGAGGTTCTGGAGGCTGGATCAGGTGTCAGAGGAGACAGGTGAGAAGGTGGTAGCGGCTCACCTGCAGAGAGGAAACAGGAGAGAATGAGTTCAAATCAAAGAGCAACAGCCTCATTTCATAAGAAACAAATGAAATGTACGTGTGCTGTTATGTCCACAAGCACTTCCACTTCTGTCCACACCCACTGGGCATGCCAGACAAACACAAAGAGCAGGCTGCATTTATGGGAGGGCTGGAAGGAAAGTTTGGGATGGGCTGCCCATACAGTATCCGGAGAACAGGACAAGTGACTGGAGGACAGGAGTGCGTTTTAAACTGAGACTTCATCAGAATCAGCTGCAGCGTACACTGGAGGCTTCAGACTATGCAGGGGGTGCTATCCCTGCAGGTTTAACTCCAGTCCTGGTGGAGTAGAGACCGAAATTACACACTCAACATCATGGGGACACTGGAGGCCTCCAGGACTGGGCTAAACTGTTTTTCTACTGTTTTCCAAATTCAGTAAAATGGGGTGAAACTCTCTTGAGAGAGAGAGAGAGAGAGAGAGAGGGGGGAAGAGAAAGAGACAGGGAGAGGGAGAGAGAGAGAGGACGTCATCAAATTCCAGTGAAGACGAGATGTGCTGAGCACTGGAGAGGAGTGCCGTGCAGAACTCCAGCCCCCATAATGCACTCCTCACAGGTCAGGTCACGTGACCCAGAGCCCGCAGGGCAAGGCTGGGGAACCACGGCAACTTGCAGTCCTGATGCAAGACCGGACCCTGAGCCACACGTGCTTAGTGGTGGCTCCAGGAGCGAACTCCATTCACCTCCGAAGTCTACCAGGCAGAGGGATCTTCTGCTGGTCCTCTGGGGGTGTTACAGGGACAATGTGGGGTAAATCTGGGGTGTGGGAGAGTTTGTACCCTGGCCATGAGTGTGTACAGTAAGTGTTTGGGGATATCAGTCACATTAAGTGGCTAATGTTGGTAATTATGAAGTCAGGGATACAGGGGACCTGCTCTCCTAACTCCTGGGGCTTCACTCTAAACTCCATTTCAAATTAATGTTTTTTCTAAAAAAACAAAAAAAACAAATGACTTACACCTGACAACTGTGAGTGTGAATTGAAAAGAATGTGTGAGAGAATCACTGTTGTTTCTACGTATGTGACATGCACCCCGATTAACCCCAGACAGACAGGTGGACAGACACATAAACACACACACGCGTGCGCGCACACACACACGCACACACACACAAACGTCTGCATGCATACATACACACACACACACACACAAAAACGTCTGCATACACAGGCATACATGTCTGATGCTGGAGCCTCAGTTTGAGTTCTGCTGGCTTCTGTTTTCCTGGTTCAGACCCATAGCAGACATCTGGGATGAAATAACCAAGCCAGCTCTCTGTAACGTAGGACTTACCATGGCACTGTCCACCACACACAGCACTGCCCGTGCCCCAACCTGTGACTCACTCAGGGCAGATGGGTCACCTGACACCTGGCCCCGCCCTCACCTGCGCGCCCTCTGGCACAGCTAAAGGGACACGGCTGGCCACAGTCGGCTTTTCTGCCATCCAGGATGTGAACCAATAAGCACGTCATTTCAGGAGCGTGACCCAAATTTATCCTGTTTATACAAGAACCCTCCTAAGAAACAGTGAACAGCGCTACAGCTACAGCAGCAGGGCCATAGTGTGAGGGGGGGGGGGGGGGGGGGGGGCTTTGAGTTATGTTTTCAGTGTGCATGCGAGTTTGTGTCTGTGTGTGTGATAGTGTGCATGTGAGTGTGCATGTGAGAGTATGTGTGTTGATGAGTATGTGAATGCGAATTTGTGTGGGTCTGTGAGAAAGTGTGTGTATGTGTGCACGTGAGTGTGTGTGTACGTGAGTGTGTGTGTGTGTGTGTGTGTGTGTACGTGTGTGTGAGTGTGTGTACGTGTGTGTGTGTCTGTGTGTGTGTGTACGTGTGTGTGTGTGTGTGTGTGTACGTGTGTGTGTGTGTGTGTGTGTGTGTACGTGTGTGTGTGTGTGTGTGTGTACGTGTGTGTGTGTGTGTGTGTGTGTGTGCGTACGTGTGTGTGTGAGTGTGTGTGTGTGTGTGAGTGTGTGTGTGTACGTGTGTGTGTGAGTGTGTGTGCGTGTGTGTGTGTGTGTGTGTGCGTGTGTGTGTGTGAGTGAGTGTGTGTGTGTGTGTGTGTGTGTGTGTGTGTACGTGTGTGTGTGAGTGTGTGTGTGTGTGTGTGAGTGTGTGTGTGTACGTGTGTGTGTGAGTGTGTGTGCGTGGTGTGTGTGTGTGTGTGTGTGTGTGGTGAGTGAGCATTGTGTGGTGTGCGAGCATTCGTGTCCGAGGCCCGAGGCTCTTTCCTGCAGCGGAATGAAAGACGTGACCGGATCAGCTGAGTCAGAGAATTCGATGTTTTATTATTTATGCGGCTGGAAGACAAATGTCTAAATTAAAAAATTAGAATGACTATTTTTTGTGAAAAGAACCAAGACAAGCAGGAGTGGTGTCGGTGCAAAGCTCTAACAACCGGCAAAAAAAAGCAAATAAAAAATAAAAATGTTCTAAGATAACGGCTTGTTTCTCCCAGCAGAGTGGAGGCGGACTGCAGGCGAAGTGAGATTCACAGAACTGACAGGATGTGTGTTCAGCAGCAGGCGCTCAGACAGAACAGGATGAGCACCGAACAGTTCAAATGCAGCTAGTACAGAATCAGCAGCTACGGCAGGACCTACTGCAAATATATCGTTTTAAATTGCTATTAAAAATTTAGAGAACAAAGATTCACACCAACTTTTTTTTCCTTGCCCCTCTGTACAGGGGAGAAGCGAGCGGATCGTCCATCGCAGGGAAAGTGAGCGATCAGAGAGAGATGCGTCTGTAACAGTGACCCAGGCAGCAGGCGGGCGGGCGAGCTGTCGGCATGGCGAGCTGTCGGCATGGCTCTCGTTACCGCGGTGATTTCGTTTGTTTCGGGGTGAGGTGCAGACGAGGCGGCATCGGATCCGGATTCGCTCGGTGGGCCGGTAGGTCGGTCGATGCGTTGCGATTGGCCGGTCGGTCGGTCGTTCGGCCGAGGCGAGGCGAGGCGATGCGATTGGTCGGTCGTTCGTTTCGGCCGAGGCGATGCGATTGGCCGGTCGGTCGGTGCGACGCGATTGGCTGGCCAGTCGGTCGGTCGATGCGATTGGCCGGTCGGTCTGCCCACCGGTTTGATATACTTCACCAGTTCGGATTTACGGTTTCAAAATAAATTATTTAAAAAAAAAAAAAACCTTTATTCATCTTTCTCTCCTTCTTTCCCCCACCTACCAACCCAAACACACAGCTACTCTCCACACTCACGCACGCACGCACACACACACACTCTCTCACACTCTCTCTCTCTCTCTCACACACACACTCAGGACCTGGGGGCCATGGAGAGAGAGAAAGCCCCCAGGATGGACCCTCTGGGAGGGGGGGGGGCTCAATTTTGGGGAGTAGTGTTTGGGGTAAGAGGTAAGACAGACTGAAAAGATGAATGTCCAATACCTCAGAAGACAAAGAAGCCCACAGTCATCAGATCTTGCACACATACACAGGCAGCATGGGGGGGGCAGAACAGCTGTGCATAACCACAGCTGCAGCACCCTGACCCCCACCTGTCCTCCCTCAACACCCCCCCGCGTACACCACCTTAAACACCACCTTAAACGCCATGTTAAACACCACCTTAAACGCCACCTTAAACGCCACCTTAACCGCCACCACAGCCGCTGCCGCCTGGCAAAGCTTCTGAAGGCAAATTTAAAAAATAAAAATAAATCACTGACCAGCTCCTCAAAGACCCTGTCCCCACACTGATTATGGCTCTCATACGCTCTGCATGCAAAAACACACTCCACTACAACTACTAACTAAATACTGAGGAAAAAAATCACTCAAATGTAGAACTATGCGTCTATTCCAAGGCTGATATGGTCTGCAAAAAAGAGCTTGTAATTCAACTACAAAGGAAAAGCTTTTTACAGAAAGTTCATATGCACCGTTTTAACTTCAAACCTCTCCACCGCCCTACACTTCACTCAGCATCTACAGACAGTGTTAGATTTTACTCCCATTACGCTAAAATATTCTGTACAGTTACAAATGACCTCAGCCCTCTCTATCCTTCAGGCAAACCCCCCCCCCCCCCCCCCCCCCCCCCCCCCCCCCCCGTCCCCCGTCCCGCCCGCGGCAAACACGTTCCTCTCGTCTCATCACCCCTGCTCCCATTCGGGCCCCTCCCAAACTTCCCCCTCCCGTTCCAGTGCCAGGCGGGCCCCCACAGGACTGACCCCACCCCCCCCCTCGCCTCAGTACCCCCTGCTGAACCCGTTGCTGTACTTGTCATCGAAGTAGTCATCCTTCTCAAACCCTGAGCCCAGGGAGTAGCGGTGATAGAGGGAGGAGGCGGAGGAGGGGGCGGGCGGGGGGGGAGGGGGGGGCACCATGCTGGCGCTGGTGGTGCGGGCGTAGGAGCGGGCGTAGCCGGCGGCGGCGGCCGAGGGGGGGGGCGGGGGCGGGGGCAGAGGGCGCGCCGGCCCCCGGGGGGGCTGCGGTCGCGGTAGTAGCGGGCGGAGAGGGAGGGGGACAGCGGGCGCTGAGGGGGGGGCGGCGGGCGGCGCTCGTACGCGTCGCGCTCGTAGTAGCGGGACGACCCGCCGTAGGGGTCGTAGCGCACGCCTCGCTCGTAAAGGTCGCGGTCATAGTAACCGCGCGGGGGAGGGGGCGGGAGCGGGGGTGGGGGGGGCAGGCGCCCACGCGGAGCGTAGTACTCGCCCGGGGGCAGGCGGGGGGGCAGGTAGTGCGGGTGGGGCGGGTAGTGGGGGTGGTGGGGGGGAGGAGGGGGGGAAGTCGTCGCCCCTCCCGTCCCTGGCCTGGTTGCTGCGAGACAGGGAAACGAAGATCTTCTGGCCCTCGATCTTGGAGTGGTTGAGCTCGGAGATGGCCTCCAGCGCCTCGTTCTCCCGCTGCATGTGCACGAAGGCGTAGTTCTTGACGATGTCGCACTCCACCACCTTGCCGTACTGCTGGAAGAGCTCCTTGATCTTGCCGGCGGTGACGCCCTCGGGCACGTTGCCCACGTAGATCTTGGTGGCGTTGCGCACCTTGGTGGTGGCGTACTCCACGGTGATGCGCGAGCCGTTGAGCTCGTGCTTGTGCAGCGCGGCCACGGCCTTCTGGGCCGCCTCCTCCTCGTCCATGTGCACGAAGCCGTAGTTCTTCAGGATGTCGCAGTCCGACACGGCGCCGTGCTTCTCAAACAGCTCCCGCAGCTCCTGCTCCGTGGTCGAAGAGTTCACGTTCCCCACGAAGATCTTCACCATGGCGACGGCGGGTGGGGGCACGTGCGATCAAAACAGAGCCTGTACTTCCTGTGCACAGCCTAACGAGAGCCTGTACTTCCTGTGCACAGCCTAACGAGAGCCTGTACTTCCTGTGCACAGCCTAACGAGAGCCTGTACTTCCAGTACACAGCGTAACAGCCTCTTCAGATCTGAGGCCTGGGTTCAAGTTATATATTTACTCTCATTAAAAAGCAGTTCCTGTTGGGAAAACAGAGAGACACCATTAAAAACGGAAATGATTTCCTCAGAAAACATTAAAATTACAATCTGATTATTCTGTGCCAACAAGCATAGCGAACAGACCGTAATCCAAGATCGCGTGCATTCACCCCACCGTACAACAGAGCAGCCTATGAAATTGGCGTAAATGTCTAATGTTTTCATAAACCGTCCGAGGCCTGTTATCCCATTTCTAACACCCCAGCTGCTAGGTTCACACACGCAGAACCTGTCATTTGTGCCATTGTTTTCAATTACCTAGCAACGATCAGTGGTCAAACAAATCGCCTAATAAATGTAGCTAGCTAACAATGCAATCTAATTCATGCATTATTTATTAATCTGACAAACCGTAGGTAGCTAAACCTTGCGAGCCAAACTCAAACACAAGCCTCGTTATTCCAACACCGGAACCTTAGCTGCAGAGTTGCTCAACGTTAGCTAGTCAGTCAGGTAGAACTGTAATCTAGCCATCTAGATAGTTATGTAGCTAGCTAGTTGACTTTTCCAAGTTGGCCAACTAGTTAGATTACCAAGCCCCCTCCCCCAGAACTAATGACAGTCAGATAACGTTACCTAGCTAACGAAACATGAAATCGAATCGTTAGCTTGACGTAGCTAACACTAATAGGCTTGCACGCCGCCGTCTTAATGAAGCAGAGCCGCAACATACGCCAAATTAGCGCCGCTACGCCCTAACGTACAGGGAATGAATGGAGCAAATGTGTCGCCAGCTAGCTTGCCGACTAGCTAACGTTATCTATCTTGCTACCTTGGCCTTCGAGCTCAGGGACCTAAAAATGTACAAACCGAAATAAATTAATGTAATTTCGTCGATATTTGTGTTACTCCGATTTCCACAATTGACTTTGAACGAAATTACAATTAAAAAAGCAACCTCACCTTCAGCGAATTCGACTTGGCCTAGCCAGGCTTTTCCCTTAACTTGTATCCTCTCACAACGGAAACTGCGCATTCCACAAAAACTACGGAGCCCCGACGAGGACATGGACGGTTTAAAACGCGCTTGGTACAGAACACAGAGGGTAATTACGTCTATGGTACAGCAAAGGGTAATAATTCAGTTCTGCCAACCTTTTTAATATTTTGACGTAGACTCATCTCCCCACAGCCATTCAAACTATCTGAAATGTGATATTTGCTGCTACCAAGTTTTGGCTAAATATAGTATGTTCCTCAAAAACCCTCTTTTGGTGTAGATCCTAGTATATATTCTTCAATTACACATTTTAATTATTTGGAAAGGTAGAAAGCAGTACGTAGGAATTATCATATTCTGTACATTCGCATAAAGGAACCAAGCCGGAATATACACGAAGTATGGCAATTATTATCCAGCCAAATCTTAATTTAGGTTACTGGAAAAGGGGGAGAGGACTTGAAACGGAACTAACGAACAAACTCATTGTTTGACACGGAGCTTAAAAGAAGTGGGACAGACGCTTTGAAAGATGGAAGTGTAAGACAAAACTAGCTATTTTAAAATATAGCTATTTGTTCAACTCGAAAATGTTTTGCATTAAACAATATTTTTTGATGTTGTTTGTCGATGATTCGGTTGTACCCATTTTAACATGCTGAAAGACAGTCGGTCAGGCAGCCACGCTGGGTATTCTAGATAATGGAGCGTGAAGTTAGCTTCCGGCCAAACAGCTAGCTAGCTGACTTAATTTGTTCCATCGCTAGCTCCTGATTAATATGCTCTCAGACCTAATATTGTTACTAGCTTGCTAGCTCGCTTTTCTGATGAAAGCCGTTTTAGATTTAGCCAGCTGAGCCGTGGTTATCTGTTGTTCTGTTATGGAGAATTCGATTATACTTTACTGTCTATGGCGAGCTCACATGTAAACTACAGTTCCTCATAACTAGAACTACGCCGGTTTACTGGAACTGTCAATTGGTTGTAGCTTTATAATGCCTCCATTACATGACCAGCAGTGGGGCTTGTTGCTAGAGAGTGCTGTCAGTCTTATTACCCAGGGCTGAACTCCTGTATTCCCCCTGGGGAGTCCGTACTCTGAACGACTGTATCGTTCACATTAAGCTAGTGAAATAAGCATGTTGCTGTGTCCATGAACATATAGTAGATTGTTCTGTACTTGTGTAACTCCCCTGGGGCCAGCAGTATGTTAATACCCCTGGTTTAGGCAGTTTTAATAACAATCATCATAATTCAGCCCGTTTCTTTGGGAGAGGAAGCTGTGGAGTGTGAGGCTGAATGCCAGTGGATCAGAGATCATGGCCTGCATGTTAAACACTGGGTTTTAATGTCTTTCTCTCCGCCTTTCAGGAAGGACGCTAACGCTGCTATGCTCAGTAACTATGAGGTGAGTGCCAGTGTCCGAACTGGAGCAGAGGAACAGGTTTCCTGGTGTGTCTCTCACCCCATTAGCCCCCCTCACCTTTGGGCTGTTCTTCGTACCTATGCACAGGTGTTCCAGCTTCTCACTGACCTCAAAGAGCAGAGGAAGGAGAGTGGGAAGAGCAAACACAGTGCCGGGCAGCAGAACCTGAACACCATCATGTACGAGGTCAGTGACACACTCAGAACCTGAACACCATCATGTACGAGGTCAGTGAGTCACTCAGAACCTGAACACTATCATGTACGAGGTCAGTGACACACTCAGAACCTGAACACCATCATGTACAAGGTCAGTGAGTCACTCAGAACCTGAACACCATCATGTACGAGGTCAGTGACACACTCAGAACCTGAACACCATCATGTACGAGGTCAGTGACATACTCAGAACCTGAACACCATCATGTACGAGGTCAGTGAGTCACTCAGAACCTGAACACTATCATGTACTAGGTCAGTCAGACACTCCTGAATGCTCTGATGTTCCCTGTCTCTTATAGACCCTGAAGTACCTGTCCAAGACTCCCTGCAGCCACCAAACACCAGAAACAGTGAAGGAGTTTCTCACCGCCATGTTACCACATAAAATCACAAAGTATGTACACAGCACATCACCTGCACTATGTATAGTACACAGCCCTTTGTACGTGTGTGTGTGTGTGTGTGTGTGTCTGTGTGTGGTGTGGCTGCTGGTCTCTAGTTCTTCTGTGTGCTCAGGACCATATAGACCCCAGATGCTGCAGGGCCTGTGGGGCCACTTAGAGAATGTCACGGCCCCGCCCCCAGCCTGCCCCGCCCCCAGCCTGCTCCGCCCCCCATTTTAATTATTGACGGGAGTCAGGAAGCAAACCACGCAGTTACGGTCCTCACTGTCACAGCCAGCTTTGTGTCCAGTGTGTAAAGCCAGCTGCGGCCTTTCTGATTACATGTTTCCATTCAGAGCTGTGTAATTTAAGCACAGCTCCACCTTAAATCCTCCAATCAGTGAGGTGATTAGCTTTGCACCAATGCAGGATTACAGCGCTGTGATTTGGGCTTTCGGCTCTCTGCTTGCTGCTGCTTGTCATGTGATTGGTTAAGCTCTTTCTGCTGTTTGTCTCAGAGCAGAGAAACTGCAGCTCCTGAATCACAGACCACAGACAGCAGTGGAGATCCAACTGGTGAGTTCTGTTCCCCCTCTTCCTCCTTTATCTTCATCACCACAGGATGCTTGCTCATGTAATAAAGACCAGAGCACATCCAGAGTTTCAGTACAGAGTGACTCATCGGGTCGGTCAGTCTTACAGAACATAGCTGTTAATGAATGTGTTCTGGGGTACGTGCACATCGTTTGATGATTCTAATCTCGTGTAGGGGAACACGTCATTTTGTATGTACAGATATGATATGTACATGGACATGGTTTTTTTATTTTATTGGGGAAATCCACCCGTGCCTGCATCTTCGTCTCCGCCATCAGGAGAAAATAAGCAAAGAGCCAAACATCACTAATGCTGTCCTGTCCAGGATTATGACCGGATAACTGCTTTACTGTCTGCTTCACTCATTTTATTAATCCTGTGTCTGCGTGTGTCTGCGTGTGTCTGCGTGTGTCTGCGTGCGTGTGTCTGCGTGTGTGCGCAGATGGTGGAGGAGAGTGAGGAGAGGTTGACGGAGGAGCAGATCGAGGATCTGTTGACCAGGGTGACAGAGATTCTCCCTGGGGACCCCCAGCAGGACAGTGGCGCTGCCCCCGAGGACGCAGAAATGGAGGAGGGGAAAAGCTAAGCAAACTGCGCCCTCTGCTGGCTGGAGGACTCTGCAATCAGTCAGAACAGTGCTGTGCAGCTCTGGGTTAATAATGCATAAATGTTGAGTTTATAATGTGTTAATTCTGAGATTATAATGTCTTTATGATGAGTTTCACTGCAAGATGCAGCTCATTTTGTTTGATTCTTATGTTTTATTTATTAATAAAAGCTCATTTCCCACAGGATGTGGATTCTCTTGTTTTTTATATGGAAGGGGAGCAAGTGCTGAGAACTCGTGTGTTTTTCATTAACGCTGCCCACCATATGTTGGGCATTAGCACAAAGTCTGTCTTACATGTGTGAGAGAGAATATATGAGAGTATGTCGAGTGTGCCTGATGTGTGAAAGAACGCGTTTCTTGTGTAGGTTTTTGTGTGCGTGTGTATGAGCGTGTGTGTTCATTCTGTTTTTCCTCCACGTTCTGTTCTTTTCTCATGTGGGAACAATGCAGCTGCACTGCTTCACTGAAAAAAAAATTCTGAGAATTTTACAGTAACAGACTGTAAAATAGTGAAGGTATGAGATTGTGAACAGCTGAAATGTAAATAACTTATTTATGGTGAAACACCGTAATACAGGTAACATTTGTTAGATATACAGTTGT